>ML661897.1:3877254-3906237 GCA_007570785.1 Antilocapra americana
TGGGGCCCGGGAAAGATGGCAGCCTGACCCCCAGGTGGGTGCCCAGGAAGGATGGCAGCCTGAACCCCAGGTGGGGGCCCAGGAAGGATGGCAGCCTGACCCCCAGGTGGGGGCCCAGGGAAGATGGCAGCCTGACCCCCAGGTTGGGGCCCAGGGAGGACGGCGGCCTGACCCCCAGGTGGGTGACCGGGGAGGACTGGAGGCCCAGGGAGGATGGCAGCCTGACCCCCAGGTTGGGGCCCGGGAAAGATGGCAGCCTGACCCCCAGGTGGGGGCCCAGGAAGGATGGCAGCCTGAACCCCAGGTGGGGGCCCAGGAAGGATGGCAGCTTGACCCCCAGGTGGGGGCGCAGGGAAGATTGCAGCCTGACCCCCAGGTTGGGGCCCAGGGAGGATGGCAGCCTGACCCCCAGATTGGGGCCCGGGAAAGATGGCAGCCTGACCCCCAGATGGGGGCCCCGGCAGAATGGCAACTGCAGCCCCAGATGAGGGACTGGGGAAGACAGAGGCCCTTTGCTGCTCTGTGTTCCCAAATGTGGGCTGAGGGTTGGTTCGGGGGTCAAAGGGATGGTTAACAATTGAAGCCCGGCCGGGGACCATCGGCACAGACGGGATGGTGGTATTTGGTCTTTGTACAGTGTGTGTCTGCTCCACCCCAGTACCTGGGGGAGACCGAAAAATTACAGCATGAGAAACGGGAGTAGTGTCCATGTCAGTAATGTCAGGATCTGAAAGAGTTGTGGAGGTCATTGCAGATGCCACAACTGTGGTGGCATTAGGGACTGTCGTGGAAGTGGTGGGCTGCTGAGTTAGAACAGAGGGAGCACTGGAAGTGTCTGGAGGAGGGGGAGAATCTACACACATGGGTGTTGGGGATTCATTTCTGTAGGAGGGTGGCTGGAAGGAGAGGGTTGGGGTGCTCAGAGGTGTGGAGAGATCAGAAGTGCAAGGCGGTATTGCTCTGACTGAACGCTGAGGGCTTCCATCCTCCTTAAGGGTAATTCCCACAATGGGATTGGAAACTGGAGGACGAAGAGAATCTGCAGGGATAGCAGAATGGGAGTACGCACCGGCTGTGTATCTTGTCTCCTGATCCGTATGAGGTGTCAGGCAAGGTGGAAGGCCAGCCAGATTGGGGAATCTGGAGGACAGGTCGGCCAAGTCGTTGGTAGTAGGAGGGACCCCCAAAATGTTACTGACGGGGACCAGGGAGCCTGAGGTCCCTGGGGCAGGCAGAGGGGCGCTGCGGCGTCCCATGGCCTTCCTTGTGTCTTTCAGGATTTTGTTGCGCCGACGTGCCATGTTTTTTTGTCTCAGGGTGCCGCAAGGTTTGGCGAGAGTCATGGCTGGAAGCTTTGGAGGCGGGGGAAGGTCACTGCGACCCCACAGCAGAGG
Source organism: Antilocapra americana (assembly GCA_007570785.1). NCBI lineage: Eukaryota > Metazoa > Chordata > Mammalia > Artiodactyla > Antilocapridae > Antilocapra > Antilocapra americana. The sequence continues at coordinate 3,878,649 of ML661897.1, forward strand.
CAGCGGTGGTGGCGGTGGTGGCGGCGGTGGTGGCAGTGGCAGAAAAGGCGGCCAGGGCATCTTCCGCTTGCAGAGGTGCCTATGGCTGGCAGATCCCAGGGGAGAAGAGTTTCTCCGTGGGGTGTCTGAAGGTTGTTCACGCTGCAGCGCCTTCCCAGACATCAGAGAGTCTGGGGAGCTGACTTGATGGTCTTCACCCAGCACTACTTCTCTTGGCCTCTCGGGCGGCAGGGTGCAGCACGGACTTGGGGCAGCTGGCATCGTGGCCAGGGGGCCAGGCTGCGAGGGAGGCTGGCCATCTCCAGCAGTGCTGTCTGAGCAGACGGTGGGCCTTTTGGAGGGAGAGTTCATCTGAGACACCTGGGCTCTCTCACTGCAGTTGACTTCTGGGGGCACCTGAGGGAGGAGTGGAGGCTGAGGACCGTCCTGGAGGGACGCGAGGACCCTGCTGGTCTGCTGGGGCCTAGGTGTCATTGTCATATCCCTGTTGCCAGATGGACTTATCTTTCCAGTGTCCTCTCCTTCGGCCTCTTTGGGACCTTCCTCCTTTGTCATGCCTTCCCTGGGCTCTTCTTGGATCTTCGCCTCACTCTCCTTTGGGCAGGGAAGTGGCATGTGACTGGTTGGTACCGGCTTCCCAGTTTTGACTACTTGAGCAGGCAGCTCGGGTAGTGAACGCAGGGGAGTAATTTTGCGCCCCGGTGGAGGAATTCTGACAGTCCTCGAAGCGCCGAACATCATGGAATTACGAGTGGACAAGACGGGCTTCTTCTTTGGTGAGTCCCTCAAGTTCACCAGGGGTAGGACGCCCACACGGGAGGACTCAGCCTGCTGGATGGGGTACTGCCTTTTTGGCACGATGAAAGAGCCGGATGATAAAGGCACTCGATCCTGGTTGAGCAGCCTGCGACCAGGGTGTAAAGCAGGAGCTGGAGCAGCAGAGTGGCCCTGGCATGATGTGATGACATCCCTAGAGGGCAAAAGCAGCGAGCGAAGATCCTGGTTGAGCAGCCTGCGACCAGGGTGTAAAGCAGGAGCTGGAGCAGCAGAGTGGCCCCGGCGTGATGTGATGGTACCCCGAGAGGGCAAAACCAGTGAATGAAGATCCTGGTTGAGCAGCCTGCGACCAGGGTGTAAAGCAGGAGCTGGAGCAGCGGGGTGGCCCCGGCATGATGCGATGGCCTCCCGAGAGGGGAAAACCATCGAGCGCCGGCCCAGCGGGTGCTGGCGGCGGAGCACGGAAACAAATTTACAAAGTAAGTTGCCCATATAGGACAGATTATGCGCCAAACGACCGGGAATAGAAACGGGGAGAGCGTCTCCCTAGCTTCTGACTCCTCTCACGGTCAAACACGCACTGGAGGAGGGCCTCCTCAGCGTGGCATTTGTGATGTGTCCATGGCATACGCATCACAGAGAAACTGCTGCACACCCACATGGCAAATGCCAGGGCAAAGGGTGGGGCCATCCATGGCATACGCATCACAGAGAAACTGCTGCACGCGCACGTGGCAAATTCTGGGGCAAAGGGTGGGGCCCCAGCACACGACCCCTCCCGGACTCTCTAGCAAGCTGAGCCTTCCCACTGTGGGTGACCAGGGGTCTGACACCAGATGGGCCACCATGCAGACTGCTCAGGACTGTGGGGGCCTCCTCCTCCAGAGCTCATCCCGTCTAGCCCCTCATCATGTAGCCCCTTGGCTTCCTGTGTGTGTGTATATCAGTCAGACCTTCCCGGCCCGGGTCTCAGAGGCCTGCAAAAAGCTGAGTGCAGGAGCCACCCACCCTGCTGAGGGGTGGTCCAGCTCCTATGGGGACTCCCCAGCCTCTCTGCGAGGCCTGGAGCCAGGAACACCTTCTCCACTGCTGCTCCTCTGCCATCCTCAGCAGCCGGCAGGGAAGGCAGAGACCTCACCTGGCTGGATGCTGCACCCCACAATGTCCCTTCCTGGCAGGTGATGCTCTTTCTTCACTTCTTTTTAGAAATGTGGTACAATAGTTAAACCTTAGACTGTTCTTCAGCGTGTGCAGATGGGAATGGCTTAGCCAGAATTTGAACCAGGCCTGCTCTGGGCTGTGGTTCCTCCTTGTCATACATGCTTCATGTGCTACTGTTCTGTTCTTGTACTCCTTACGGCACTTAGCCCTACGTGTCATACCTAGAATGTGCTTATATCCTACCCTGTGGGAGGTTTTCTTTTACTCAATTCATGAATTGATTGCCTACCACACTCGGTTCTGATCTCAGAAGATGCAGGTTTGGGACCACCAGTTGTCAGCATAGCACCAGTGGAGGTTTTCCCTTTGGTCTAGTTTGAAGATCCAGATATGTAAAGACTATAGTCTAGATAAATCATGGGCTTTCCTGAAAGAAATTTACCAGTGAATTATTCCGTATGGATTAGAAGCCAGTTTCTCTGGCCTTCCTTGAAGTATGTTCAGTATGGCAACTCATGTCTAGAAAGCAAGTACATCATTTATTACAGCTTCATAGTGAAGCACTGTGTCAGTTTGAAATAGTCAGTACAATCTGGTCACTGGGAGCATGTCAGCGTGGACCCCTCTTTACTACCATATATACTTCTAGAGATTCTTATGCCCAGGAGAGAAGACACACTCTTGGGTGTCTAGGACAAGGGAAACATGTTATTATTCACAAGGTAGAAGCTTCAAAACAATAGGAAAGAACTGAAAAATCCTAGTCTAACATGGCTTTATCGAGTTTGAATCTTGTTTCTTTGGCTTACTTCATTGGAGTGTTTTCTCTCTCCTGGGCTGACATTGTGTGTTATACATCAGGCATGTGACATGTAGAGATTTCAGAACCCAGAATTGTGCTGATCAGTGAAACTTTATTTGTATGTTTTAGTTTAAAATCTATTTTAAATAACACTGGATGTAATTCATATATTATAAATTAGTTTTGCCCTCTGCCCTTGAGATTATTTTTATAGTATGTCAGAAAAATTTGGACTTCCATCCCCAATAAGATTTGAGATTGGAAGACACAAAAGGTTTTTCTCAGACCTAAATTATGTCTGAAAAAAGCGAGAAATATCATAAGCCCTATCTGACCTCTCTAGGAGCAGAAATGATTTACAGCCGTGGCATTTCACCATAATTCCTTGATCTCATTTGAGAAGAGTTCAGGAAGGAACGATCTCTTGATTTTTGTTTCTTCCTTGTTTTCTTGTCTTGCTTACCAACAATCCATTGTAATCCGTGAATTAATATGGCAGCAGGCTGAGTGTTCTCTGGAGCTCATTAAAGTAAGTGTTTTCCCTAAAATAACTTTTCTTTCCTTGTTTTTCAGCTCCTTTTCTTTCCTTGCCCTTTACTATAACCAGAACTCACCAAAAGCTGATTGGCTTTGTGTAGACCCTTCTTAGGACAATCTTTCCTTCATTATTTTATTCATCACTCTGTTTCACTTTTTCCCTTCTAGAAATATGTTGAAATTTTTCTCTAGTTGATGACTTCCAAAACCTCTTGGCTTTTATTGGCGTATTAATTTTGGTATTTCTACACTTTTATTTAAATCTGGTTTCAGAAGGAACAGAAAGTAAATATGTGTACTAGTCTATCTTGAGCTGAAAATCCCTGTCAATTTTAGCATCCAGCATTCCCATAGGGGGGAAAAAATAAAACCTTGGCACTAATAGGTGTAACACTCAAGATTTCAGCCTTGCTTGGGCAATCACTAAGGACTTAGTATGTGGTAATTTCTAATGGGAAAATAATAATTATTTCATGGAGAATTGAATTAGATAATGAACATACAGTTGCTTTCTAAAGTTAAAAATTCCATAAAAATGTTTTTTTGTTATTGATTTGTTGCTACTTCAGTTTTACTTGACAGTGATTTATGACCTTGCTTATGTGAGAAGATGCCTTCTGATTGGTTGTTTTGAAAGTTAGATTCTAGTTTTCAACAGCTCAATGAAAATAACATCATTTCTGAAGGTTAAAGGTGAAGCCATAAATGTTTCTTGATGCCTGTCACTTTACAGTATTTTCAGCAGCTAATTCACTCATGTATTCCTCCTCCCAATTTTGTTGTGGACCTACTACCAGCCAGATGCTTTCCATCAGGTGTTGGAAAATGTTTTTCAGAATTTTAAAGACGTATCTTAGACTCGGTGGTCTGTATACAGTTTCTGTAGCTTCTCCTCCTCCTCTTTCTTCCGCAGCCTTTCAAAATGTGAGGCTCATTATTAGCTCACTGGTCATAAAACAAAAGGCTGAGCTCACAATGATTTGTGAGCAATTGTATGCCAGTCCCTGCTCTACATTGTCACTGAGTAAGAGCTGCATTTTTGAGTAAATCATGTCTTTGAGTCAACTCTTGGAATTCCGGAGCTTGTTCTTATTCTCTTGCAGTCTCTAGTCAACAGGGCATTCAGAGAGATCCTGTTAAAACATAAATCAGATCGTATTGCTCAGATCTCTTCAGTGACTTACTCCGAGCAGAAAGCCAAGTCCTCAGAGTGCCTTTAAAGGCCTAGAAATCTGGGCCTCTGTTTCCTCCCTGACTTGTTCCTTCTCCTCTCTACTTTGCTCACTCTATTTCCCACACACTGACATCCTTTCTGTTCCTTGAATACTCTAGGCACATTCTTGCCTCCTTCTCTTTCCATCTGACTGTTCCCTCTGCTGGTAATATTTGTTCCCCAGATATGCACCTTGCTCCCTTCCACAACCACCTTAAATTCCTTCATAAATTTTATGTTCCCCATAAAGCCTTCATTTATTACTTAGTTTCAAGTGGCAGGTGCCTTCTCTCAGCCATCTCCATCTCCCTACCATGCTTTCTATTTTTTCTCTAGCACTTACCTGATATACTTGTTATTCTATGCATTTATTTAATTTTTATTTACATATTTATACTTATATTTTTATATTTGATTGTTTATTTTTGTCTATCCCCTCAATTGGAGAGAGGGTATATTCATCTATGTTGATCACTGTTGTGTCATCAACCTATAAAACATACTGAAGAATGGTGCCTGAAATTTGATAAGGGATTAAGAAATTGGCCACATAACTAAATATGTACATAAATTAATGAACAAATCTCCAGTGCTTCTGGATTGAAGGCTAATGAAAAGAGGAAGGCAAATGTTTGGGACAGGGTACTACAAGAAGTAGAATTTGGAATGTGCTGATAGCTATCTTGATAGATAAGGTCTTGTTAATTTAGATAGTTTTAACAAGAGAGCTGGGAACTAGGGACACACAGCATCAAGATTTTTATAATGTATTGTGTAGAGATCCTTTTAAGTGTGCACAGGTATCACTGAAAATCTATGCTTGTGTGCATGCCTCTATTACTTTATTTAGTGTTTTACAAGAGCCCCTCAAGGACAGGGTTATTTTAAGTATAAGTATCTTTCCTTTACGATGAGCTTAATTTGTTCAAAATTATATCATACTTTATTTGCAACTGTGAAACTAGACTCAGTTTTTGAGTAGACCCTCCCTAGAAATCTGTGACATTAATAAAACCAACAAACACGTGTTCAGCTTCCAATGATACACATAGTACAGACTCAACTGTGGGCCATCCATTTTAATGAGACTTCCCTGGTGGCTCAGATGGTAAAGCATCTGCCTACAATGTGGGAGATCCAGGTTCAATTCCTGGGTCGGGAAGATATCCTGGAGAAGGAGATGGCAACCCACTCCAGTACTCTTGCCTGGAAAATTCCATGGCTGGGGATCCTGGTAGGCTACAGTCCATGGGGTCGCAAAGAGTTGGACATGACTGATTGACTTCACTTTCATTTTAATGAAGGCAAGAAGTGATTTAACAAACACAGAGCAAAGAGAATATTAAGGTTTGTCCTCCGTTAATATTAGTAATATACAAAGTGGGCTCCAACACCTTTAAGATAGCTTGATACCATCATCTCTGTGTCATGGCAGAGGGATGTTCAGCCAGGATATTGTTCTCTGTCACTCAGAAAAATACCCATAATGTATAATGATACTTACTGAGTCAGATATGGGACATTTGGGTGATTAGGAGTTCTTTAGCATGATCCTTTCAGATGCCTTAGCTACAAGATGAAGCTAGCAGCTTTGGACACTTTCAGCAATGAAGAGTTTGTTTGGATGTTAATTTTTGTGCTGAATGAAGAGTTTATTTCTTCTTGAAAGCCTCCTACGTACCATTTTTAACCTCTGTTTTCTGGTTGGAAAGACTTTTAGAAATTAAAGATCAAGATAAAAAAAGAAATCGCAACTTAAATGATACATGGACTATGTTTCTGGCTTAAAAGACTGTGCAGAATTACATATGACCCAGTTCAAATCTCAGCTACTAGGGCTTCTCTGGTAGCCCAGATGGTAAAGAATCTGCTTGCAATGCGGGAGACCTGGTTTCAATCCCTGGGTTGGGAAGATCCCCTGGAGAAGGAAATGGAACTCATTCCAGTATTCTTGCCTGGAAAATCCCGAGGACAATGGCACTGAAACATTTTAATTATCATACGTGAAATCAATCGCCAGCCCAGGATTGATGCTCGGGGCTGGTGCACCGGGATGACCCAGGGAGAGGGAATCGGGAGTGAGGAGGGAGGGGGGTTCTGGAAGGGGAATGCATGTATACCCATGGTGGATTCATGTCAATGTATGGCAAAACGAACACAACAAAGTAAAGAAAATTAAAAAAAAAAAAAAAGAAAAGAAAATCCCAAGGACAGAGGAGCTTGGCAGGCTACAGTCTCTAATAGGGTCACAAAGAGTCAGACAGCACAGTTCAAATGTTAATTTCATTTAAATGTGTATATTGGAGTGGACTCTTCAAGGTGCCAGAAAACAAGAATTCACCCTACCTACTTGAAACTGCAGCACAGCATGCACACTTCAGTTACCAGTTCCGTTCATTCCACAGAATTATCTTCATAAAACATAGTGTTCTATATACCTGGGATGTATCTCACTTAGTTTTAAGAATTTCCAGATAACTCTTCATACATAGTGTTACAATTCCAACCTTGCCAAGTCCTGCACCAGTTACGTAGAACACAGCACATTTATTTCTCTGGGTTGTTCAGATCCCAGTGAAAGAAAAATGGAGTGAGATCAAAGAGATCAGGATTCTTCTGGGAATAGATATACTCACTAAATTGGGGACCACCCTTATGATGGGAAGTTTTTCAGCCCCTAGAGCTCTACAGCTCCTGGTTACTACTGAAAAACCCATTACACCTTCTCCAATAGAGAGGAACCAAAAACTATGGGAGGACAAAATTAACCCCCAGGTGTGGGACCAGGGAATTCCTGGATGGGCCCACCAAGCTGAACCAGTCATCATTGTCCTCTGAGATCCCACTAGGTTTCCTAACCAGAAACAACATCCCCTCAAAAGAGAGGCTCGGGAGGGACTACAGCCTTTGATAAATAAATTCCTTGCTTGTGGGCTATTGGTCCCCACCAGTTCACCATGTGACACCCCCATTCTCTCAGTAAAGAAAAAGGATGGAACCTGGCGAATGGTTCAAGATCTCCGGATCATAAATGAAGCTGTAGTCCCCCTCCATCCCACAGTACCCAATCCCTATGTAATCTTGGGAGAAATCCCACTCAGTGCCAAGTGGTTTACAGTCTTGGATCTCAAAGATGCATTTTTTTGCATACCACTGGCCAAAGAATCCCAATATCTTTTTTGCCTTTGAGTGGGAGGCCCCAGGAGAAAAACACTAACGGATGACTTGGACAGTATTGCCTCAGGGGTTCAGAGATAGCCCCCACCAGTTTGGACAGGCCCTTAGCCGGGATCTCCTAGATCTGGACCTGGGACCTAATGGAAAAATATTAAAATATGTAGATGACCTACTAATCTGCTCTCCAGATGAGAAAAATGCCCAACAACATGCAATTCAGGTTCTAAACTTCCTGGCAGAAAGGGGATATAAAGTCTCCCTTGCGAAGGCACAGATGGTCAAGACAAAAGTCACTTACCTGGGAGTTCAGATTACACACGGGTCCAGGAGGCTGTCCTCTGATCAGATACAAGGAATCCTCCAGTTGCCCACCCTCACGACTTGAAAACAATTGCGAGCTTTCCTGGGGCTAACTGGGTATTGTAGAATCTGGATACCCAACTATGGTCTAATTGCCCAGCCCTTATATGAAAGCTTAAAGGGATGGGATGATTCAGTCCCACTGATGTGGGGAACTCCTCAAAAGAAGGCAGAGGCTACACTAAAACAAGCCTTAACTCAGGCACCTGCCTTGAGGTTGCCAGACCCAGAAAAACCATTCCAACTTTATGTCCATGAAAGAGAGGGAATAGTCTTGGGAGTGTTAACTCAAAGGTTGGGATCTGAGCCCCAGCCTTTAGCTTATTTATCCAAGAGGCTCGATCCAACCCCCCGAGGCTGGCCCCCCGCCTTTGAAATCTTGCAGCTATTGCAATCATGATAGAAGATGCTTTAAAACTCTCTTTTGGGGGCAAACTAACTATTTTTACCAGCTGCCAAGTAAAACAACTCCTAAATGGGAGAGGCCATTTATGGATGTATGATCAAAGAATCCTCAGATATCAAATAATGCTGATGGAAAATCCAGGCCTCTATATCCCCTTGTGAGGTTCTTAACCCAGCCACCCTCCTGCCTACCCTCGAGGGCTCTCTCCCCTTTCACTCGTCTAGAAACCTTGGACCGCTGGACAAAACCCCAAGAGGGATTGTCCGAAGATCCCCTGACCAATCCTGAGGAAATCTGATACACTGATGGAAGCAGCTTTGTCTTAGATGGAAAAAGAAGAGCCGGATATGCAGTAGTCTCCAATTTTGAGATCATAGAGGCTACGCCTCTGCCACCAGGTACTTCAGCCCAATTAGCTGAGCTCATAGCCCTGACTCGAGCTTTTGAGCTGGGAAAAGGAAAAAGAATAGCCATTTACACTGACTCCAAATATGCCTTTCTGGTGCTACATGCACATGGGGCTATTTGGAAAGAAAGGGACCACTTGACCACCTGAGGGTCCCCATTCAAATATGATGATCAGATTCTTAGACTCTTGGAGACAGTCCATCTGCCCACTGAGGTTTCAGTCTCCCACTGTAAAGGACACCAAAAAGGGAGCACGGAAGTGGCACAAGGGAACCAAGCAGCTGACCAGGCAGCTGAGAGAGCAGCATTATAGAACAGTGACCTAATAGGGGTCGCCACCCTGGTCCCACAGACTAATTTACCAGAAACTCCTTCATATACTGAAGGTGAGACTCTTAAAGCTAAGAGTGAAGGCTTTCAAGAAGATCATACAGGGTGGTAGTAAAAGGAGGGACTCTTTTTTCTGCCTGGAAACCTCCAGTGGAAGCTGGTTAACTCCTTACATGCCACCACTCATTTAGGAGATAAGGCACTCCAAAGATTACTAGAAAGGTCCTTCAGAGGAATAGGCCTCCAAACAACTGTAAGGCAAGTGGTCTCCTCTTGTCCCACTTGCAAATTAAACAACCCCAAGGAGCTGAAGACCCCAGCTGGCCCATCCCATCCAATGACTGGGACCTACCCAGGACAGGACTGGCAGATGGACTTCACCCAGATGCCAGTCTCTCAAGGGTATAAATGCCTATTAGTCATGATAGATACATTCACAGGGTGGATTGAAGTCTTTTCCACCAGGACTGAAAAGGGGGAGGAGGTGGTAAAAAAACTGCTCCATGAAATCATTCCAAGATTCGGTCTGCCCAGGTCATTACAAAGTGACAATGGGACATCATTTACTTCTAAGGTCACCCAAGGGGTCTCTAAAGAATTGGGCATTACTTATTATCTTCATTGTGCCTGGAGACCTCAGTCTTCAGGAAAAGTAGAAACAGCCAACCAATTCTTAAAATCAGCAATAAAAAAGATAACCCAGGAGACCTCCCTGGGATGGAAAGAGGCTTTACCAATAGCTCTCCTCCACACCCGTATTGCCCCTAAGGAACAGGTTGGTCTTAGTCCTTATGAGATGATATATGAGAGACCTTTTGTTGATGTCAGTGACCTCTTCCTAGATCCAGAGGTTCAGACCCTCCAGTCTTGCACCATGGCCATTGGACAATTCCAACAGGATATACGCTTGTAGGGTATGAACCAGGACCCAAACGATTCTCAGGAGTCACCACTATATGCTCCAGGGACTCAAGTCCTACTTAAAGTCTGGAAAGATGGGTCCCCAAAGGCTCAACTCCAGCCCACATGGAAGGGCCCCTACCCTGTAATACTTTCTACCCCCACAGCAGTCAAGGTACCGGGACATGACTCCTGGATTCACTACTCACGAGTCAGGCCATGGAAGAAAACAGAAGAGGACACGCAATTCACCTGTGAGCCCCTGGGAGCTCTCAGATACCTATTCAGTACTACAAATGAGTGCCATTCTGATGAACACCCCAAAAATCTGGTTTCTGGGGATAAGATTTCTCAGGAGAGCTCTAAAGAGCCAACACAGCTTGGTAGAGACTGTACGCCTAAACAGGCAGGAGATAAATCTGATCCCTGAACAAGGAGGGACTTGAGCAATCCTGGCAATGAGAATTTAAAATTGGCTAATGCCCCTACTAGTCCTTGTTACACTATACTGATGCTGCTTACGATTTTTCCATACATTATCAATTGTCTAGCCTGTTTTGTCTCTGCTCAGGTCAATAAGCTTCAATATGCAGTGCCAGCTCAACAAAGATAAAATTGCAGCTGACCATGGAAAATATCACTCACCCTTAGATGGACACCACTATGAGGACTCTGAGGCCTGAGACTAGCAAGAGGGGAAGGCCCAATGCCCCTCACTGTCCCAATTCAGCAGGAAGTAGCCAGAAAGACCTCGACGCCCCTATTCCCAAAGAATTTGGCCTCTCATCTCTTGAGGGGGGAATGTTAGGTAGTTAGAATAGGAAACAGGAGTCCAAAATGGCAGTGGCTAGAAGACAAGGAAGGGAAAAGCCCGTGAAAATAGAACAAGGAAGGTCCGAGGACCTGAGTGAGAACTGCAGGTAGAACAGCACTCCTGTCTAAGCCCAATTTGCATAGGACGGGCCCAGGGGGCAGAAATAAACATATAAAAGAGGAGCCAAAGCGCTCCCTCTCTCTCTCTCCTGCGCCTCGAAGATGGACTCTCCCTCTCCGATGCGCTGCGGTGTTCTTCACTTCACGGCCTTGGATCGGCATGCCCTCAAGCTTCGAGGATGAATTCTCTGACTCTCATCTTCTAAATAAAATAGAGCTGTAACACTGGAAAGAGAGAGAGAGAGAGAGAGAGAGAGAGAGAGAGAGAGAGAGAGAGAGAGAGAGATCATGAGTCTTGTCCCAGATTTACCATAAAACAGTTGTATTCTCAGGGAAATTGTAGTTATTCTAGACCCCTTTCCTTTTCTTTATTTCCAAAGTTGCACTAGATGACACCAAATAACATCCCACACTTTGCAGTAATAGCTTAGATGTTATTGGTATTCTGAAACAAATGAAGACAGTGATACATGAAGCTGTGCACCATCTCTGTAACTATATTTTTAGAGTTGCCTCCATTTTAAAAATGATAAGATGGCTGAGCACAGAAGTATATGTTTTGACCAGAGGCTCCAAAGTAAATGCAACTAAACCACAAGTTTCCTTCTTTCCCAAAGGTCACTTAACTGAAACATAGGCTGCTGGATATTAAGCTGTAAAGCATATTTTCAGTGTATTTTAAAAGAAGCTATTCTTCTAGGATTTCTAATTATTAGCAGGAAGTTTTGAAATTCTTTAAAGATCATCTGATCTTGTGGATTTACAGCTCCATTTTCCAGTCAAGCAAGTTGAATTAGGGCATCTGAACTTCTGGATGCATCTCAGAACTAAAATTCTGAACCTCTGGAGTTTTTCTTCATGCTGTCAGAAATTCATGCCAGATAATCCTTTTAATACAGAGTACGTACAGACTTGTATATTTTCATATAAGAAAGCAATGTGGTGAGTCAGGATGGAAGTGAAGCCTTCAGTCTCAGAGGGGTATTGAGCTCCTGGTGAAATATAGTCGTCATTTCTTCAAAATAGAAAAGCAGTTATTTGAAGTTATTAACACGAAATAACTATTGACACATTTATCTGTGATACATATATTTACTGTAACAACTAGGTGTGTTCTCTTTGGGAAGTACACAGCTGTTTGAGACATAGATTATTTAATTTTGTTTGTTTTCCCATGAAGATGTTCCTTCTCATCAGGAACGTTTATATTTTACTAACATCTGGAACCACCAGCTACCATGGTGTCTAAAATGTAGCCAATGAATATGAAATAAATGGACACATTTTTAAGTAAGGGCCAGGGCATGGGCAAATGTAAATTTTTTGTTTTCAGTCATAACGTGATCGAAACATGTAAATGATACAGACAACCAGCGTTACAGTAATTGAAAGAAGGCACAGAACAGATAACCTGTAAGGATCTATTGTATAGCACAGGGAGCTATACTCAATATTTTGTAATAACTTATTAATGGAAAAGAATCTGATAAAGGATGTATATATAAATTAATCACTGAACTGTACGCCTGAAACTAACATGGCATTGTAAATCAACTATACTTCGATTTAAAAAACAGACAACAAAAGACACCAAGAAGTCATAGACGTTTTTATGATATTTCCATAGAGAAGCCAAATGAAGAAGAGAGAGACAGCTTTTGAATTAACCAGAGGAGGAGTCACAGAGAACCTAGGCTTGGACCTGAACTTGAGTTTACATTAAGATTGCAGTGCAGGTACAGATGTAGGTAATCACATACACTCACTATACTGAGACTAGCTGAAGTTATGAGTGTCGTTCAAGATCCCAAAGCAAGTACAGTAAGCCCTTTCTGTGATACCGTGTTGTCTTTGAAACAGTTTTGTTTCTCTTTGGTAGATTATAGTAGAAATTGGTTTTAGTGCTTCCTGCAGTAATTACTAGTTTTGTTTATCCCCTCTAGAGTTGATCTTTAAAATTTCCATTAGAATAGTTTTGCCAAAATAAAACATACCAATATTCATGATGCCTGTATCCAAGTATTTCTTCTGTTGTTCCCTACTTCTCCTCTAGGATTATATGAACAATTCACTATCTTGAATTATGCTTTTCCCTCCTTCAAGAATTCTCTCCTTCCTATTGGGCACTTGGAAAACCCACTTCATTTGTCAAAACTCAGTTTACATATTATCTCTTTTGCCCTGTCTTCTGTTTAGTGTTGTGGTCACACTTTCCTTTTTGCTGCCATCACACTTTTGCACACCTAATTGTTGCACTTGCTACACTGTATTGTAGTTGGGGTTTTTACATATCTCGGGCTTTTTCTGGGCAACATTCCTTGGGGCCAGGGACTACCTTTTCTTCATCTATTGATGCAGCCTTAGCATGTTACTTGGTATGCAGTAATTAATATAAAAATGAGATTTGAATAAATTTAAAAAGGTAGGAACATATGACTTATTATCACTTTCCTGACATAACAGGAAATAACATTCTGTTGGTGCTGAATGTTCACTTCTACTGTAGTGATTGGTGGTGGTACTTGACTCCATTTATAACGTTTTACCCACCATTTTATGTATTTCTACCTGATACCTCTTTTTTATTTCCATCTATATATTTATTGCTAATCCAAGTAATGCAGGAATGCAGGTAGGGCTAGGTTATACTTGGCTGGAATAGTAAAGACATTGTGTGACTTTTTGGTGAGAAAATCCTGATGCATAAGAGGTCTACATCCTCCCTTTGAGGCATAAGAAGGGCTCTGCCTCCAAAGAGTTTTATTAGCAACTAATCAAGATGTTTTTGCACAAGGCTCCTGATTAGCTATTAGTAATACTATGAGTAAGTCAGAACTAAAGTAGTTTCTGATTTATTTTATGTTGTAAATGTAGGTTATTATTTTTTAATGCTGGGAGTGGTGGTGGTGGGTAGTGAGGGAATGGTCTTTTCCCGTCTTGATATTTCAATCCTGTCAAGAGAGATCTTAGAATAATGTCAGCCCTGCTTATTTACTTACTCCACCCCAGGGTGACCAAATGACTTATATAGGAAGCTTGAAAAGAATTAAGTGGGCTTGTTTGTCTTAACTAATTCTGTTTTCTCCCTTGAGAGTGAGAGTTGGTATCTTCTGTTTCTGTCATCCTGTGTATTACTAGTTCAGTTATGGACTAGTAATTTGTGGGGTTCAGTTATTCTTGTCTTACCAGAACCCTTTAATTAAGGACATTGGTTATTTTCATTCCCTGTAGCTATGTAATGATTAATGCAACACAGCACAGTACATTCAGAATGTAAGACATATCTCACTAAGACCAATCAACAAGTGTAGTTCTCTAAGGAGAAAAGAATAGAGGCCAGACTGCACCCAGTGCTGACATCTGGTTTCTGTAGTGAAACATCATAGAGAAAAATTATAGAGAAGCTCTTTACTTCTGGTCTTGGGATCATAAAATTATCTAGTGGAACCAGTTTTGAGTAATTTTTTTTATAGGTAGAAGTTAAAAAAAAACACAATTTTGCTTACCAGATCAAACAGAAGATATTGAAGGGCAGATAAATAGCTTATTAATACTTCAGCATGCAACACCATTTACAGTTATACAACAAAGGTGATGAGTAGTTCTCAGTATAATATAGACAAAGAATTATGATAAAAGCAGTTAAATAACTTTGCCTCAGCTACTAACATTTTGGCAGCTGGTGGGTGCTGTGGGTATATATCGATATATTCAATTAAATGTTTTCATTCTTTAGAGAAACTGGGATGCTACTTAGTAGCTGTGTGGTCTTGGACAATTTACCCAAATTCTCAGAGATTCAGTCCCCTCTTCTGTAAAATGGAGGAAATAATATCCACATCATGAGTTTCTGTGTATGAAGCATTATGTTTGATTGTAGGGTCCATCTTGAGTGAGCAGATAATAAATTGTAGTTAAAGATGCTAATGTTGATGATGGTACTTTGGCACCATGCTTCCACCACCTTTTTGAATAGGCCAAGAAGGCATTTCCTAATCACCAGTCTTTGAATTCCACTGGCAGGAGTTGGGTCTCAGCCAAAGTTCTGGCTCACATTTTAGGAATTTGGTTGTGACCCACAGCATCACATCCAATCCTTTCATTCTGTCCCAAGCCTCAAGCACAGCCTCTGCTGAGCAGGAGGCAGTGAGGACCCTAAAGAAAGGGTCCTATTGCACTGTCTGTTTCCTTTGGATATTTGAAGGCCAATCACTTGGTCCTTGGGATCACAGTATCTTAGGCCTCTTGTTCTTCTGGGATCCTGATGGAGTGTCTGTTGATACTGTTCCTATCTTGGTGATCATGACTGAGGTTGGATGAGCGTCAGGGTTGTAATTAGACTCTGTGCTGCTGACTTCTGATCCTCACCTCTGAGCTCAGAACTTCTGAGCTCCAGACAGCATGACAGGAAGAATAGTTGATGATTGTGGGTCCCTATGGAGCTTAGTAATCTTGCATCAGAGTTAACAAGACTCTACTGTGTCTCCTGTACTGGAGACCATGGATCTCTCCAGGCAGTATTGGGTGCCTCATTCTTTGCTTTATCCAATGTCTCATCTACTGCCTCTTAAGTTGTAGCTTCTTGAATTTTCTGACTTTGGTCTTTAGCACTGTACTCAATACTGATGATGATGAAGATGAAGATGATAATGACAATGAGAATGATGGAAGAAGAGAGAGAAAATCAGAGAAGGGGACAAAGTAAGTGAAAATCACTCAGTCGTGTCCGACTCTTTGCGACCCCATGGTCTATAGAGTCCATGGAATTCTCCAGGCCGAAATACTGGAGTGGATAGCTTTTCCCTTCTCCAGGGGATCTTATCAACCCTGGGATTGAGCCCAGGTCTCCCATTGCAGGCAGAATCTTTACCAGCTGAGCCACAAGGGAAGCCCAAGAATACTCGAGTGGGTAGCCTATCCCTTCTCCAGTGGGTCTTCCTGACCCAGGAATTGAACTGAGGTCTCTTGCATTGCAGGTAGATTCTTTACCAACTGAGCTGTCAGGGAAGGGGACAAAGATAGTCAGCAATTATGGGGTACAAGCCATGTCCCAGTGCTGGATGTTCAAGAGGGACAGCGGATATTACACAGACTATCAACTAGAGGAAAAAATGTCTCACATTTCCTATTGAGATTTGAATCAGAAAAAGTGTTTACTCCCATGATTCACATCAATTCAGTTCAGTCGCTCAGTCATGTCTGACTCTTTGTGACCCATGGACTGCAGCACTCCAGGTTTCCCTGTCCATCACCAACACCCAGAGCTTGCTCAAAGTCATGTCCATCGAGTCGGTGATATCATCCAACCATCTCATCCTCTGTCGGCCCCTTCTCCTCCTGCCTTCAATCTTTCTCAGCATCAGGGTCTTTTCTAAGGAGTCCATTCTTCGCATCACGTGGCCAAAGTATTGTAGTTTCAGCTTCAACATCAGTCCTTCCAATGAACACTCAGGACTGATCTCCTTTAGGATGGACTGGTTGAATCTCCTTGCAGTTCAAGGGACTCTCAAGTCTTCTGCAACACCACAGTTCAAAAGCATCAATTCTTTGGCACTCAGCTTTCTTTATAGTCCAGCTCTCACACCCATACATGACTAATGGAAAAACCATAGCTTTGACTAGGTGAACCTTTGTCAGCAAAGAAAGGTGTCTACTTTTTAATATGCTGTCTAGGTTGGTCAAGGCTTTTCTTCCAAGGAGAAAGTGTCTTTTGATTTCATGACTGCAGTCACCATCTGCAGTGATTTTGGAGCCTCCCAAAATAAGGTCTCTCACTGTTTCCACTGTTTTCCCATCTATTTGCCATGAAGTGATTGGACCGGAGTTTTAGGGAAACTTTTTCACTCTCCTCTTTTCATTTTCATCATGATCCATCTAATCGCATAAAATTGATCATACCCAAAATTTATTAGGTACTTTCTGTGTTCCATCATTGTTCTTAGCAGCATACATCTGTTATCTCATTCAAGCTTTCCAACAATCCTATAAAGAAGTCAGTATGTTATTATTGTCTCCACTTTATGGATGAGAAAACAGAAACATAGCAATGTTAAGTGATTTATTCAAGATC
This sequence comes from Antilocapra americana, assembly GCA_007570785.1. NCBI lineage: Eukaryota > Metazoa > Chordata > Mammalia > Artiodactyla > Antilocapridae > Antilocapra > Antilocapra americana. The sequence continues at coordinate 3,895,723 of ML661897.1, forward strand.
TCACAGTTTGTAATCGACAGAGCTAGGAGTTGAACTCAGCAATGGGATTCCAGAGGTACCCTCTTAACTGCTGCCATTCTCAGCGGACTAATAAATGTAAACAAGGACTCGATTTTGAGTCCGTTATATTATCCTCTGGTCTTTCCTTTTTATATAGGCTTAGTTATAATGTTCTCTCTTGAATATCTTTATTTTTATATAAAACAGTTTTTTTTTCATTTTTTTCTGTTTGAGAAGGTGATACATCTCTTCAGTAAGACACATTAACTACAGAAATTTATTGCTAACCATTAGTTGTGAACACAATAATTATTATTGCATAATTGTTCTGTGCATCCTATAAGATTACAGGTAGGTAGGTGTCAACATTTGTCACATAAAATCATGAAATTCACATGAAAGTCTTTGATCTAGAAAGCTGTATAGTACAGCCTTGAACTATGTATCAAACACACTTAGAGACCAAAGGGTGGTAGAAAATGGCCCTTTAGCTCTCTCTTCAGTCTGCCTTTCCATTGAACAGATTCTGCTTCAGACGGGTATCTAGAAGTGCTTTAATCCCTTTCATCACCTCTGTCTTTCCCCAATCCTGGAGAGAACCTGATGCTTCCTGGCCCCATTCTGGAGCACAGCTGTGGTGTGCTCACATTGTTTAGTATAGAACCTTTATAGACAAATCTTCCTGGTAGTAGTGATACCTTCTTAGAGCAAAATTGGGTCATTATTATGCTGTCAGATGTCCTCCCCTCCAGAGGGAATGAGAAGGGAGATCACAAACTTGACAAATATCCTAAAAAGGACAGAGCTATCATGCCACAGTCTGTTGGAATACAGTCATAACCTTAGTATTTTGGCCACTTGAATACCAGACCAGTTGGCAAAATGGCCTACTGGCCAATTCTTGAATAAGAAATGGAGAGATACTGATTTGAGTCCAGGTACTGTCACCTACTCACTATGTGATTTTTGGCAAGTCAGCTTTCTCTCTGAGTTTTGATATCTTCCTAACACAAAGAAGTTAGACTAATGCAATGATTTCAAGCTATTTAAAGAATACTCATATATCACTTTCTTTAAATGTTCCTGGGATTATAAACATATAAAATATTAAAGCAGGATGGCTCTGGGGTTCCAGGTCTCACCCATGTACACCATCTTCCTACACCTCATGCTAGATCTTGTGTTTAACAGTTCTAATATCAGTGTAATAGGTTATATGAATGATCTTTTCCAGTTCAGAAATTCTGCATGACAATCTCAAGCAAAGGCAATAGCTTAATGAAAGTCAGCATATATATAAAATCCATATCAGCTATTTTAAAACATATTTTTCTTAGAAAAACAAAAGCCCAATAGTTCCTTAATATATTTCAGCTAAAAGGATTATTTTTTACCTTCAGGTGAACAGCTTGTAGTAATGTTAAGAGACAGTAGACCTCAATGAAGTCAGGAGTTGAATCTGGGAACAGAAATCAGATTTAATACCTGTCTTCTGTGCTTCTTGTAAGCATAAATGCTTCTGAACCAGTTAATAGAGCATTGCTGGACTTGAGATTCTTGAAGGCAGTCATACCATGTGCATATTTCACCGTGCAAAGTTCCTCTCAGTCGATTTGTATCAAACCACTGAGTGTTTTTCATGCTGTTCATGGGGTTCAGTATGGAACCCTGGTGCTGGAAAAGGTTGAAGACAAGAGGAGAAGGGGACGACAGAGGACGAGATGGTCAGATGGCATCACCGACTCAATGGACATGAGTTTGAGCAAGCTCCAGGAGATGAATGACAGGGTGGCCTGGCATGCTGCAGTCCATGGGGTCACAAAGAGTCAGACACAACTGAACAACTGAACAGCTGGACGAAAACAACTGAGTGTTTTGGCATATGAGATTCTGCACACACAGTCCAGATTCTGCTGGACTGTTCTCCCTAAACTGTTAGTGGCTCAGGTTTGTCACCTGTTTGGTTGATTGATATTCTGCATTGCCTGATTTGTAGTTGGCACTCAAAAATATCTGCTGAGTGAATGGATGAATTCAGGAAGTTGACTCAGGTCACTGAGAGGTCCCAGTGGTCACTCAAGCCAAGCCTTATTGAGACCTAGCCTAACCATTGACACAGCCACTGAGGGACCTAGCCAGTTATTGTTCTTACATACATGTGACCATGGAAACATGAGCCTATAGAAATTATAACTTCACAAAATGAGAGGAGAATACCCAGGGCCTTTGTTTTATGTTCCTAGTAGCACATTATATCTGGAAGTCAGACTTTCACGGATAGTGTTTAAAAGGAATTGATAGTCTGATCCATTTAATAAAAAGTAGAAATACATATTTGTCAGATGTCATGCTGCCTATGCCTCCTTGCTGGCGACCAAAACCTCATTAGGATTGACCAATCAGGAATTTTGGTTTACCTTAGGCAAAGGCAGGAAAGAATATCCTATTGACAGAATCCTAGTTCTTTTCTCTCCAGAGTATATTTTATGCTCACTGGGTTGAACCAGTTACTCATTTTGTTTTTGCGATTTCAAACTACATAGAATATTTTTGTAATCTGAGTCTATGTTTTGGGTTATGGATGGTTATTAAAATCTTGTTTGAAGTTGTAAAGTTTATAGAGTACCAGGGTAGCATTTTTCTTACATGGTCAAGAAAACAAGAATTAAAGATATTTTAGTCTAGTGTTTGGTTTATCCTGAAGTTTTCACATGTTTTACTTAGAGTATATTTTACTATTCTCTTGACCTTCAAATGATGTTGTAATTTCTATTTTTTTGGCCATGCCATGTGACTTGGGGGATCTTAGTTCCCCAACCAGGGATTGAACCTGGGCCCAACAGTGAAAGTGCTGAGTCCTAACCGCTGGGAATTCCCCACGTTTGACTTCTGAGCTCCTTCCTGATAAAAAAGAGTTCTGAGATCAAGCAAATTTTACTGAAATGATGCAACAGAATCAGGGTTGGGTTAAAAATTATTTTTAACTAGTATGCAATATATCTGAGTTTGTGTTACTTAGAATCTTATTCCAGTTGGATATGATTTTTAAATGTGACTGATTAATACTGACATTATATGACTTAAGTAATGAACTGCTTAAATGAAATTTTACCAAAAAGGCTTAAATATAAAGTTAAAAATAAATTTTAATATAATAATTTGATGAAAAATGAATTAACTCCATGCTTTCTTAAAGAGACTGTGCTAAATACAGTAGTTTTCCCTTCATGCCTCAGGGTCATCACTATGAATACTATGCAGTGTTATGGAACAATGAAGCCTGCCTTCACAATTCTGTGTGAGCCTCTTTGCCTTCAGATCCCTTAGTTCTTTGAGTTCTTGTGTGTACTTTTTATTGACAGGCTTCATCACCTCCTCTCTCAAGTTATTACCTTCTTATTTATCTTTCCATTCTGATCCATCAGTATTTTTTTTCTCTGATATGATGTGGGATAGGCTAGCACAGTTTTAACAGCTGTGTATAAAATAAGATGAATGTATTCTGAGATCGATAGCTTTAGTAAGGTGTGTAAGTATTACTTTAAATTCATGATATTTAGTAAACACTTATTTTTCCCCTCTTCTTTTATTTCTGCTTTATTCCCTGGACTGAATAATTGCTATTTTGAATGTGCAGAACTTCTGCTTCTTAACATATATGACTAATGGATGAAAATTTTCTTTTGCTTTATTTAAAATATTAACATATTTTATTGTAAGAGACCATTAATTATTATACATTCTCAATTAGCCATATCCATACACTGTCTGAGTGGCATCATGGACTCAGTGAACATGCTGCTGCTGCTGCTGCGTCACTACAGTCGTGTCTGACTCTGTGCGACCCCCAAGGAAGCCTGAAGTGTTGCAGTCCATGGGGTTGCAAAGAGTCAGACATGACTTAGTGACTGAACAACAATAGTAGACTGACAGTTCCAACCAGTCAACCATCAAAGAACTTCCATCTGTCTGGTAGCACACATCATAAGTGTAAACAGATTAAATAAGAATGAAAGACTTATCAAGTTCAGTCAGTACACATAAAAAAAATAAAAGAATGCTATGATATGTAGTTATCTCAATCACACCAAATGGAAAATTTGCAAATCATGCTCAAGGGACAAAATAGGACATCTATCACTTCCACTGAAAGCTATGGACACAGCAGTGTTTCCACTATTGATAAAACTGAGCTGCCTGATGATATTGGATTAGAATTTTGTATTTGTTCACATCTCTGTAGAAAGAAGTCAGGTGAAAATCTATGTAGAAAGAAGTCAAAAATACATTAAAAAATAATTTGGCCATGAGAATAGCTTTGAGTAGATCACAAAAACAAGAAAACCATAAATGAAAGGTATGAGAAATTTGATGATATTAATGCAAACCATCTGAAGACCCTTATCTTTTTAGAAGTGCAGACTAAATTATTGGTAAATTAAATAATATGATATTTTGAATTTGCTACAAAAGAGTACAGGATTGGTAGAAGGAGTAGTTTAAAACAGAAACAAGATTGTCAATTAATTAACATTGAAGCTGACAGTAGGCACATGGGGTTCACTTATATTTGTCTCTTTTATTTCTCTTTCTCTTTTCTGGAAGTTTGAAATGTTTAATAATTAAAAAAATCATTTATGTGACTAAGAGCCATTAATTGAAGGTTGAAACGCCATACTGGAAAAATATTTGCAGCACTGGTAGGTAAAACAAGGGACGATATTTCTAATATACAAAGGACCATTAGCCAATGCATGAAAATGTCTATACAAATAAAAAAGAATGGTAATAAACATGACAAGTCACAAATGGAGAAATACTAATAGCCAAATATATGAAGATTTTCAACCTCACTGATAATCAAAGAAAAATGAGTGAACATAAAACTCACCTATCAGATTGGCAAAGATTAAATATGTTCAGGAAAAAAGAAACCTCAAATAAAATGAGAGTGTAGGTAGATGATGTAATTTAATATAGTCTCTGGAAGTGTGAATTGGCACAAACCTTTAAGAGTGTAGCTTGGCAATATGTTTCAAATTATAAAATGTCAGTATACATTGACATCCACATTCTACTTATGGAAATTTATTTGAAGGAGATATTGGCACAAATGGCAAAAAAGGCAACATTAAGATATTCTTGTTAATATGAAAGATAGAATATAATGCTCAGTAATAGGAAGCTGGCTAAGTGTTCTATAATATAGACAAATAATGAAATATTTTACAGCAATTAAATGATTATAGATCTCCTTATTTATTGCTAAGGAAGAGATCCATTTCATGTATTTGAGGAAAAAAGCAGTATTTAAGTATTTGCATTTTCCAATTTATAGGAAATACATGGAATGTCTGTATACATGCATACATGCATAAAGAGGAATGTCTGGAAGAAGTTTCACATCTCTACTAGATGGGTTTCTGGTAATTTTTATATTCTGTGTATTTTTGTACAATGTATAGCTAAGAAGTATAATTTATCAGAACCAGTTTGTTAAAAATAGTTCATTTCATAAGTCTAAATTCCCCTCAGGTTATTGAAGTGCTAAGGGATTGTGAGCGAGCATGTAATTCAGTGATCTTTGTATTTCTAACTCCTCCTGGTGCCTAGTAGGATCTGGGAATCCAGGCAGGGACCACATTTAGGAGTGAGGCTTGGGAGCAGAAATATAGCAGCTCTTCAAAGTTTGGAGGAGCGGGACTGGGATTTAGTCCTGTGAATGTGGCCTATATGAGCAAATATGCTAAATGGGGTGAGACCTAGTGTTGGACAACTCTAACATCATCAGGTCAACAATATGATCACAGATGGATGATAGGAAACAAAAGAGCAGAACTTGAGATGGCACAAATCTACATTGATGGCTACTGAGAGTTACAGTATGGAGCTACATAGGTGTCCTAGAATGAGACAATTAGAGTTTAGTTGTTTTGTTAGAAATCCAAGTTTATCAAACCAAGTTGGAAGCATGGCCTAATTTCAGGTTCAGTGGGAGGTGGGATAGGAAAGATTAGCTGATAAACTGGTATTTTTGACCTACTTAGGTACTAGCTTAGGCACTGGGATAGTAATAGTTACTAAGGAAGAGAACATTTTGGGCAAGTAGCAGGGTAATCAGTGGTAGAGGCTGACATCCTTTATTTTCTGTCATTTGTAATGAGATTTGTTCATGCAACTCATCTGTTGCTCTGTATACTTTGAGTGTATGTAATTCTTGTTTACTTATAATCAGCTAGCCCCCACATAATGCCTTGGACAAGAGAGACATTCATTGGAAGGCAATCAAAAGGAAAATACTGTGATGCATTAAAAAATATATAGGTCATATAATTTTCATTCACTCAAAACATAGCCTACAAGCTTTAGCCCTTCATCTCAGGTTTTTGGATCCATTCAAAGTAAGACTAATATTTCTTCCTAAGTTTATGTTTCTAAGCAATCTTCTAATCTGATTATCATGGACAATAAAGTCACTGAAAGGTGTGTGAGTATGAGGAAGGAGACTGGAAATATTTGATTTTGTCACATTCTTAAAACCAAGTTTGGATTTTGTTTTGTTTTCAGAACTCTTTCTTTCTGTTGTGGATCCAGTGGGTCTTTTTTTACCTTACCTCTGCTATAGAGTCTGCTAGCTCCTGGTCAAGTCCCAAAATGTGTAGTTCAGTAAGATTTAACAGAACTCTCACTAATGACTTGGAATGAATACTGCCCACTGTGGGCATTGAAACTGGGGACAGTTGGCACAGCAGATAAGCCAATTATAAGGATTCTGTAGGGGAGCTGCAGAAGAGTTCATCTCCCTGTTGATGGGATATCCGGTTCACAGCTTCAGGCTCTAGAAAGGCTTTGATTCAGCATCAAGTTGGAACTTCAAAACACTCCAATGGGCCTTTGTTGGCAGCTGCTCTGCCAGCATACACAGAGCGCTCATTCTTCTTCAAAGGGCCACACGGCCTGCTGGTGGTCCAAACCAGTTTACACTGCTGTTGCTAGTGGGAGGGAGAAGCAAGCAAGCATGGATCAGCGTGTCCTAAAAAGGCTCCATTTATCCTTTTCCAGCTCAGTATCCTCTTCTCCAAGTGCACGCCTCCTTCAGTGTACCTCTTGTTTGGTGGCCTTTAAGCTGTAGTTCTTATGGACTGAGCTACCTCTGACACTCCTCTAAAATAAATTCCTGAATATACAACACAGGCTGTTACAAGATGCCGGCCCTGGCGTCCCTTGGGGGAAATGCTTTGTGGAGAAGTAATGTCATCACACGCTCCTCCACACACCCACCTTTCTCTTTGATCTTGGTGTTTACCTGTGGCTTATTGGTACCAAAGCAAACTGGGTATTGAGCATTTGACTTTGAAATAGGCCTGGTTGTCCAATAGGCATTCTTTTGAAGTCAGATCCATTATGCATTGTTTATTGCCGTTTCAAACATACCCACATGTATTTCTAAGGCCAAGCCTCATCTTTACTCATTCAAAAGGAGCACTGGAGTTTGTTGCCATATTAATTATCCTTTGATATTTTTAAAATTGGAGAAATAATATCTCTGGAGTCCATTTTGTCCACTTACAAATTATTTTAACAATATATGTTAAGGGCAATTTTACATTCTCTCTATCCCATTACTATCTTCCAAAACACAATTATATGTCAATTGAATGACTCAGAACTTCTTCAGCCCAAGTAATAAATCATAAGTATAATGGGTAAAAAGAATTTGTCATTGTTCAGTGTGTATACAGAGTTATGTGGCATATAACCTCAAATTTCTTTCAGATCATATATAAATACATAATAAAATAATAATACTCATTAGTCAACACCAAATATAAGTTCCAGATGTCTGGACATCAAAGTATTTGTAGGCCAATAGGAACTGCCTTGAGACAGGAACAGTTCTTCAGAAATGGTACTGGAAGAAAGCAGGCTACAAAAACCTCCCAAATTCTCTGAAACAAAAGCTATTCTTGTTTATACATAAATTATGAATGACTTTTTAGGGGCTGACTCATTGGTGAGTGCATGTGCCTACAAATCCGGTTTCACAAGAGAATGAGAGCTGACTGGACTAACAGGAATTCTACAACAAATCATTTTTTCCCAGCTTGCCTCTAAAGCAAGTCAATTTATCCAGGTTTTTGGCCACCACTCTCGTAAAGGCACAGTGGGTTTATTGCTCCTACTGGGAGCTCTGCCATGGCTCTGATGCCACTTAAAGTGCCTAGCAGGAACTGCCTGCTTTAAGTGCATCATGCACCAGCCCTCTTGCCTAGGGAAGAAGCCTTCGGTGTTCTCAAGCTAGTCCTGGGAAGAAGGGACTTGACAGCCCCCTCAAGTGGTGGAATTGGGATGGCATCTGGTAAACTTGCCTGAAATCACTCACCAAAGAAGGTCTTCTGTGGGTGTTGGCCTTGTGTCCAGGTAGATTGCCCTGGGAGACAACAGCATCAACTTCTAATCTCAACTGTGCCATGTATTCAAGGTCTGATTTTAAACAAATCAATTGACTTTCTTCAGGTTTTTTCATTCATAAAATGAGATGTCATGCAGGATAACATTTCAGCTCCTGTCTGTCTTTGATGAGCTATGATTCAGTTTTCCTCTACACAAAAGGAAGTAAATCAATATGTTACTTAGTTCATCCACATGATATATTAGATCCCAGTGACCAAAACTGCTAATGAATGGCCAGTTAATCATAATTCAATATAAGATTTCACTGTTTAACAGAGCTTCTAAGACTTGAAGCATTTCTCTCTTGGAAGGAGGAGAGGGGCCAGGATCTTATTATTTCCTGAGAGTTTAAAGATGAAAAAGTAAAGCCAAGACAACACATTGGCAACTTGAAAAAAAAAATCTTATTATCTTTTTCTTCTTCAGATTTTATTATAAGAATTTCTTACAGGAATAAGGGAAAGAAGGCAAGCATGCACTTTTTAAAATGTGGTGATTCAAACCCTCCAATGACTGATAGTACATGAATGTCAAGAATTTTAAACATGAGTTATCCATTCTAATTTTTCTACCCAAAATGCTTCTTGTTGATTTTTCTAATGATGAAAAAATGTCCCTAAGAAGGAAGTGTTTGGTGCTTGAAATGTTGAGCAGGGAGATGAATATTTGAATCTGAGCTCCACTGAACTCTGGGGAGCTGTGACCACACTCTTTTCCTCCTTTTCTCTGAAGGAGTTTGTCTTTATCTGCACACTTGTCTATGTATAGAATCCAGAATTTCCTCCAATAACAAAATTTGATCACTACAAGGTGGTAATAGTGCTCACTTATCAGTTCTCATTAGTAAATAAATGACTTCAAACTTCACAGGCATCATGGAATAAAATCAACATGGGAGAGCGATTACTTAAATCTTGAAGCTCCAATGTTGCACAATTAACAATAAATCCATTATTGCTTGATGTATTTTCTCAAACAAAAAACACATGTGACTGGGAATTTAAAAACTGAACAGGCATTGGCAAATGTTTTCCAAATATAATACACCATCCTGACAGCTAATGCATCAGCAATGTTTACTTCAGCAAATGTTTCCAATTTGGAGGCAGAAAAAAAATGAGTGTCTAATAATAATCTTTTACATTTGAACATGTGTATGGTACTTTAGAGTTTACAGAGCACTTTCTATGTATACATCCACTCAATTGATCCCTGAAACCACCCTGGGGGATAGATGGGACACATATTATCTTCCAGCATTTTACACTTGCCCACTCTTGTCATGTTGTTGTGTGTTCTTGTGACTTTACACGTGTTCTTCCTGAGTCCCAGCATGCCCTCTTACCCCTCCTCTGTCTCATTTTTCGTCTAGCCAATTCCCAATCCACTTGAAAAATCAATGTAACTGTCGCCTCTTTTGAAATCCTCTGGAAACTCCCAGTCTGATTTAGACATCTCCCTTCTCTGCTTCTTCTGTAACCTATGTAGTATAGCAATGATCATATTTGATTATGATCATCTTTTTTGCCTTTCTGTCTTCCTAGCCAGGCTGTGCACTAACTTGATTACATGGATTTGTTTTCATTTACTTGTCACTGTCTCATAGCAAGTACTTAATGTTGAAAACACAAATGCACTTCATTTATGAGATGAGGAAACTGATACTCATGAAATTGTGTCTTGTTCAACGTCACATAGCTAGGGAGGCAAAGAGGTTGAACTTTAAACCTTTGATACTGGTCTCCCAGTTCAGTAGCCTTTCTTTGATAGCATGCTGTGTTTTCTTTTTTGTTTATATTGAAATATATTAAGTGATCATGGATATAACATAGCATCTTGAGAGTATTGCTGCAGCAAATATAGGAAACCATTGAGAAGAAATATGCTAACCTTTTTCTTATTTATTCATTTATTATTTTTAATTTACTATTCACTTCCTATTTCCTTCCAACAGGGATTTGAGCCAGCTTAAAGTTAAATTTATGTAAAACAAAGATAAAAGATAAAGAGCTAAGTTGGTGGGAATGCAAACTAGTACAGCCACTATGGAAAACAGTGTGG
>ML661897.1:3906637-4186328 GCA_007570785.1 Antilocapra americana
GTGGTACATATACACAATGGAATATTACTCAGCATTAAAAAAAAATTCATTTGAAGCAATTCTACTCAGATGGACGAAACTGGAGCCCATTATCCAGAGTGAAGTAAGCCAGAAGCAAAAACAATAATACAGTATATTAACACATATATATGGAATTTAGAAAGACAGTAATGAGAACCCAACATGGGAGACAACAAAAGGAACGCAGATGTATAGAATAGACTTGTGGACTTTGTGGATGAGGGTAAGGGTGGGATGATATGGGAGAAGGGCATTGAAGCATGTTAATGTCATGTGTCTAATCAATCGCCAGCCCAGGATTGATGCTCGGGACTGGTGCAGCGAGATTTCCCGGGGGGGAGGGAGGAGGGAGGGGGGACCCGGAGGGGAAGCATATGTAAACCCATGGTGATATCATAACATTGTATGGCAAAAACAATAATAAAAAAAAAAAGATAAAGAGCTAAGTAAAAGGGAAAGCAGAGACATTACTTTGTCAACAAAGGTCCGTCTAGTCAAGGCTCTAATTTTTCCAGTGGTCATATATGGATGTGAGAGTTGGACTATAAAGAAAGCTGAGCACTGAAGAATTGATGCTTTTGAGCTGTGGTGTTGGAGAAGACTCTTGAGAGTCCCTTGGACTTCAAGGAGATCCAACCAGTCCATCCTAAAGGAGATCAGTGCTGGGTGTTCATTGGAAGGACTGATGCTGAAGCTGAAACTCCAGTACTTTGGCCACCTGATGCGAAGAGTTGACTCATTTGAAAAGACCCTGATGCTGGGAAAGATTGAGGGCAGGAGGAAAAGGGGAAAACAGAGGATGAGATGGCTGGATGGCATCAGTGACTCAATGGACATGGGTTTGGGTGAACACCGGGAGTTGGTGATGGACAGCGAGGCCTGGTGTGCTGCAGTTCATGGGGTTGCAAAGAGTCAGACACGACTGAGCAACTGAACTTAAATGAAAAAAGAAAGTAAGGAGGGAAAGAGTTGCATCAAAAGTCTTAGGGTAAGGAGCATAATGATTGAACTTAAAGCTTGACTCTGAGCTTCTTGTGTTCCAGGTAAACAAGGAAACATGGCGTGCTACATTGCTCTTATGTAAAGAGAAAGAACATCTTGGCAGACAATTTTTTTTTTCCACTAGTGTTAAACTTTGGGAGGAATTTATTGGATATATATTTATATGAGTCCATGAAAAAAACATAATGGAAAAACTTGTACCTACAGCTCCCAAAAGAGAAATTTCTTCATCAAACATGTATTGAATATCTCCTATATGTTAGGCACAGTATTAGGACAAAGATTCAAAGATGAATACTATATGATTTTGCCTTCAAAAGAACTCATAGTCATCTTGAAAACAAAAGTAGTTTACAGCTTAGCAGACATAAAAGGGCAGAAATTTTTGACAAAGTTATACATATTTAGGCATATTATCAATGTTTGAAGAAGGAAAGGATTAATGTCTTATTTGTTTTTGTGTTTCTGAACTCTTTCATTTAAAGTCTATGTGCTTTTCAGTATGAAAGTGTGTGTGCTTTAGAAGCTTATAAACATTATCCATACATAGATCATCTTTTTAAACTTTAGCCCACTCGGAAGTAAACCTAATAATAAATTGTCTGGACATGGTTAGAGTGAAAAGTCCACATTTTGTTCCTGTAATTTGTGACGCACTCAGAAAATCCCAAGGCTGGCTCAAAACCAACTGACGACCCCTCCAGCTCTGGGCTAATAATGGGGAGCCTATTTTTCTCTTTATTACTGGTAACTGGAAAAGCCTAGCAACTATTTTCCATTGACATTCTCTCCAGGATGGAGAGCTTGTTTTTCCTAGATTTTCGTATATTTTTAGATGGTCATCATGGGCAGTCTGGCTTAATATCAAAAGTGTATTTAATTGAAGAGGTTCTCCCTTGGGCTATTGGGTAGAAAAATACATTCTCTGTATCTCCATGCCTATTTTGGGGGTCCCAGCTGGATTCCAGTTCCCTATCTTTTTGCAAAGCGGCTGCTTTTTCATCTTAGCTTTGCAGTATGCCTGGAATACGGAAAAGGAAGGAAAGAAAGACTCTGTGATCAGTCTTCTAAATGGCTGACTTTTAAATGGCAAAAGTAGCAACCTTGGGTCACCTACTCTGTTTTCTCAAACTTACAGAAAATGCGAGAAATGTTGATGGAGAAGCAGGAATGTTGATTTGTTGGGCGATAAAAAGATGGTGGTCTCCTTAAAAGTTGTTGTTGGATGGGACTTATGGGGGACATCCCTGGTGGCTCAGATGCTAAAGAATCTCCCTGCAGTGCAGGAGACCCCAGCTTGATCCCTATGTTGGGGAGAGTCCCTGGAAAAGGCAAAGTCTACCCTACCCAGTATTCATGCCTAAAAAGTCCCATGGACAAAGGAGTTTGGTGGGATATAAGTTTATAGGGACTTATGGTCATTTTTTTTTACACCCAAGGACACTGCCCCCACCTAGCATTTTTTATTTGCACAGTTTTCATTTTCTTAGAGGCAGACCATAAGTTCAGTTCAGTTCAGTTGCTCAGTCATGTCCAACTCTTTGTGACCCCATGAACCGTAGAATGCCAGGCTTCCTTGTCCATCACCAACTCCCGGAGTTCACCCAAGAGTCAGTGATGCCACCCAGCCATCTCATCTTCTGTCGTCCCCTTCTCCTCCTGCCCCAACTCCTTCCCAGCATCAGGGTCTTTTCCAGTGAGTCAGTCTCTTCATATCAGGTGGCCAAAGTATTGGAGTTCCAGCTTCAACATCAGTCCTTCCAATGAACACTTGGGATTGATCTTCTTTAGGATGGACTGGTTGGATCTCCTTGCAGTCCAAGGGACTCTCAAGAGTCTTCTCCAATACCAATTCTTCTCCAAAAGCATCAATTCTTCAGGGCTCAGCTTTCTTTATAGTCCAACTCTCACATCCATACATGACCATGGGGAGAGCCATAGCCTGGACTAGACAGACCTTTGTTGACAAAGTAATGTCTCTGCTTTTTAATATGCTATCTAGGTTGGTCATAACTTTCCTTCTAAGGAGTAAGTGTCTTTAAATTTCATGGCTGCAATCACCATCTGCAGTGATTTTGGAGCCCAGAAAAAAAAAGTCAGCCACTCTTTCCACTGTTTCCCCATCTATTTGCCATGAAGTGATGGGACCAGATGTCATGATCTTAGTTTTCTGAATGTTGAGCTGTAAGCCAACTTTTTCACTCTCCTCTTTCACTTTCATCAAGAGTCTTGCTCTTTAGTTCTTCTTCACTTTCTGCCATAAGGGTGGTGTCATCTGAAGTTATTGATATTTCTCCCAGCTATCTTGATTCTAGCTTGTGCTTCCTCCAGCCTAGCATTTCTCATGACGTACTCTGCATAGACGTTAAAGAAGCAGGGTGACAATATACAGCCTTGACGTACTCCTTTTCCTGTTTGGAACCGGTCTGTTGTTCCATGTCCAGTTCTAACTGTTGCTTCCTGACCTGCATACAGGTTTCTCAAAAGGCAGGTCAGGTTGTCTGGCATTCCCATCTCTTTAAGAATTTTCCACACTTTATTGTGATCCACACAGTCAAAGGCTTTGGCATAGTCAATAAAGCAGAAGTAGATGTTTTTCTGGAACTCTCTTGCTTTTTTGATAATCCAGTAGATGTTGGCAATTTGATCTCTGGTTCCTCTGTCTTTTCTAAAACCAGCTTGAACATCTGGAAGTTCATGGTTCATGTATTGCTGAAGCCTCGCTTGGAGGATTTGAGCATTACTTTACTAGTGTGTGAGATGAGTGCAATTGTGTGGTAGTTTGAGCATTCTTTGGCATTGCCTTTCTTTGGGATTGGAATGAAAACTGACCTTTTCTAGTCCTGTGGCCTCTGCTAAATTTTCCAAATTTGCTGGCATGTTGAGTGCAGCGCTTTTACAGCATCATCTTTCAGGACTTGAAATAGCTCAACTGGAATTCCATCACCTCCACTAGCTTTGTTTGTAGTGAGGCTTTCCAAGGCCCACTTGACTTCACATTCCAGAATGTTTGGCTCTAGGTGAATGATCATACCATCATGATGTGAAGAGCTTTTTTTGTATAGTTCTTCTGTGTATTTTTGCCACCTCTTCTTAATATCTTCTGTTCTGATAGGTCCCTACCATTTCTGTCCTTTATTGAGCCCATTTTTACATGAAATGTTCCCTTGGTATCTCTAATTTTCTTGGAGAGATCTCTAGTCTTTCCCATTGTTTTCCTCTATTTCTTTGCACTGATTGCTGAGGAAAGCTTTCTTATCTCTCCTTGCTGTTCTTTGGAACTCTGCATTCAAATGGCTATATCTTTCCTTTTCTACATAGTAGTGCTTAATTTGTGTTCATAAACCCAGAACTTTTAAAAAGTCCTGACACATGTGTGGCTTTTGCTGCTTTTGCTTTCTGCTTGACATGATGAAACAAAGCACAATTATAAAGTAGACTTATCCTTAATCATTTCAGAATATTGTCTAGCAATCTTGACACGTACTGGGCACAGGGTGTGTTGTAGAGAAGATAGGAAGTGAACTACCTGGGATCCATAGACTATAGGTCACTGATATCATCATAGATATTTTACCATGCTAACTCATTTAGTCCTCACACACAACCAGCTGTAAGAAAGGAATGCTGCTCTCACTTTCCAGTGACAGATTTCAGAGGTCAACTGACTTGGGAAGGTCATACAGTTCATAGTGGTGGAACAAAGGGTGACCTGTAGTTGATATAACTGCAAAGTTTCGTAATATATTCTGTTAACCCCATGGAGGCCTGGTGTGCCCAGAATAGCAATACATCTTTAGGAGAATAAAGATTATCAACACATTCCCTTGACAGTTTTCCTTAAATGATTCTTTCCACAAGGTAAGATCAATAGTAAGAGATGTGAGTTTGATCCCTGGGTTGGGAAGATCCCCTGGAGTAGGACATGACTATCCACTCTGGTATTCTTGCCTCAAAAATTTCATGACAGAGGAGTCTGCAGTCCATGGGGTTGCAAAGAGTTAGACACAACTAAGCGACTGAGCACTATCAGTAGAGAAGAGTTTTAGACTATAACCCAGCTTTCATGTTCTGAGGAAAACGCTGATTTGCCCAATTATATTGTTCAGAGGAGACTAAGAAAATGAGTCATCCACAAATGGTGGAATTCCTTTTCAATGAAGTCAGAGATGTCAGAAAAAATAATTAAAGACATTTCATAATGGTTTATACACAGTGTATTTATCTGATTCTCATGTCCTAATCAAAAGGACAGGATAAGGAGAAAGACTGCATGGTTTCACGTGGAAGAGAAACACATGCTAAAGTCAAATCTTTGAGGTGTTTGCTGATCCTGTTTGTTGGGAGTGGCTTCTTTTCAACTGAGGCCATTGTGATTCAAGTATGAAGTTAGCGACCTAGATCTAGGTTTCTGAAAATTTCACTGCTGCACTCCATAGAAAGTCATTTTGCTAAAAGGAGTTAACACCAGATGCTGCTTAGTATTCTGTGATAATTTGCTTTCATTTATAACAAGAATATTTTTGAAACTCGAGTTATAAGTAAAAATTCTTTGGAAGCTTCTAGGGTGTCTCAAGTTATTAATCAGCATGTATATATACTGGGGTTATGTTTGACGTAGTAAACATCTGCTTTTGGCATGGCCACCAGCTTTGAGAATGGCCCTAGCCTGCCAAGTTGGGGCTGGATTGGGGGAGGAGCCTTCCTTATCAGGCTCTAATCCTACAGGGATTGGGATGGACTAGGGTGGGGGTGGGGGAGACACTCCCAAGGGAGATACTAAGATATCCAGAACAGCAGGGAGGGTATCAGGTGTTATTTAGGAACTGTTAGAAATTGTATACCATTTTAACAATGGTTATTGCATGAGTCTGAGCAAACTCCAGGAGACAGGGAAGCCTGGCATGCTGTAGTCCATAGGATCACAAAAAGTTGGACACCCTGGACTGAACAACATTCCATGTCAGTGTGTGTGAGCTGAATATCAGTTCAGTTCAGTTCAGTTGCTCAGTCGTGTCCGACTCTGTGCGACCCCATAGACTGTAGCACGCCAGGCCTCCCTGTCCATCACCAACTCCCAGAGTTTACTCAAACTCATGTCCATTAAGTTGGTGATGCCATCCAACCATCTCATCCTTTGTTGTCCCCTTTTCCTCCTGCCTTCAATCTTTCCCAGCGTCAAGGTCTTTCCCAGTGAGTCAGTTCTTCGAATCAGGTGGCTAAAGTATTGGAGTTTCAGCTTCAGCATCAGTCCTTCCAGTGAATATTCAGGACTGATTTCCTTTCAGGACTGGTTGGATCTCCTTGATGTCCAAGGGATTTTCAAGAGCCTTTTCCAACACCACAGTTTAAAAGCATCAATTTTTTGGTGCTCAGCTTTCTTTGTAGTCCAACTCTCACATCCATACATGACTGCCCGAAAAACCATATCTTTGACTAGACAGACTTTTGTTGGAAAAGTAATGTCTTTGCTTTTTAATAAGCTGTCTAGATTGGTCATAACTTTTCTTCCAAGGGCAAGAGTCTTTTAATTTCCTGGCTGCAGTCACCATCTGCAGTGATTTTGGAGCCCCCCACAATAGTCTGTCACTGTTTCCACTGTTTCGCCATCTATTTGCCATGAAGTGATGGGACCAGATGCCATGATCTTAGCTTTCTGAATGTTGAGTTTTAAGCCAACTTTTTCACTGTCATCAAGAGGCTTTTTAGTTTTTCTTCACTTTCCGCCATAAGGGTCGTGTCATCTGCATATCTGAGGTTATTGATATTTCTCCCAGCAGTCTTGATTCCAGCTTGTGCTTCATCCTGCCCAGCATATCTCATGATGTACTCTGCATATAAGTTAAATAAACAGGGTGGCAATATACAGCCTTGACATACTCCTTTCCCAATTTGGAACCAGTCTGTTGTTCCATGTCCAGTTCTAACTGTTGTTTCTTGACCTGCTCAATATCAGGTCTGTGTGTATGCAATGAATCTAAAATAATAATTAAAGTCCTATAGACATCAAGCACTATGGGGATAAACAAGGGAAACACTGAAGCCAATATGAAATTCCTTTTATAAAGTTTTTTCTAGGAATATTGACAACTAATACTGGAAAGGTGATGTAGTTGTATTTAAATATACAGTCTCTAGAGTAGGCTTCCTGGATATATTAGTTTCCTATTGCTACTGTAACAAGTTAGCACAAATTTACTTGCTTATCATAGTGCACATTTGTTCTATTACAATTCTGGAGGTGAAAAGTCTAAAATCTAGGTATTAGCAGGGCTTCTTTCCTTCAGAAGGTTTTGATTCATTTCCTTGCCTTTCAGCCTCTAGAGGCCTTGGCTCCTAGCCCTTTCCTTTTATCTCCTGCTTCTGACAACACATCTCCTACTAGTGAATTTGACCTTGTTGCTCCCTCATGAAAGGACCCTTGGGATTACCTTGGGCTCTCTTGGATAATCCAGGATAATCTTCCCATCTCAAGATCCTTCATTTAATTCCATCAGTAAAGTCCTTTTGGTCCCGAAAGGTAGTACCTTCATGGTTTCTGGGCATAAGATCATGGACATCTTTAGAGGGTTATTATTTTTCTACCACAATGAATTCCCACACTATTTCTGCCACTTCTTGCTATGTGACATCGTAATTATCTATGAGCACATTACTTACTCTCTGTGAGTTTCCTTGAATGAAAAATGGGGATAATAGCAGTCCTTTCCTTGTAGGATGAAGATTAAATGAGTTGTTACAGGCAAAGGGCTTGGAATCGTGCCTGGCCCCTTGGATGTGTACAATGAATGCTACCTGTTGTGAACTGTGGGTATCAGTGCTCTTCTGATGAATCTGCTCCCTACAAACCCTGTTTTTTTCTCTGTTACTGGCTGCAGAGCCAATGTCTTTGTCAGGCCAATTTATTTATGTATTTATTTATTTGGCTGTACCACGCAGCTTGTGAAATCTTAAATCTCTCCCCAGGGGTAGAACCCGTGTCCCCTCTAGTGGAAGTACCGAGTCCTAACCAAATTCCTAAATTTGGTTTAGGAATCCCAAATTAAATTTGGGATTAGATTTCCAAATTCCTAAATCTAAATTCCCCTTGTCAGGCCAATTTAAGGACACGGTGCTGTTTGTTTCTTTATCAGTTTGCTGCAGTACAATGACCTTTCTGTCTCCTATTCCTGCAACCACTCTTTCACTGCAGTCAGGGAACTGCTTGAATTCCATCTCCAGCATCCACCTTGGGGGCAAGAAAAAGGATAGACTAAGTGCAAGAAGTCATAGTTCAGTCTTACAGGATTAGCCATGGCTACATATCCAGAGTCTACCAGTTTCTTGTTTCAGTGACCGTCCTTGCAAGAATCTCCCAAAGTGGAGCTTCATCCTGCCCCTCCCCACCTTCTTAGCACAGGGTTGCTGTCCCCAGTCTGGCGGAAGCCCCGACACTGCCATCTTCTCGTCTTTATGCCTCACATCCCCTCATCCTCCAAAGTGTTGTAGCAGTCTAGCACCCTTCCCTTTGGAAGGGATTTCCAAGCCCTTCCTTTATATCAAGCGTGGGGAAGAAAAGTCAGTTCCTTTCATAGACTACATTGGATTTGGGCTTGCAAGTGTCTGCTGTCTGAGGGTTGTCATGACAGAAGAAAATGGCATGTCTAGATGAGAGCAGCGGAGAAGGCAGTGGCACCCCACTCCAGTACTCTTGACTGGAAAATCCCATGGATGGAGGAGCCTGGTAGGCTGCAGTCCATGGGGTCACACAGAGTCTGACACAACTGAAGTGACTTAGCAGCAGCAGCAGATGAGAGTGGAATAGATGTCTCCTTCTAGCCTGGGGATCTATGGATTCAGTGGAAACACTATAACGAAAATTATAGTGGCATGACTGAATCCAGAGAGACAGTGTTTCCCAGAGTATTATAAAAACTTATTCCATTTCTGTAGTGTCCAGGTTTGCCTTTTTAAAAATATCCCTATTTGTGGAAATTTCTTACCCATAAAACCATATGCAGATAAAGACAATATATTTCCAGACACGAAAAATCAATCTGTTTAAACCACTGGTCTTTCTCAGCCCCCCTTTCTGCCTCATTACCACCATTTGGAAAAAAAAAAAAAAGAATTTCAGTTTGTGGCATGAGTTTGGTAACTTCTATTGCTTCTAAACTGGGTTGTACTATTTTGAAAAACAAAAAAAAGTATTTTGCCCAGACTTATTTTCCTTGTCAACTGCCTTTGCCACAAAAGACTAAATTCGTCTCTATTATAAATAGAGCTCAGTTACAGAGACGTTTTACTGGCTACCTTAAAAGAAGCATGGTTACTTTAATGAGCAGAATAATCTGAAAGTTTTCTTTTCTTCATTTTCTGACCCTTTTTCAAATTAAAAGAAATTCTTCATTCAAAGTAATGTAAAAATGTCTCTAATATAAAATTGTATAACTCTTTAAGAATATGAAGAGGAAGACACAAATACTCAGCCCAAAACCAGCATTTAGTGTGATGATGTGAAAAGAACACTTGGCAAACCTGGGTACCAGTTATTAGTTACTAATTATTAAGATGTTTGATTCTTTGTGCTTAAGCTCTTCATCTGTAAAACGTGGATAATAATTTCTCCACCTTATGCACTTGTAACAGAGCTCCTGGGCAGTGATATTTAAGAAAATGTGTTGGAGAGTACGAAGGGCCATTTTAAAATATAAAATTTCTGCACAGCATAGTAGAGAAAGCACAGGTCTGTTGTCAGCCTAGGCAGTGCATACTAGGTTTATCAAATAACAAGCCATGTGACTTGCCTAAGTTAGTTAACCTCTCTGAGCTTTGAATTCCTGATTGGTAAGTATAAAACCTTTCTGGGTAATTGTGAGCATGGAAAGAGAGCATAAAACAAGTGTTCAGTGATTAGCTCTTATTAATTTTCTCCACTGAACAAGTCATTCCTGTTTGTATATCCAAGCTATAAATATACTGGAGGTTTCCCTGGCCCAGGCACTCTTGGAACATTTGACTCAATAGACTTTCTCCTTTTTTTTTTTTTATGAAAAAATTGATACTTTGGGTAGGTTTGTGGTTCTCCATGTCATTAAGTTCAGAAATAAATGTGCTCAACCACAAACTCCCCATCTTGCTCCAAAGGCAGCTCAAGTTTTCTGTCCGCACATTAAGTAGAGTGTACTCTTGCCTGCAAGGAGCATTCCTGTCCTTTCAGTCAGGGCCCAGGTGGGGCTCAGGCCTGAGCAACTTTAAATGTATTCACTTTCTATGAATTTTCTTCACTTTCCTCAGAAAAGCCCGATGTCTCTTGCGGCTCAGTCTGGCATGGCCTTAAGTCAGCAAGTGCAAAGTCGAATGAAAGCAGGGAGATACCAAACGGGTGTTGCAGGGGCATCAAGAAGACCATGGAGAATAGGGAATTTGTTGCTCTTCACTAAGTCATGTCTGATTCTTTGCGAACCCACGAACTGCAGCAAGCCCTGGAACAAATCCCTGTCTTTCACTCTCTCTCGGAGTTTGCTCAAACTCACGTCCATTGAGTCAGTGATGCTATCTAACCATCTCATCCTCTGTCGCCCCTTCTCCTCTTGCCCTCAGTCTTTCCTAGCATCAGGGTCTTTTCCAGTGAGTCTGCTCTTTG
This sequence comes from Antilocapra americana, assembly GCA_007570785.1. NCBI lineage: Eukaryota > Metazoa > Chordata > Mammalia > Artiodactyla > Antilocapridae > Antilocapra > Antilocapra americana. Next base: position 3,917,286 of record ML661897.1, read on the forward strand.
CATCAGGTGGTCAAAGTACTGGAGCTTCAGCATCAGCACAGGGAATGGCAGCTCTCAGTTTAGCTGGTGGTTGCCAGATAAGAATGCAGGCCCAGTTTTACTATATACTTTTTGTTTTCCCCAAGAAAAGCCACAAATCTGAATTTTCATGTGATGTTTTCCCAATTATCACATGTTGACAGCTAACCCTCATTACTCTCCAACTCTGTAGAGATTGGAGTTGTCCCATGGACAAGGTGTTTATCTTCTGATACGCAGTGCCAGCCTGTAGACCACTAGTCACTCTGTGGTCCTGGAGACACCACCTTTATCTGCATGAAAAAGCCACAAAACCCCCATAGATAAGATTTTAGCTCTGAAATTATCTAACATCTTTGCTGTTCTTGACTAGGAATATTTTTCTAAAAGCTTTAAGAAAAGGTAACCCTCCTTGATCATTATATCTTGATAAAAATTATAGTTTTAAACTATGTTCATATAAGATGAAAGCAATTCAGAATAATATGAGTAACTCATCTATGCATGCAGGCTCCAAACACCAGAATGTTTTTGGAATGGGACAGAGAAATCTTGCCCAGATATGATTTGCTTCTGTATTAAGTTCTTCTGACTTGAAGACCCATCTAGGATCAACAGTTTGCAGATTGAAAACACAATTGGAGTAGAGCCCTTGGGCCATCTATGGAGACAAGCTGATTTTGGACTCTGTTCCCTCCACCCACTTAGACTGGATAGAAGGGGAGGAGACTCACTCCTCTAGACAGGGGTGATGGGGAGAAATGCAGCTGATAGCCAATTCCTTGTTTAGAATATCAGTGCTGGAAGAGAAGATATACTCTTGGAAACGGTCTAATTCAATGGCTTTAACACTGTGTTCTGAGTCTTCAGAGGGAGCTTGAGATCTTTCAGGATCCTCGGCCTTTTAAATGACACTCTAAAGCTTACTATATATTGTATAAGAAGTCATTTGAGGAGATGGTTCTACTAATTAAAGAAAACCCCATTGGCCTAATTTTGACTTTTAGTTGAGTGACCAAGGCAACATCTAAATTATTCAAAGCTACTCTGTGGATAAAAGTCATGCCAATCCAGACCCTGGCTGTGTTGTTTCCAAGATCTTTCCAGCACAGTGTGCACATTAGCTACTTATTTTAGCAGAGGGTTAACCTCTTCTCAAAGATGCTAGAGGAATTTTCAGATATTTGCTGAAAGTTACAGTATCTTGAACTGCTTTGTTTCTTATAAGTTTGGGCAATTTTTTATAGTTTTGACAGAATCTTATCAGACACTAGTTAGTATACCAACCATATACTATTTAGACTCAGATATCTTTGGCTAGTGGGACTCTGGCCACCACTAGACTTTCTTTCTGGCCTCCATCCACAAGAACTATGGTCAGTTGGGAGGATTAGAGGTGGCTCAGTAGGTAAAATATCCGCCCGCAGTATAGGAAACTGCCTGCAATGCAAGAGACATGGGTTTGATCCCTGGGTAGGGAAGATCCCTTGGAGAAAGAAATGGCCAGCCACTCCAGTATTCTTGCCTGGGAAATCCCATGAACAGAGGAGCCTGGCGGGCTACAGTCCAAGGGGTTGCAAAGAGTCGGCCATGACTGAGCGACTAAGTGCAAGCACAGGCATGCAACCTTGACCTGTTGCACCTGCCAGTTCCCATTGTGTAAGTGTTTCCAACATGGCAGTTTCATGTTCAGATGAGACATCACTGAGCAAAAAGATGAGGATAGATCTGCACACTTGGCTCTCCCCAGTGGTGTTAGCTGGTTCCAGCACGTTAGTGTACATTCTCCTCCTCTCAGTTAGGAATTCATACGCCCTTAGCTTAGACCCAGTTCTCACCACTGCAGGTGATATTTTTCTTTCTTCCTTACTCCAACATTTCTTTCCCTGTAATGCCAAACCGGTGGCTAAGGATGTTTGCTGTAGCAAGCAACTGACTGAATTAAAAGCATTCTTGTATTATCTAAGAGTTCAAAAACGTATTTCAAAAATAAGTAAGACAATAAACACACTTTTCCCCATTCTGTCCTTTTAAAACCTTACATCTCTCATTGATTTGTATTTTTAACCATTTTTTAAGTTTTTATTTTTTAAAACCTTACGTATTCTCTTCTTTCACTAGATGGTGCTAGATATAGTTTCGACTTAGGGCAAGTATCAGCTCAGAAATCTGGGAGTCCTCTGAGGAACACATTTCTTCTTATAACCAAAAGTTGTCATCAAACTGAAATTGGGATATTCCAGTTTACTTTATTGTTTTCTTTGCCTTTGTCTGTGGTACTGGTGAAAGCTTCTCACCAAGAAACATTGTCCTTTGTCACTTACTTTTAAGCATTATTTTCCCTAGTGGTGGAAGGTGCTTTAAATTTTCTCTGGTCATAAAGTCCTTGTCATATAGTTTATATGTTTGAGCTCTGCCACAAGTCACACTTCATTTGGAAGATGTCTTTGTCCCCTGCTCTGTGACCACGCCTTAATCTTTATCCTTTGGGTGCCAACATTCTCTGTCTCTGTAGTTTCACTTCTGCAGAATATGAGCTGCAGAATATGTTGCTAAAATAGTTCAAGAGGATTCGTAAGGATTTGAAATTCTAAAAACCTCATCCAGTACTTATCATTTGGGAGGAAATGTATAAGCTCTTCTATGTGTTTCATTTTGTTTTCATTCATTAATACACAAGAAGTTAGCATTTTAACCCAACTTCTATGGTGTTTTTTGTACTCTCCATTCTCAAGAGACACATAGGGAACCTCCCTAAAGAGAGGATTAAAAACCTTATCACCTGTATTTTACCACCTGTAAAATAGTCACTGATCATTTTCACTGTTAGCCACAATGATATGTAGGCCTATTAATCAAGTGTCATTAATTAAAAAAAATTCTACCTCAGGCAGGGAAATGAAGAAAAAACTATTAACATTGAATGTATCTTTTCAACCACTCTACTGCCCCCATGGAGAAGCCATGTTTTACTTGCAATTGTATCCCCCAGTAGAGTACAGTATGTAGGAGCTGATCAATAATAGCTGCTTCATTAATTGTTAGGTTGTACACTTTTAAATACTGCCCCAATTATTCTTTTTAATTCTAGAAGAAAGCAACCATTGTACCCATATTGTCCCAAAGAATGAGGGCATGGATTCTCAGAGACTTGTCCTTAAATCTCACAGGTAACATAAGTAAAAGGGCTGGGATTTTATCCCAGGTTTGATTCCAAAAACCGTCATTTTACTGATTTTATGAAGATTAAATATTAGGTCATCTGGAATTATTTCAGGTCCTGAAACCTGGGGGAGAATTACAAATGCTTACTGGCTTTTCTTTTTTGGGAAAAATATAACTAAATGTTGTGGCCAGTAGGAATAGTGTAGCACTTAATTTTGATAACCATATCTTTATGTTGTTGACATAAATGTCATTCTTCCTACCTAAAGGGATGAAACATTTTACTTCGTATCTTGAAAGTCTTCACAACTGACTATAAAAGCATTCTTTAAAATGGAAACATTGAATAGTACTAGACCGATCAGATAAGCCATATTGATTAATAATTCAGTCTCCTTACATGTTATAGGTTCAGAGCATCTCTTTATTTTTGAGTCAGTTTCGGTAGTTTGTGTTTTTCTAGGAATTTGCCCATTTCATCTAAATTGTCTCATTTTAGGGCCTACAGTTGTTTAGAGTATTGTAATCTTTTTGTTTCTCTAAGGTCAGTAGTAATGTCCCCCTTTTCATTCCTGGTTTTAGTAATGTGAATCATCTTTCTTTTTCCCTGGTCAGTCTAGCTAAATGTCAGTTTTATTGATCTTTCTAAGGACTTACATTCCAGCAGGGGAGAGTGAAAAAACGAAACGGCTTGAGAAGGTCCTAAGTTCTGTGCAGAAAATGAGCAAGGAGAGGTGATGGAGAGGACTGAATGGTAAAGAGGGCAAGGCCGTCTTCAGGCAGCATGTTTGGAGAAGGTCACGTTTTACTTAATCTGGGAAGAAAGAGAAGGGGTGTATTGGAGGAAGCTAAGAAAGATGGAAGAACCTGGCCAAGGGGTGTTAACACGGAAAAAGCTTGATATATCCAAGGAAGGGAAAAGCTGGAGGCAGAAAGGTACAGGCAAGGTTGGAGAGCTAGTAGGGTTGATTAAACGGAGACTTTGATGTCCTGATGAGGACCCTGGGTTTTATTATCAGTGCCATGTTTATATGGGTGTCAAAAGGTGAATAACAAGTTCTGACACATGTCAAAAATTTCTCACTAGCTACTATGTGAGAATAAATATAAAGAAGGAAGGTGGGAACAGTTACAGTTCTACTGCAGTTGTGCGGCTAAGAGTTGATCAGGGCTTAAAGTGGGAAGGGGTGGTGGTAGAATTAGGAATTGTCTACCTAGTTGGTGGTGAGATCTCTGGTCTATTGCTGGAAAGGTAAATAGATTATGAAGTCAGACTGGCAGGCTGACTTTAGAGGGATATGGCATAGAGGAAGGGTGGATCAATAGATGGATAGGTAGAAGGAAGGAAACTAGATAGGTAAGTAGATCAGTAGGTGGGTATGCTCCATGACTTAAACTTTTACAGTATTATCAAGGAGGATTTTAAAATGGCATAGTAAGATTTGTATTTTTGTAAGCTGCAGTTCTCTGGCGGCTTATATAATACCATTGTTTAGTTGCTAAACTGACTCTTTTGCGACCCCATGGACTGAAGCCTGCCAGGCTCCTCTGTCCATGGGATTTCCCAGGCAAGAGTACTGGACTGGGTTGCCATTTCCTTTTTTAGGGGATTTTTCCCAACTCAGGGATTGAACCCATGTCTTCTGCATTGGCAGGTGGATTCTTTACCACTGTGCCACCAGGGAAGCCTGTATAATACCTCGTTGTACCTATATTATACACAAGTGTTATGAAGACATTCCTGTGCATTTGTGTGGCTTATTTAGGTTTTATTTTAAGTTGAATCTTATTTTTAAAATGGTTGAGAACACTATCTTATTACTGACTTTTTGTTAGGATGCCTTGCCTATGGTATGGACTCCAGAAGTATTAGTTGAATTTAAAGTAATTGGAGCCAGTCAGAAAACTAGCCTCAACTGATGCCCTTTGAAACACACATTGATTTATGCTGTTTTTTCCTTCCTACCCTGCTTCTTTCCTTCCCTCCCTCCCTCCCTGACTCTATCTCTTCCTCCATCTTTTTTTTTCTCTTCTTCCTCCCCCTTCTTTCTTTTCCTCCTTTCTTTCATATCAATGAGTTTTTTTTGACTCATTCCTTTCTGGGATTGGAAGTCTAACATCTCACTGATATTCCAGTGTTTGGTTTGCTATAGACTAGTCAGTAGACCTTTAAGTTTGGGGCAAGGAATATTTTTACAACTGATAAATATGTAAAAATCATTGGAGTAACATTCAGCTATACTCTCCTGTGTTCAGAGACATCATCATGCAGGCTGCTGTTGGTCTGAAGAGATCTGTGAATGAAACTTATTTTTTCAATGTTCTTGAAATAGAAAAAAGCATCATCCCAGTTGCCCAGTGAAAAATATACCAATTGTATTAATATATGGCTTCAATATTCTTAAATGAATTTCTAGGCTGATAAATATTTTTTAACATATGCATCATTATTAATCTGAAATGGAATCCTTTCAATCTGAGGGTCAATTTGACCCTTAAATTGTTTCTGAGCATCAGTTTATAAATGTTCAAGTCTGTACTTCAAATGCAACTTAGAAATGATGATGGAACATCTTGCTATGACTGTTACCATAAGTAGAAGTTGCTCCAGTGGACAAAATCCAGCAACATCAGTTCTACTTTGAATATGCCCTGGCCCCATGTATACAGACTGTTTTTCTGGTCTTTCCTAAAAGACTTAATTGTGAAGGATTGTCAGGGTCCCCTTTTACCTGTGTTTCCCCTTTAAATCATACCTCTCCCAAGCATGAGAGATGGGACCTGAGGCAGACCCCAGGTTGGGCTTGGCCACTGCCAAGCCATGGATGAAAGGCCAGGAGGTGGAGTGCCCAAGAGAACACTTGCCTGCTTGCCCATGTCTGAGCTGACAGCACATCTCTCAGTAGGGGCAAGGAAATGTGAACTTGGTGAGCAAAGGCAATGTGGGGCTGCCTTTCCTGTTCTTTCCTGGCATGCCACTTATATAGGAGGCAAAAATTCTTTTTTGTAGTTAGGAAGACATTTGAGTTACCCAGAATGGGTGATATAGAGCCTGCTCAGGATAAGAAAGGTAGGTGAAGAAAATGGATCAAGGTTTACCTAATAAAGGAAAATAGTCATTGTCCTCTTATAATTCCTCTGGCAGCACTCACTTTACAACTGTTGCCCATCTCTTCTTAATGGAAACATTTTTAAGGCTCTTTAAAAGTTGCCTGGGAAGTGCCCCAAAGATAAGCAGACCAAAGTAAACAAACAAACATACACATGTTTAGAAGGTAATTTAAGATTGTTTCTATCCAGAGATTAAAGAAATAGAGATTGATGATATGTTTAAAAGAACAGTACTTACGTTACCTGGCTGTTTTATCCTGAAGGATCTGGGCTATGCCCCACATTCCTCCAAGGGTTATATCATGGAATGTGCACTTAAACTTGGTGGGGTCCTGCAACAGTAGTTTGGCTAAAGTATCCCCTTGTTCTAGGCCAGAGGCAGGTTACAGGCTGGCCTCTTCTCTTCCATTGGTTTTCCCACTGCAATACCAGATCCCCCCATCAAGACCATTTATTTGGCAGCACAATAGAGGGAGGCATGCCAGCAAAGCTCCTACAGTGTTTATGGTGCCAGCTGCTTCCTTGGCATCTGGTGGAGTTTCATCCTGTTTTGTTTGGGATTTTCTTGGAGCTCATGCTAATTTCTTAAAGGTTGTAAAAGGATGAGGTATTTCCATATCTGCAACTACCAGTGCTTGCTTAGTGGAAATGATGAGAAATTGTTTGATTGCTTCTGTAGGAAGCCAAAGGCACAGGTCTATAGCACTTTACAAAGTGTTCTCACACCGCGTGTTTCACTGCAATCTTGGCAAGCCTGGGAAGTACATACCATTTGTACCAGCAGTTTACAAGGGCTAATAAGTTGATTAGCCCGGGGCAACTTAACTAGTAAGCAGCAGAGTCAAAACTCAAACCCAAGACTTTTTTTTTTTTTTAGTAAAATTTATTTCTTAGAGCAGTTTAATGCTGGGGTCCAGCCCCAGTGGGTCCGGGGGTCTTGAGGGATGAGTGGCGTCGGCAGAAGAACTGAGCTGAGTCGATGTGTGGTGATGGAGCAGTCTCTCTCGTTTATTGTTGTTGGTTTAGTTTTATAGCAAAAAGACATCGCCATTACATCATTACATCACCTATCATTCTATACAATTTTTTGTTTTCTTCCTTCCATAGCAACCTTATCACTGAGCTCATTTCCCAGTCTATCATGAACCATTCCCCTTACAGAAGTCAGATTTCTATGTAATTAGATTAAACAATAGTATGTTTACCATTTGAATGTCTTCAGTATACTTCATTCAATCATGATAAGTACATCAATCTAAGTAGAAAGGTTACATTTCTCTTATCAGGTACAACTATGTAGAAGCTAGAGGGAAGGGCTAAAGCTTGAAACTGTTTTATTATAGTAACCCGGGTGCCTAGCCTGGGATGCCCCGATAAAGAAAGTCAGCTTTGCAATTTCTTTCTTAGTCTCGTGACCTTGTCCTCCGAGCAAGGGGGCATCCTGACGGCTCCCGGCAGTTTAAGGTTCATAGCAAAACTGAACAGAAAGTACAGAAAATTTGCATATACCCCTGTCCCTACACATGTGCAATCTTCCTCTCTGTCAACATCCTTGGTTGCTCCAGAGTGGTACATTTGTTGCAGCTGATGAAGTACCTTGGCACGTCATTCACTTCATTATCACCCGAAGTCTATAGTCTACATTAGGATTCACTAACAGTTATGTTCAACTTCATAGAACCATTCAACTTCGTCTTCTTCAGCATTACTGGTTGGTGCATAAGCTTGGATTACCGTGATATTGAATGGTTTGTCTTGAAAATGAACAGACATCATTCTGTCGTTTTTGAGATTGCATCCAAGTACTGTATTTCGGACTCTTTTGTTGACTATGATGGCAACTTCATTTCTTCTACTGAATTCCTGCCCACAGTAGTAGATAAAATGATGATCTGAGTTAAATTCACCCATTCCAGTCCATCTCAGTTCACTGATTCCTAGAATGTTGATGTTCACTCTTGTCATCTCCTATTTGACCACTTCCAATTTGCCCTGATTCATGGATGTAACATTCCAGGTTCCTATGCAGTTTGGCTCTTACAGCATCAGACCTTGCTTCTATCACCAGTCACATCCACAACTGGCTATTGTTTTTGTGTTGGTTCCATCCCTTTATTCTTTCAGGAGTTATTTCTCCACTGATCTCCTGTATCGTATTGGGTACCTACCGACCTGGGGCGTTCATCTTTCAGTGTCCTATCTTTTTGCCCTTTTATACTGTTCATGGGGTTCTCAAAGCAAGAATATTGAAGTGGTTTGCCATTCCCTTCTCCAGTGGACCACAATCTGTCAGACTTCCCCACCATGACCCGTCCGTCTTGGGTGGCCCCACACGGCATGGCTTAGTTTCACTGAGTTAGACAAGGCTGTGGTCCGTGTGATCAGATTGGCTAGTTTTCTGTTTTTATGGTTTCAGTGTGTCTGCCCTCTGATGCCCCCTTGTAACACCTACCGTCTTACTTGGGTTTCTCTTACCTTGAATGGGGGGTCCTTGCTCACAACTCCCACTCTGGACCTTGAATGGACTAGCTCCTATCCATCCTGCTGCGCCCAAACAGCCACAGCTCCTTGGATGTGCTGGTTGCTCTCTTGGCCGCTGCCCCTGACCCCTGCTGCAGGGTAGCTTCTCTCGGCCACGCTTCCGCGTGAACTGGTGCAGCCTTTTAGAACTAACACCCCAAAAAGATGTCCTTTTTATTATAGGGGACTGGAATGCAAAAGTAGGAAGTCAAGAAACACCTGGAATAACAGGCAAATTTGGCCTTGGAGTACAGAATGAAGCAGGACAAAGGCTAATAGAGTTTTGCCAAGAGAACACACTGGTCATAGCAAACACCCTCTTCCAACAACACAAGAGAAGACTCTACACATGGACACCACCAGATGGTCGACACCGAAATCAGATTGATTATATTCTTTGCAGCCAAAGATGGAGAAGCTCTATACAGTCAGCAAAAACAAGACCAGGAGCTGACTGTGGCTCAGATCATGAACTCCTTATTGCCAAATTCAGACTTAAATTGAAGAAATTAGGGAAAACCACTATGCCATTCACGTATGACCTAAATCAAATCCCTTATGATTATACAGTGGAAGTGAGAAATAGATTTAAGGGACTAGATCTGATAGAGTGCCTGATGAACTATGGACAGAGGTTCATGACATTGTACATGAGACAGGGATTAAGGCCATCCCCATGGAAATGAAATGCAAAAAAGCAAAATGGCTGTATGAAGAGGCCTTACAAATAGCTGTGAAAAGAAGAGAAGCAAAAAGCAAAGGAGATAAAGAAAGATATTCCCATCTGAATGCAGAGTTCCAAAGAATAGCAAGGAGAGATAAGGAAGCCTTCCTCAGCGATCAGTGCAAAGAAATAGAGGAAAACAACAGAATGGGAAAGACTAGAGATCTCCTCAAGAAAATTAGAGATACCAAGGGAACATTTCATGCAAAGATGGGCTCAATAAAGGACAGAAATGGTATGGACCTAACAGAAGCAGAAGATATTAAGAAGAAGTGAAAGGAATCCACAGAAAAACTGTACAAAAAAGACCTTCATGACCCAGATAATCATGATGGTGTGATCACTCACCTAGAGCCAGACATTCTGGAATGTGAAGTCACGTGGGCCTTAGAAAGCATCAGTATGAACAAAGCTCATGGAGGTGATGGAATTCCAGTTGAGCTATTTCAAATCCTGAAAGATGATGCTATGAAGGTGCTGCACTCAATATGCCAGCAAATTGGAAAACTCAGCAATGGCCACAGGACTGGAAAAGGTCAGTTTTCATTCCAATCCCAAAGAAAGGCAATGCAAAATAATGCTCGAACTACTGCACAATTGCACTCATCTCACATGCTAGTCAAGTGATGCTCAAAATTCTGCGAGCCAGGCTTCAGCAATACGTGAACCGCGAACTTCCAGTTGTTAGGCTGGTTTTAGGAAAGGCAGTGGAACCAGAGATCAAATTGCCAGCTTCCAATGGATCATCAAGAAAGCAAGAGAGTTCCAGAAAAACATCTACTTCTGCTTTATTGACTATATCAAAGCCTTTGAATGTGTGGATCACAATAAACTGTGGAAAATACTTAAAGAGATGGGAAAACCAGACCATCTTATCTGCCTCTTCAGAAACCTTTATGCAGGAAGCAACAGTTAGAACTGGACATGGAACAGCAGACTGGTTCCAAATCGGAAAAGGAGTACGTCAAGGCTGTATATTGTCACCCTGCTTATTTAACTTATATGCAGGGTACAACATGAGAAACGCTGGGCTAAAAGAAGCACAAGCTGGAATTAAGATTGCCTGGAGAAATATCAATAACTTCAGATATGCAGATGACACCACAGTTATGGCAGAAAGTGAAGAGGAACTAAAAAGCCTCTTGGTGAAAGTGAAAGAGGAGAGTCAAAAAGTTGAGTTAAAGCTCAACATTCAGAAAACTAAGATCATGGCATCTGGTCCCATCACTTCATGGCAAATAGATGGGGAAACAGTAGAAACAGTGTCAGACTTTGTTTTCTTTTGAGGTCACAAATCACTGCAGATGGTTATTGCAGCCATGAAATTAAAATACACTTACTCCTTGGAAGAAAGGTTATGACCAATCTAGATAGCATATTGAAAAGCAGAGACATTACTTTGCCAACAAAGGTCCGTCTAGTCAAGGCTATGGTTTTTCCAGTAGTCCTGTATGGGTATGAGAGTTGGACTATAAAGAAAGCTGAGTGCTGAAGAATTGATGCTTTTGAACTGTGGTGTTGGAGAAGACTCTTGAGAGTCCCTTGGACTGCAAGGAGATCCAACCAGTCCATCCTAAAGAAGATCAGTCCTGGGTGTTCATTGGAAAGAACTGATGTTGAAGCTGAAACTCCAACAGTTTGGCCACCTGATGTCAAGAGCTGAGTCATCTGAAAAGACCCTGATGCTGGGAAGGATTGGCGACAGGAGGAGAAGGGGATGACAGAGGATGAGGTAGCTGGATGGCATCACTGACTTGATGGACGTGGGTTTGGGTTGACTCCAGGAGTTGGTGATGAACAGGGAGGACTAGCATGCTGCCATTCATGGGATCGCAGAGAGTCGGACATGACTGAGCGACTGAACTGAACCGAACAGTTTTGTACATTATTTGGTTTTGACAAATGTATAATGATGTGTATCCACTCCTGTAGTATCATATAGAATAGTTTAGCTGTCTCCCCCCTAAATCCTCTATGTTTTGCCTATTCATGCTTTCCCCTCCCCTAGCCCCTGGAAACCACTAATATTTTTTCCTATCTCCATAGTTTGTCCTTTTTCATAATGTCATAACTTAGTATCATATTATATGTAGTTTCTCAGATCAGCGTCTTTAGCTTAGTAATATGTATTTAAGTTTCCTGCATGTCTTTTCATAGTTTGATAGGTTGTTTCTTTTTAGTGCTGAATAATATTCTATTATTTGTATATACCATAGTTTATTTATCTGCTAAAGTACATCTTGGTTGCTTCCGAGTTTTGGCCCTTATGAAATCGGCTTCTGTGAACATCATGTCCAGGTTTTTGCATGGACGTAAACTTCAACTTTGGGTAAATAAGTAAGAGTATGGTTGCCAGATTATATGTTAAGAGTATGTTGAGTTTTGTAAGAAACTACCAAACTGTCTTCAAAACTGCCTGTATTATTATTTTGCATTCTTAGGAGGAATGAAAAATGGTCCCTGTTGTTCCATATTCTTGTCAGCATTTGATGATGTCAAGATTCCAGATTTTGGCATTCTAATAGGCGTGTAATGGTATCTCATTGCCATTTTAATTTGCAGTTCCTAATAGCCTATGATATACACATCTTTTCATATGCTTGCTTGCCGTCTGTACATCTTCTTTGGTAAGATGTCTGTTCAGGTCTTTTGCCCAGTGTTAAGCCAGGCTGTTTATTTTATTGTTAAGTTGTGTGTACTTTGGATAAAAGTCCTTACCCAGCTGTGTCTTTTATTAACTTTTTTCCCCTAGTCTGTGGCTTTTCTTCTCATTCTCTTCACATTGTCTCTGTAGTAGCAGAAGTTGTCAGTTTTAATGAATTCCAACTTATCAATTCTTTCTTTCATGGATTGTGCCTTGGTATTACATCTTAAAAGTCATCACCATCACCAGGGTCATATAGGTTTTCTTTGTGATTTTGAGGAGTTTTGTAGCTTTGCATTTTACTTTTAGGCCTATGATCTACTTTTTTTTCCCTTCTTATTGAAATACAGTCGATTTACAGTGTTGTGTTAGTTTCTAGTGTAGAGCAAAGGTTTTCAGTTATACATATAAATATGTACACACATATTCTTTAAATTTTTTTTCCATTATGGTTTATTACAGAATATTGAATATAATTCCTTGTGCTATACAGTAGAATCTGTGTTTATCTATTTTATATATAGTAGTTTGTATCTGTTAATCCCAAGTTCCTAATTTATCTCTCCCCTAGCCCCTTTCCCCTTTGGTAACCATACGTTTGTTTCTGTGTTTGTGGGTCTGTTTTTGTTTTACAGATAAGTTCATTTACATCATATTTTAGATTCTACATGGAAGTGATATCATATGATATTTGTCTTCTCTTTCTGACACTTTACTTAGTGTGATAATCTCACCATCCATGTTGCTACAGATGGCATTATATCATTGTTTTTTATGGCCAAGTAGTACTCCATTATGTGTATATACCACATTTTCTTCATCCATTCATCTGTCAATGAATATTTAGGTTGCTTTTTTATCTTGGTTATTGTAAATAGTGCTGCTCTGAACATTGCCAACAAAGGTCTATCTAGTGAAAGTTATGGTTTTTCCAGTAGTCATGTATGGATGTGAGAGTTGGACTATAAAGAAAGCTGAGCGCCGAAGAACTGATGTTTTTGAACTGTGGTGTTGGAGAAGACTCTTGAGAGTCCCTTAGATTGCAAGAAGATCCAACCAGTCCATCCTGGAGGAAATCAGTCCTGAAAATTCACTGAAAGTAAAGGACTGATGCTGAAGTGGAAACTCCAATACTTTGGTGAAGAACTGACTCATTGGAAAAGACCCTGATGCTGGGAAAGATTGAAGGCAGGAGGAGAAGGGGATGACAGAGGAAGGGATGGTTGGATGGCATCAATTACTCTATAGACATGAGTTTGAGTAAGCTCCAGGAGTTGATGGTAGACAGGGAAGCCTGGTGTGCTGCAGTCCATGGGGTCACAAAGTCAGACACGACTGAGAGACTGAACTGAACTGAACATTGGGGTACATGTATCTTTTTGAATTAGAATTTTCTCTGAATATATGTCCAGGAGGGGGATTGCTAGATCATATGGCAACTCTATGTTTAGTTTTATGAGGAACCTCCATAGTTTTCTGTAGTGGCTACACCAATTTACATTCCTGTGAAGAGTGTAGAAGGGTTCCCTTTACTCCCCACCCTCCCCAGCATTTGTAAACATGTTAATAGCGGTCATCCTGATTGATGTGAGGTGGTACCTGAATGTAGTTTTGGTTTGCATTTCTGTAATAATTAGTGATGCTGAGCATATTTTCCTGTGCCTGTTGGTCATCCATACGTCTTCTTTGGAGAAATGCCCATTTAGGTCTTATGCCCAGTTTTTGATTGGGTTGTTGTTGTTATTGAGTTGTACGAGCTGTTTGTATATTTTGGAAATTAGCCCCTTATCAGTCATGTAGTCTACAAATATTTTCTCCCATTCTGAAGGCTGTCTTTTTGTTTTATTTATGGCTTCCTTTGCTGTGTTTCATTAGATCTCATTTTTTATTTTTGCTTTTATGTCTTTTAGGGTACTAGTCTAAGAAAATGTTGCTATGATTTATGCCAGAGAATGTTTTGCTTATGTTCTCTTTTAGAAGTTTAGGGTATCATGTCTTATATTTAAGCCTTTAAGTCATTTTAAGTTTATTTTTGTGTGTGGTGTAAAGCTATGTTCTTACTTCATTGATTTACATGTGGCTGTCCAGCTTTCCCAATATCCCTTTGAGAAGAGACTGTCTTTTCTCCATTGTAATTCTTGCCTCCTTTGTCAAAAATTAATTGACCATAGGTGTATGGGTTTACTTCTGGTTTCTCTCTTCTTTTTTTCCTTTTTTGCCAGTACCATGCTATTTTGACTACTGTAGTTTTTCCAGTACTGTCTAAAGTCTGGGAGCCTTGTGCCTTCAGCTTTGATCTTTTTCTTCAGAATTGTTGTGGCAATTCTGTCTTTTATTGTTCCATATAAATTTTAGGATTATTCGTCTTAGTTTTGAGAAAAATGTCATGGGTCATTTCAGAGAGATCACATTACATCTGTAAATTGCTTTGAGTAGTATGGCCTTTTTAACAATGTTAATTCTTCCAATCCAGGAGCATGGGATATCTTCCCATTTCTTTGAATTGTCTTCAGTTTCCTTTATCAATATTTTCTAGTTTTCAGCATATAAATCTTTCACCTCCTTGGTCAGATTTATTCTTAAGTATTTTATTTTTTTGGATGTGATTTCAAATGGATTTTTTGTTACTTTCCCTTTCTGATATTTCATTGTTAGTGGAAAGAAATGCAACAGATTTTTGTATGTTAATCTTGTATCCTGCTACTTGCTGAATTCGTTCACCAGTTCTAGTAGTTTTTGTGTGTAATCTTTAGGGTTTTCTATATATAGTATCATGTCATCTGCATATAATGACAGTTTCATCTCTTCTATTTCAATTTAGAGACCTTTTATTTCTTTTTATTGTTTTATTGCTGTGACTGGACTTCAGATACTTCGTTGAATAGAAGTGATAAAAATGGGCATTCTTGTTTGTTCCAGATCTGTGCAGAAAGTCTTTCAGTTTTTCACCATTGAGTAGTATGTTGGCTGTGGGTTTGTCATAAATAGCTTTCATTACGTAGAGATATGTTCCTACTGTACTAACTTTGGTAAGAGTTTTTATCATGACTGGATGTTGAATTTTATCAGATGCTTTTTCTGCATCTATTGAGATGACCATGTGATTTTGGCCTTTTCTTTTGTTGATGTGGTGTATCACATTGATTGATTAGTATTTGTTGAACCATCTTTGTGACCCTGGGATGAATCCAACTTGATTGTAGTGTATGATTTTTTGTTTTTAATGTGTTGTTGGGTTTGGTTTGCTAATATTTTGTTGAGAATTTTTACAACTGTATTCATCAAAAATATTGGCCTGTAGGATCTTCTGTGGAAGTCTGGTGGTTAAGACTCTGCAAACCTAATGTAGGGGGTGCAGATTTGATCACTGGCCAGGGAACTAGGTCCAGCATGCTGGGTGGAGAAGAAAAATATATTTTCCAGGAATTTTCTTTTCTGGTGGTGTCTTTGTCTGGTTTTGGCATTAGTGTGATGGTGGCTTCATAGAATGCCTTTAGGTGTGTTCCCTCCTCTTCAGTCTTCTGCAAGAGTTAGAGAAGGTTTGGTTATGATTTCTTGTCTTTATGTTTGATAGAGTTCCCCAGTGAAGCCATTTGTTCCTGGGCTTTTGTTTTCAGGGAGTTTTTTTTTTAATTTTATTAATTACAGATTCTATTTCTAATGATTTGTCTGTTCAAATGATCTGTTTCTTCTTGATTCAGTTCTGGTGGCCTAGAAACTTGTCTATTTCTTCTAGGTTGCCCAGTTTGTTGGCATATAACTGTTCATAGTATTATATTATTATTACTGTTTTGTATTTTGGTGGTATTGGTTGTTATTTCTCATGCTTAATTTGTTATTTGGATTATTTTTGTTTGGGTTCTCTTTCTTTATTCTTCATGATCTTGGCCAGAGGTTTGTCAGTGTCATTTACACCAGGTCTTGGTTTTATTGATTTTTTTTCTATTTTTAAAAGTCTCTATTTTAATTTATTTCCTTTCTAACCTCTAAGCTTTCTTTCCTTCTGCTGACTAGCTTTTATTTGTTCTTCTTTTTCTAATTCTTTCAGGTTGTAGGTTAGTTTATTTGCGATTATTTCTTGTGTTTTGAGGAAGGCCTTGTATTGCTATGAACTTCTAAGAACTGCTTTTGCTGCATCCCATAGATTTTGTGTAGCTGTGTTTTCATTGTTGTTTGTCAAGATAGTTCAGAACTCCCTTCTTGATTTCATCACTGACCCACTGATTTTTTTTTTAGTAGCATGTTGTTTAGTCTCCATGTAATCGTTTACTCATTTCTCTTTCTGTGATTGATTTCTATTTTCATGACTTCATAGTCACCGTTTAAGTGTGATCTTAGCTGTAGGTTTTGTTGGTATTCTTATCAAGTTGAGGAAGTTCTATTATATTACTAGTTTTGCTGAGTCTTTCTTTAAAATCATGAGTGGGTATTAGATTTTGTCAGATCCTTTGTTTACATATATTGATATGATCATATAACTTTTCTATTTTAGTCTGTGCAATAGGTTACATTACTTGATTTTGAAATATTGAGCCAGCCTTGCATATCTGAGATAAATCCCACTTGATCATGATAGCATGGTATACGTGGTAAAGGGGTCACACCTCATCTTTCACATCTTGGTGAATAAGACAAGCTTAGTATAGTTTTTTAAGAGGGTGAGGATTTTTCTAATCATAAAAGTACACTTCAATTTGATCAATACATTTGATGGTGTGTTCAATGCTGTGAACACACCATTGTTTCATAAATACATGCTATATCAAAAGCATATTTCTTTGGGAAAGTCCAGGAAGAATAATAATGTAAAAATCAATGAGAGGATTTTTGTTAGGATGGGGATTCCAAACTGACAGTCTAGAAAGGGAGGAAAGTAGATTAATGTAAAGAATAGAAAAACAATAATTTATTTTCTAAGTATTGATGTGTTTTGGAAAAATTCACAATGGTAGGTCAACCAGATAGCATTTATTTCTGATCAGATGGCCAAATGAAGCTGCGTAGAATAATGTAAAATAATTGAGTATAGCATAAAGACTCTCAGAGTCTCAGGAGACATAATTCTGCAGGCCCACTCCCAAATCTGTTCTCCATAATTTAAGGAGATGATAATGGAGGCCATTCTTCTCAAATATTTCCTGAGTACATATTGGGTGTGTGACATCATGATGAGGCCCTGGGGAGTAGTGCCTAATGGTTAAACAAGGAGACAAACTCCCAGCTTTCTAGAAGTTTAATCTGAGAGGAGACATGGAAACAGATATGCATGGTAGGAGAGATTAAGAATGGTGTCAACTGTGACCCCGATTGAAAATGTTAACACTTCTGTCTTATTTTAGTCATAGGTCAGATTGATCTGGTGTAAAGGGAGAGGGGAGATGCCTCTCAGAAGGCTAGGAAAACTGGGGGCTCAGGTTCCTAGATGGGTTTAAAGACTTAGATTCCATTCACCCACAAAATGATAATATAAACACCAGTGAGTGTCACTGCCCACCCACCTCCACCCCACATGTGGGTTTTGTGAGCATGTAATTCTCAGCACAGGCCCATCTCAGCCCTTCCCCAGTTCCTGATTTACTTTAAGCTCAAGCTTATTTATTTCTCCAGCTGTGCTTTTAGACCTCTCAGGGCAGGTAGATTCCCTTAAACTTGACCAACTACACTCCCCACTTGCCAAGTCTGTTAGAAACATACTCCAACACACATATGTAGTAGGCTCTTCTCTCTTCTTTTTTTAGGGGAAAAAAAACATTTTTTGTTTGTTTGTTTAAGCATTTCAAGTTGTGGCCTGTAGCATTCATCTAGGAGACAATGCCTGACACAATTAACAGTTTTGAAACTACTATTTTAATATCAGATTCATTTCAAGTTCTCCCCTGTCCCTTTTTTTTCTAAAGAGTGTTTCTGGAGAAATCAAAATACATATTAACTTTACAACATCTGGGCTAATTCAGTATTCTCAGTTTGCCTTTCGAATTTTAAGTTAGATTCACATGACCAAAAATGGTTTCCAGCCATGCCTTCAAGTACTGACTTTACTATATACATTGTCGCAGACTGTGCTCACATAAGGTAATGAGAGGGCTAGGTACAGAACATATTCATTCTATATGTAAATTGTCCCTCACTGGAAACTCAAACCTGTATCCCAGAATGCACTTGGATACACAGAAGCTTCAAAGGGAAATGCTTCCCTGAAGGGAATTGGTAAAATTGGAGTTGGGTGAACCTCAAAGGAGTCTCGATTTGCAAACATTGCTTATGTTTGGATTTGGAATTGAATTTGGCTCCAGCGGTTGGCATCCCTACACTGTGCTGTGAACTACCCCAGCCACAGAGGAGGGGGAGGAAGAGGAGTAGAATTTCCAAAAAACACACAATAGTGCAATGTTGATGCAATTAAGAAAATTAGAAAATGAAGTTTAAATTGAATAAGTCCGTCTTTATCTTTTGCTTCCTTTGTGATCTCCTTTTAGCTCCGTATCCTCTGTCTTCTTTGATCTCATTTGCCTTCTACTTTTCCTTCCCTTTCTTTTTCTTGTAAGATTGCTATTCAAGCCTATTCCTCTCTTTCTTCCAGAGTTTGCCTCAAGGGCTTGAGTTATGAATTTCAGGGCTTAAAAAGTTCTGGCAGGTCACAAAAGAGTGTGTTCAGTGTGAGCTAAATTTTGAAAAGGGAAACTATGCGTTTATTTATGTCCATGTATGTATGTGCACAGACAAGATTAGAAGTGCACTTAAATTTTTCTACAGTGATTTTCTTCTGGACCATGTGTAGTTTTCACCTCCTTCTTCCTCTTCTCCTCCTTCTCCTTCCTCTTTCTCTTCCTCTCTTTCTCCTCCTTCTTCTTTTTTTGTATTCTTTGTACTATGATGGATTTTCTCACTTTTCTGCAAAGAGCACTTCCACTATAACAAATGCCGTATATATAAAGAGCTGGTGATTTGCCATGTTCTTGTTTTTTTTTTTTTTATTGCTATTAGTTTGAATAAAGTTCTTATTTTGTACCTCTTGCATTTTAAAGGATGTTTTGCTTTGCCTTCATTTAAAACAACTATTGGAGGGAGTTTCAAAAGGGAGGGGATATATGTATACCTATGGCTGATTCATGTTGAGGTTTGACAGAAAACAGCAAAATTTCATATAGCAATTATCCTCCAATAAAAAGTAAATTAATTTTAAAAAATCAGGACAAAAAAAGTTATTTAATTTTTGTGATTAAATAAGTATACCCTCACTTTAGACATTGGATGGGTTTCTGAGATGCTGTGGATAAATAAAGGTATAGCAAATAAATAATATTTAGAAGGATCTAGAGAAATAAGCTCTTCTTACAAAACAATAAAAAATCAATTCTTTTGGAAAAGGAAATCATGTCACAAAATTTTCCTTCTGGAGATTATCACAAGCCAGTTTTTCATTATAACAGAGATAGTAATATGGCTCAAGGAAATAAAAAATAATCACATCAGGAAAATGTAAAAATCACATATTTTGTCAAGGAAATGGATTATTAACTATCTGTGTGCACATAATATGTATCTATATATACACGTAAAGAAACACTGACTCAGACCTTTTCAGTTTTCTTAAATGCATAATCTTCAATGAAACTCTATTTTCATGGACCATGACATAAAGCAAAGCTTCTTTAATTCTCATCAGGAATCTGAAAGGAAGCGCAGCCTTGATTGGTAAGTCTACGTTATGGAATATATCTAGAAAGATGGGAGTTTGATTGCCTAAAAAAGATGAGAGTAAATGGCCCATTTACTATAGCTAGCCAAAGGGTTTTCAAGGAGAGATGCCATAAATTCTGTATACTGGGGCTTAACTTATCATGCATTCTAGTATCATGGTTGAAAGCATGAGCTCTCTTGCCAAACACTCTGGATTCAATCATAGCACAGCCTCTTACTAGGCCTGAGACTTAGGGCTATAAAATATCGTCTCTGTACTTCATTTGTAAAACAAAGAAAATAATAGTACTTACTTCAAACAGTTACTGTGAGAATTTAGTTAGAAAATGTATGCATGCACTTAGAACAGGGCCTTGCCATAGCTAGTTAGCTATAAGTAGCTATTATTATTTCAATGAGGCGGCATGCTACATGAAGACAGACAGGCGTGGTGGCATTGAGTAATGGTTAAGATGGTAGGTTCAGACCACTCATTCATCTATTTGCTAAGCAACCTTGGCCAAGTTCCTTAACCATTCTGCGCTTCAGTTTCCTCACAAGTAGAAGTGTGCTAATTGTAGTACCTACCTCACAGAAAGACGCAAAGGTTATTGTGAAGGATTAACATTTATAAGTCACTTAGAAATGTATGTGGCACATAGCATTTGGTGAATACTGTTATTATTCCTGGCTTTTTGACTCTGTTGCAGCACTCACTTCTCCAGTCTGCTTTTCTATGAATAAAATGGGAATGATAACTCTCAGGATGCTCAAGCGCCTTCCTAAATTACTTTTTATCTCAGAGGACTGATTTTTAAATATTGCCTCTCATCTCTGAAGACACCCTTCTATATATACCCTACATTGTGGAGCCGGGACAGGGAGCCTGCAAACCTCTTTTCTGCCATAGCTGCCCCTTGCATTAGGAATCTGAGTTTGGTTTCCATGGGCTTCAGCATTTTAGTATTTCCAGACTCTTCCATTGTTCCCTGAGCCTGAGGAGTGAAAGTTGCTTCTTAAAATTGTTGCATAGCGTGCTACAGTCCATAGGGTCACAAAGAGTCGGACAGAAATGAGTGACTGAATTGAACTGAACTGAGCTGATACCTTTGAGTCCTCTTCCTGCTTGTTCTGTTACCTAGTTAACCGCTTTATGCCTATTTAGCAATCCTTTCTGTTGAATTATCTCTGCTCAAATAACTGGTGTGGTTTCTGGCTCCTGATTGGATCCTGACAGGCAGCTTGGGAAATCTCAGACTCACTCAGGAAGCAGAACACCTGGAGGTTATGATATTTGAAGGAAAACTTTATGACAGACTGACATTCTGTATACACTGAGAGAAGACATCGTTTTCTCCTCAGCTGCTATTAATATTATCTTAGCTTATTACCAAAAACCAATAATAGGCCAAAGATCTAATTTGCATTCATGGCAGAAAAAGAACAGAAAATTGTGAAACTTGTTTCTACTATTTTTTTTTTCCTTGAGTATATAATTTTTGGCTAGAATTTTATTTTGGTGGTGAATCCCTTTGATTCAGCTCACAGGAAATCAGCATATCTCACTTATGAAGTTAGGACTCTTTCTCTCTCCTATTTATGCTTCTTTTTTAAGGGCTCTTAATCCCCACCACCTCCCTGCATGTGCATGTGCCCGCATGTACACACACACACACACACACACACACACACACACACACTGGAATGATAAATTACAATCCAAGTCCAGTTATTATGAACGTCCATTGGTGAAGTTTAAATTTAAACGAAACTGCTGGATTCTAAATCATTTTTGAAAAACAAGAAGGCCACTTGGAGAGAGGCAGGAGTGTGCTGTGACTAATGTGGAACTGAATTCAAACCTTGTTTTCCGGCTCAGTCTTTTTAATTGCGGCAAATTGTGACTTCCTGTTTTTTTTCCAGGGCAGGGACATGGCTAATAAATAAGGCCCCATAAGCATACTTGGACATCAAATGACTCTTACAAAAGAGCATTTTGATGATTTAAGTGTAAATAAATTAGAAACATACTGCAGTATTTGAAGTCTTTTAAAGTCCCCATGAGGTTAAAAATGGAGAGCCAATGAAGGGCGAGAGAAAATGAGAAACTTGGTGACATGAACTATTTTGAATTACTCTTGGATTTGATAAGTCCCTAAATAGGGCTGATTTGCATATTCTTATTTGACAGTGAAAGTGTCTTCGTTAATCCTGACAATCAGAGTAATGCAAGTAACAATTATAGTTGGAATCTGTTTCAGTAAATGAGCATGTATTTTTTATAAGGAAATGATCATATGCTAATACACTCTAAGTCACAGGTAATGTTTCCTGCATTTCCTAAAGGAAGTATCTTGTGAGAAAAATGAAAGCATTTTTCTGTTGTATGAGGAGTTGGGGTGGGGGACGAAAGAGGGAGAGAAAAAAGAAGAGATTATATTTGCTGAGTCTTGAAAGTTTTTGGATAGTGGAAGCCTTGGTTTCAATTGGTTTGTTTCTAAGTTAAAACAGAATAAATTATGAACACTTGTTACGTTTGTTAACACTGATGTCAGAGCTTCTCATTCTATTACGCCTTCTTCACTGATTTCATAGAGATAATAAAAGCAATTTTCTTATTCTTTTCTCCAAAAATCCTGGTACTAAACTGAATGCAGTACTGACCTGAAGGTGGAGAATTAAGGAATTGTATTTTCACAATACCTGAAGTAGGTTTATGACAATGAGCTATGCCCTTCCCCTTTTGGGACCCTGGTAATGTCTTCTGTAAAATGACAGCCTGGGAGTTGTTGAACTTTCTTGACTCTTGACCTAGGGCAGCTGGGGAATGAAACATTTTACACTGAGAACTTAACACTCTTTACTTAATCCCTAATCTCCATTTTTCTTCATACATGGACTTTATTAATGTAATCATATAGTCAATAGCTTTGCTTCATATTTGTTAATTTTAATACTTAAATAATTGTTTTGTTTTATAACCACATTTACAACCTTTTAACTGAGCTTTATGTTTACTACATTTCAGTAGTTAGCTGCTGCTGCTGCTGCTAAGTCGCTTCAGTCGTGTCCGACTCTGTGCGACCCCATAGACGGAAGCCCACCAGGCTCCCCCGTCCCTGGGATTCTCCAGGCAAGAACACTGGAGTGGGTTGCCATTTCCTTCTCCAGTGCATGAAAATGAAAAGTGAAGGTGAAGTCACTCAGCCGTGTCCTACTCTTTGCAACTCCATGGACTGCAGCCTACCAGGCTCCTCTGTCCATGGGATTTTCCAGGTAAGAGTACTGGAGAGGGTTGCCATTGCCTTCTTCAGTCAGTAGGTAAAACTGAACCTTTTATATTCTGACTTCTTCATTCTTGGGTTTTTATCTTTCTGTAGACTGGTGTATATCTCCAAAAATATTTTTTAAATAATTATTTTCTGAGAACTTACAAATCTGAGAATATCTGTCTCTTGCATTCATGTATGAATGACATTTCGACTTGGCATAAAATTCTTAGTCTCTCAGTTTTTGCCTTCTCAGTACACTGTTGCCATGGCTCTATTATTTTTTGTTATCCTCTTCTTTCATCTTATTCTTTTCTCATTTTACTTCATCCTGTTCACTCTTGGTGGCTTCTCCCTCCTCTACCCTCCACACCCAACTCTTACCTCATTTCAAAACTACCGCGTGTTTTTTCTTTATGCTACAAAAGATACCAAATAGCTTTCTAAAATTTTCTTCTGGCTCCTGTTATAAATGTTTTTAAGGAATTGACTTATTCTCTGAATTACATGCTTAGTATTCTTTTTTTGGTTGTTCTGTGGAGTTTTTCAGCAGTTTTCCCTTGAAATTCTCCTCATAATGAAAGCTCCACAAAGATTTGACTTTTAACAAGAGAAGCTCTGTCAGGTTAGGGTAGAGTGTTCTCCTCTCTTACTACTTGGCCTGTTGACACTTAGAACTGATGGAAGCCATGATGACATCCCAGCATGCATTGCTCTTTGCCTCTTCCTCCTGCCTACAGGTCCCACTGTTCTTCAGGTGGGTGCTTCACCTCCCAGGTACACCATGCCACCCCCTCGCATATCCTGACTTGTGATTACTTAGAATTTTAGTCCTTAAATAGGTACAATGGGTACAACATTTTTGGTTACCTCAAAAAGCAATGCCCATGCTACAGAGTGGGATTTCCAAGTTTTTCTGGTTGTTTCTGTCAGGCTTAATTTTCAGTGTTGATGGAAGTTTTCCTCTGACTTCATGTACATTTTAATGGCAGCAGCTCCCACTGGGGCTGCTAGCCAGATGCTATTGTAAAGGAGAAATAAAATTACTGGGCCAAAGAGTCTGCACACTTAAAACTCTCTGTATATTTTGCTGAATAGCATTCCAAAGACTTGGTACGGATCTGCTCTTCTGTCAGCCAGGAACTTTTTCCCAAGGTTGCTCTTGGATCTGTATTATTGATGTCTCATAGAAATGATTCCTTCAGCCAAGCATTTTTATTGTCATCTGTCTATGCCCATAGTCAATCATGTTTGATATTTGTATCTTTAAAGCATATAACTGGCAAACTTTTTTTTTCTTCTTAAATATAGCATCAGTGTGCTTTATGTAGCAAAAGCCCAGTGTTTGTTATCAGGAGTTCAAGCCTGGGTTTTCCCACTTACCTGCTGTGTGATCAGGACAAGTTGTTCAAGTTCTCTGGGCTTCATTTGCAAAGTGTTTACTGACATGCCTGCAGACACAGTTAAGATAGGCACTTGAGTTGAGGGCTGGGTAGTTCAGTTCAGTTCAGTTGCTCAATTGTGTCCGACTCTTTGCAGCCACATGTACTGTAGCACTCTAGGCCTCCCTGTCCATCACCAACTCCTGGAGTTTACTCAAACTCATGTCCATTGAGTCAGTGATGCCATCCAACCATCTCATCCTCTTTTGTCCCCTTCTCCTCCCGTCCTCAATCCTTCCCAGCATCAGGGTCTTTTCAAATGAGTCAGTTCTTTGCATCAGGTGGCCAAAGTATTGGCGTTTCAGCTTCAACATCAGTCCTTCCAGTGAAAACCCAGGACTGAGTTCTTTTAGGATGGACTGGTTGGATTTCCTTGCAGTCCAAGGGACTCTCAAGAGTCTTCTCCAGCACCACAGTTCAAAACCATCAATTCTCCAGCACTCAGCTTTCTTTATAGTCCAACTCTCACATCCATACATGACTACTGGAAAAACCATAGCTTTGACTAGTCAGACCTTTGTTGGCAAAGTAATGTCTCTGCTTTTTAATATGCTGTCTAGGTTGGTCATAACTTTCCTTCCAAGGAGCAAATGTCTTAATTTCATGGCTGCAGTCACCATCTGCACTAATTTTGGAGTCCAAAAACATAAAGTCTCTCACTGTTTCCATTGTTTCCCCATCTATTTCCCATGAAGTGATGGGACCAGATGCCATGATCTTAATTTTCTGAATGTTGAGTTTTAAGCCACCTTTTTCACTCTGCTCTTTCACTTTCACCAAGAGTCTCTTTAGTTCTTCTTCACTTTCTGCCACAAGGGTATTGTCATCTGCGTATCTGAGGTTATTGATATTTCTCCCAGCAATCTTGATTCCAGCTTGTGCTTCAT
Organism: Antilocapra americana; assembly: GCA_007570785.1. Classification (NCBI taxonomy): domain Eukaryota; kingdom Metazoa; phylum Chordata; class Mammalia; order Artiodactyla; family Antilocapridae; genus Antilocapra; species Antilocapra americana. Next base: position 3,942,746 of record ML661897.1, read on the forward strand.
CCAGCTCAGAGTTTCTCATGATGTACTCTGCATATAAGGGTTAGGTAGGTGCTTTGTAAATACAAATTCTGTAGGAATATTGGCAGAGTTATTGAGTTAGTGGGTTCTCCAGATGGAAAGGTATCACTTTAGCCACTTACTTGCTCTGGACAAGATTTCTAAACTCAGTGAAACTTGGTCTCCTCATCTGTACAAATGTTAAATAAAACATATACATGGTGATAAAATGGCTTTAAAAATAGTTACATACTCCTCAGAGTTGCTCTGAGAAGAGTTAAATTGGTTAAACAGGGAATCCATTAGATAGAAGTGGCTCTAACTCCATGGTACCTCAGCAGATAAAAATCGAAGCTTGTGAATGCCTTATGGTCACAAAGCTGAGACACTAAGGACAAGAAATTCCCAATGGCCAACTAGTCTTTAGGCTGTCTCCAGATAATTTCCCTTCCTGCTTTTGCATTTTCTCCGTATGTCTCCCTCTTTGGCTTCTGTCAGAGGAGTGCTCCTAACCAGTTTCTGTTTGGCACTGCCCAAGTTGATAGATTACATTCTTAAAACAATTTTAATGTGACTCTGTTTATCTCTTAGCAGGATTAAATGAGAAAATTAATGTAAAGATCTCTGCACAAAATAAGTACTCAATCTACGTTCAGTTTAGTTCAGTCACTCAGTAGGTTCCAACTCTTTGCAACCCCATGGACTGCAGCATGCCAGGCCTCCCTGTCCATCAACAACTCCCGGAACTCAGTCAAACTCATGTCCATTGAGTCAGTGATGCCATCCAACCATCTCATCCTCTGTCATCCCTTTCTCCTCCTGCTTTCAATCTTTCCCATCATCAGGGTCTTTTCCAATGAGTCAGCTCTTTGCATCAGGTAGCCAAAATATTGGAGTTTCAGCTTCAACATCAGTTCTTCCAATGAATATTCAGGACTAATTTCCTTTAGGATGGACTGGTTTGATCTCCTTGCAGTCCAAGGGACTCTCAAGAGGCTTCTCCAACACCACAGTTCAAAAACAGCCAACGTTAGTCATTGTTAGCATCGCTGCCTTCTGTTGCAAGATCCAGTGTAGGTCACCCATATGCACAGGTATCTGTAGGGACAGAATCTCAGTAAAATGTGTGCATGCTTAGTTGCTTCAGTTGTGTCCTATTCTTTGAGACCCCCAGGGGCCTGCCAGGCTCCACTGTCCAAGGGGTTCTCCAGGCAGGGATCCTGGCATAGATGCTATGCCCTCCGTGAGGGTATCTTCCCCACCCAGGGATTGAACTCTTGTCTGTTTTGTCTCTTGCATTGGCAGGCAGGTTCTCTACCACTAGTGCCACCTGGGAAGCCCTAGTAAAGTGAAGTGCAGCAATTTCATACATTTATCTATTTTTTCTCCTGAAGACTGTGACTCTGTTCTCCTAAACTATGACTGTGTTCTGAAACACTGATTTAGTTCCTTTTTTAAAATTCTTCATCTTTTTTTTCCTTTTGTTTTATTTCACAAAAATCTCATGGACAGTTGCAACAGTTTATTTGCATAGGAATTTCATTTTTTTTTCCTCATCTCACTCTCACAAACAGTTAAGACAAAACAAAAAGCTCACAAGGAAAAAAAAAAGTTCCCATTCTGAAGGCTGTCTTTTCACCTTGCTTATAGTTTCCTTTGCAGTGCAGAAGCTTTTAATTTTAATTAGGTCCCATTTGTTTATTCGTGCTTTTATTTCCAGTATTCTGGGAGGTGGGTCATGTAGGATCCTGCTTTGGTTGATGTCAGAGAGTGTTTTCCCAATGTTATCCTCTAGGAGTTTTATAGTTTCTGGTCTTATGCTTAGATCTTTGATCCATTTTGAATTTATCTTTGTGTATGGTGTTAGAAAGTGTTCTAGTTTCATTCTTTTACAAGTGGCTATCCAGTTTTCCCAGCACCACTTGTTAAAGAGGTTGTCTTTTCTCCATTGTATATTCTTGCCTCCTTTGTCAAAGATAAGGTGTCCATAGATGCGTGGATTTATCTCTGGGCTATCTATTTTGTTCCATTGATCTATATTTCTGTCTTTGTGCCAGTACCATACTGTCTTAATGACTGTGGATTTGTAGTATAGCTTAAAGTCAGGTAGGTTGATTCCTCCAGTTCCATTCTTCTTTCTCAAGATTGCTTTGGCTATACAAGGTTTTTTGTATTTCCATACAAATTGTGAAATTATTTGTTCTAATTCTCTGAAAAAGACCTCTGGTAGCTTGATAGGAATTGCATTGAATCTATAGATTGCTTTGGGTAGTATACTCATTTTCACTATATTGATTCTTCCAATCCACGAACATGGCACATTTCTCCATCTGTTTGTGTCCTCTTTGATTTCTTTCATCAGTGTTTTATAGTTTTCTATATACAAGTCTTTTGATTCTTTAGGTAGAAATACTCCTAAGTATTTTATTCTTTTTGATTCGATGGTGAATGGAATTGTTTCCATAATTTCTTTTTCTGTTTTTTCATTGTTAGTGTATAGAAATGCCAGGGATTTCTGTGTGTTGAGAAAATAATAGCCAATGAAGCAACGGACAAACAATTAATCTCAAAAATATACAAGCAACTCCTGCAGCTCCATTCTAGGAAAATAAACAACCCAATCAAAAAGTGGGCCGAAGAATTGAATAGACGTTTCTCCAAAGAAGACATAAAAATGGCTAACAAACACATGAAAAGATGCTCAACATCACTCATTATCAGAGAAATGCAAATCAAAACCACAATGAGATATCACTTCACACCACTCAGAATGGCTGCAATCCAAAAATCCACAAGTAATAAATGCTGGAGAGGATGTGGAGAAAAGGGAACTCTCTTACACTGTTGGTGGGATTGCAAACTAGTACAGCGTCTATGGAAAACAGTGTGGAGGTTCCTTAAAAAACTGCAAATAGTCCTGCCATATGACCCAGCAATCCCACTGTTGGGCATATACACCGAGGAAACCAGAATTGAAAGAGACACGTGTACCCCAATGTTCATCGCTGCTTTATTTACAATAGCCAGGACATGGAAGCAACCTAGATGCCCATCAACTGACGAAAGGATAAGAAAGCTGTGGTACATATACACAATGGAATATTACTCAGCATTAAGGAAAAATTCATTTGAATCAGTTCTACTCAGATGGACAAAACCGGAGCCCATTATCCAGAGTGAAGTAAGCCAGAAGCAAAAACAACAATACAGTATATTAACGCATATATATGGAATTTAGAAAGACGGTAATGAGAACCCAGCATGCGAGACAGCAAAAGGAACACAGATGTATAGAATAGACTCAGGGCCTCTGTGGATGAGGGAAAGGGTGGGATGATATGGGAGAATGGCATTGAAACATGTTAATTATCATATGTCTAAGCAATAGCCGGCCCAGGATTGATGCTTGGGACTGGTGCAACGAGATTTCCCGGGGGGAGGGAGGAGGGAGGGGGGTTCTGGAGGGGGAGCATATGTAAACCCATGGTGATATCATGTCATTGTTTGGCAAAACTAATAAAAAAAAATGTTAAAAAAAAAAGTTCCCAACCCTTTTCTTCTACCCAAGATTCCAAATAATTCTTTAATAAAATTATGCCAAAGAAATATTTATGTTGGGTTGTCTTTTTTTAATTCTTCCATTGTGTGGTTACAGCAAGAATACTTTTTGCTCATTGATTTTACCTGATTCTATTTCTCAGGTCCTTAATAGTCTGGTATGTTGAATGAAAATTGTATATAAGATTTGGGGAGGATTGAAAAACATACAGTATGAAACATGTCTTAGCAGAGTTCTGGGCACATGGAGCAAGCTCACCCTGGTGTGCTGCATTGTTTGGTTTGCAGTGATGAATAGCGCATAGGTGATCACCAACTTTGGGCCTTCCAGCAGTAACTGACTTGTCACTTTTCATAGCAGCATCTGGAGGTCAGCTGACGCCTTTGTTATGATAGTATCTCAGTCCAGCTTCTCCCTCTGCCCCATAGGTGCTAAGCTTCTGGCAATGTCCAGTAATCTCCTTGCATGTAAATCTGTGCTCCAAACTAGCTTCCCATGGAACCCAACCTGCAACACAGCACCCGCTAGGTGGACTTTCTGTCGATTCCAGGATGAAGTTCAAAATTTTTAGCATGTTTTCAATGGCCCCTCCCAGTCTAACCCTGAATTACTTCTTCTGAATCCTCCCTGGGAAATTTTTGCCCCTGTACTTCAGCCACAGGTCATGTCTCCCCATGCCCATGACAAATGATACTGTGTCCAGCTTCTTTGCTTTATTCGTACTTTTTTTCTTCTGCCAATGGCTGTTAATCTTTTATCTACCAGATATATTCTTAATTGAAATCTCACTTTTGAAGTTTAGTTTCTTCCATTGTTCCAGAGTGTCTCATGCTTGCTTTGGCTACCACACTTAACCTCAGGTGATGAACTCAGAAAACCATAACCTTGACCTACCAGTGACCCATCCACCCTACTGCACAAGCCCAGTATGCTGCCCAGAGAATCTGTTATTTGCATATCCATCCTTATGTACTTGTCCTAGTCTTAGCCAATCCTTCCAGCTCTAATCAGGAATTTGTCCCAGGCTTTTTGTCTTTGCTTGATCCTGAGAATTTCTTTTACTGCCAATTTGATACCTGACTTTCATTCAGTCACAGCAACGGCTCAGGTCCTTTTCAGAAGCTTTCAGTTTCTTCCTGTCTTCTCAGTACTTATGACTTCTCTTTCCCACTTTCAGCTGTCCCATTCTGTCTCTGTATTGACAGTTGGAAAAAGCCCCATTACAATCCTGTCTCTCAAATTGGGAACAGGGAATATTTTTAATGTCCGTATTTCCACGTAATTGTGAACTTCCTGAATGAAAGGAAGATGATGTATCTTTGTGTCTCCATTTCCTAGCTCAGAGCTTGCCCTGAGTAGGTGCCAGGATGACGTGTTTATGAGGTGAAGGATCATCAGATTATGGAGGCTCTTCATCAGCTGTGCTAAAGTGAGAACCTAACACAGAGACATTTATGGTGCTCACATAATTGAATGGTTTGGAATCTGATATTCTCTCTAAGAGGTGGGCAAGTATAGCAAAGCTCCATTATGACAATGCAAGGGATATTTGGGGGCAATTGTCGGTACATGTTTCTGTGAGAAGAACCTCCCACATTCTAGACACTGGGCTGAATGTTATGGTGATTTAAAAATAAAACCTATAAGGGTTATATGCCCAGTATGCTCACAATCTTAGAGGGTAGACAAGAAATACCTATAGAACAGATTAGGAAGCAAACTATTTCAAGAGAAGGCTACTGATCATAGAACCCGGGAGCTGGGAGAAAGGAAAGAAGATAGGAGTCTGGGAGGAAGTGGGATCAGAATTGAATTTTAGTTCATCACCAGCCTCACTACAATGTGCTTCTCCAAGGCAAAATATGTGTCATATATATTTACATCTACAGTGTCTCCTTGCACACTTCCAGCTAGTTCTCTTATGAAGAGTCTGGCACATAATCAGGTTATCACAAATATTGGATGCACGTTCATTGAAAGGCTGGAGAATCAAGCTCAGAGGTTGCATGGGAACTCTGGAGAACTGGCACTGGGAACAACCTCCTTTGACCTCCACTACTGGCATCAGTGGTCCTGGACTCTTTTGTTCCTTGTCTCTGGATTATCAATGTTCCTCCTTTTTTTGTGAATGATTTCCCAAATTGCCCCACATCTTTGTATCATTCCCCTGGGATCATCCAGAGTTCCAGAGGTGGACATCCCTATTTTTTGATTGACTAGGCCAAGATTAGTCACAGGCTGCTGTCCCAGCATATGAGGAAGGTAGATGAGAAGAGGTGTTGGTTCCGTGGTGTGGAAATCAGTTTCTCCCTGTTCCTACAGTGATTCCCTTTTCTACCTTCTTCTCCTGAATAGGAAGGGCATACAGATACTGCTTAGTAAATAATTATAAGTGTTCCACCAGGAATGATGAGCTATGAACTTAGGCTTTTGGGCAAACAAGTAAATTTTCTCATTCTGCCAGTTGACCATGGGCTGCACCCACAGAAAATGTGTAGAAGTGGGTAATTAGACTCTCCCGTCTTCATCAAGGCTCTGACAGTTGGCAGTATTTAACTACTCTTAAAAGAATGATCTGTGAAACTTGTCTGGATCTTTTTCAGATATGAAAACTAAATCCAGCTTTCTCCTGTTTGCCTGAACACCTGTGATGTGTATTGTACAACCACAGAGATACCTTTGTAGTAGGAGAAGGTTTCCACAAGGGAGAAACACACACATGGGAAACAAGTGAAATAGCCGACACTGAGTGGGCAAGACAGTTGAAATTTGGCTTCATGACCACCCTACACCTTCTGAATCATTGGAAGAGTCAGCTTTTAATGGTAACAGACCTTGGAAGCTGATTATATCAGCTACATAATGTGCCTTTTGTGTGGGATTAAACATTTTTTTCATGTTAATGCTTATGCCATGTTTTCTTTGGAATTCAGACTCAGCCTCATGTCTCAGATGAAGCAAACCATTTTCAAAGATTGGGAAATGTATTATTTTTCTGGAAGGTGATCAGTTTGTGCAAAGATTAATTAATGAACACATCACCAATTTCAAATTTTTCTAATTATGAGTCCTCTGAACAAGGACTATATTTTTATTAATTTTGCATACTGGTTCACATAGTAAGGTTGGCTTATTTTGTAGTCACATTAGTATAGAGTCTCACTATTCATATCTTATGGACATCTGCATCTCATGATGAAGCTCTGAGGTAGATGAAGAAGTGCTATCCTATTTTACTGTGAAAAAGCTAAGGCTCATAGAAGCTGAAGCATTTGTTAAGGTCATTTAGTTACTTAGGGACAGGTTTTGGTCTACAGTATATCCTGGGTTTCTTATCTTCAGGTCCACTGCTTTTATAACTAACATAATAAAGCCAAAATGAAGGAACTGGCCAAGAAATGTCACTACACATTTACAAGGACTTAGTGATATCTTTTAACAAAAGATGTTTTCTTGATTGATCTTTTCAATAGTTGTGAAACACATAGACTGGTGTATTTTGACAGAAATGTTACTGGATAGCTTTACTTCTCTTTGATGCATAATGGAATTGGTCACATCAAAGAGTTTTCATAATCACTGGGATGTAGTGAGAAAGAACCTGGCTTTATCTTGTTCTGCTTTGGAGGAAGCAGAGAAATGTTGGTGATCCTAGCCCCAGGGATGTGAAATGAGTTTGGGAGGCCCTAAACCAAAAACTTTACCTGTACTAAAATATGAAATTGCACAGTTAATAATGAAATAATATAGACACCTTGTTAATGTAGGTCACTTGAGGTGCAATGAATAATCCCACGAGGTTATTCTGTTGCTCTTGAGAAGATAAGAAATGTTAATCCCTGGAGTTAATTAAGCTATGAGTTGGTAATAAATACAATTATACACTGTATTATGATCAAGATAGGTAACAAATATTTAACAATTGCTTGTAACAGCTTTTAAATTAGTTATTAAAATTATTAAATAAAATACGCAATGCATATATGCATGCAGTCATTACCACTTGTCTGCCATCTGTTATTATCAGCATTTATAAATTAACAGGAATGGTTTTCCTGTGATTACTAGATGCTTATGTTCTATTGACGGAAGTGATTCTATGAAAGCTACAATCAGTTGAACCTTAGCTATGAACATGAAAACTATGTAAAACTGAACTTAGAAGAAATATTCCTAAATATTTTATGTAAAAAGAAACCCTACTTTGTGTGGAAATATTCAAATTATTACAGAAATATGAATGCCTGCTTTCTTTCTTTAAAATTTCATCTCTTTTTCTGAATAGTTGCCAAAAATATAAGTAGGTTTTCATTGTTGTTCAGTTGCTAAATCATGTCTGACTCTTTGTGACCTCATGAACTGCAGTACGCCAGGCTTTTCTGTCCTTGATTATCTCCCAGAGTTTGCTCAGATTTATGTCCATTGAGTCAGTGATGCTATCTAACCATCTCATCCTCTGTTTCCCCCTCCTCTTCTTGCCTTCAATCTTTCCCAGCATCAGGGTCTTCTCCAATGAGTTGGCTCTTAGCATCAGGGGGCCAAAATAGTGGAGCTTCAGCTTTAGCATCAGTCCTTCCAATAAATATTCAAGGTTGAATTCCTTTAGGATTGAGAAGTAGGATAGGTTTTCATAGGTACACAGAAAAATGATGTACTAATCCTGATTTACTGTTGGTAGACTACTTGAGCCTTTGTTCATGGCCTTTTTCTGATTCACTGGGGTCATTTCTTGGTTTAAAACTTCATAGTTATCCTTCCGAAAACAAAGATTCATGGATTAGTCAAGTACAATTGCTCATCTGATTGCTTTGGTTTTTATTCCCTGCCTGGGTTCTCCAGGTTTCCATATATCACAGATTCAGTAACACTGCCGCTGCTGCTGCTGCTCAGTCGCTTCAGTCGTGTCCGACTCTGTGCGACCCTACAGACGGCAGCCCACCAGGCTCCCCCGTCCCTGGGATTCTCCAGGCAAGAACACTGGAGTGGGTTGCCATTTCCTTCTCCAATGCAGGAAAGTGAAAAGTGAAAGTGAAGTCGCTCAGTCATGTCTGACTCTTAGCAACTCCATGGACTGCAGCCTACCAGGCTCCTCCGTCCATGGGGTTTTCCAGGCAAGAGTACTGGAGTAGGGTGCCATCGCCTTCTCCCAGTAACACTGCTTCACCCAGTAACACTTTTCCTTGGGTGTTCAAGGAACACAAAAAAGAGGCAAAAGGGACAGTATAGGCATGATTATGAAATGCAAAACAATGGCATGGTTCAAATTTCTTTCTCAAGATAAATTAGTTGTTAGTAATTGCATAGAGTGGCTCAGGAGTAAAGAGTCCACCTCCAATGCAGGAGATGAAGGTTCAAACCCTGGGTCAGGAAGATCCCCTGGTGAAGGAAATAACCCACTTTGGTATTCTCGCCTGGGAAATCCCATGGACAGAGAGGCCTAGCAGGCTATGGTCCATGGGGCCACAAAACAGACATGACTTAGTGACTAAACAACAACAACAACAATTGCATAAATACAGACTTTGCTGCTAGCTCTTCAGCTCACAAATCACTATGTAAATAACAGATACATGTTGTGATCAGCAGCCTATCACGTCACTTCTTTCAAAGCTTGTGGTGATTAGACACCCATTAATCTGTTCCTTAGTTCACACAGGGAAGGCAGAGTGTGCAGTTGTGCTCTTTGCTCATCTCCCATTGATTCAATCATACACATAATATCATAGGCATACTTACGAAAATATAGGCAATACACAAATACTCAGGAGCATGGGCAGTTAAGGGTGTCCATCTTCAGTATACATGGATGGTTTTGAGAAAGAAATAGTCTGGATTCATGTCTAGAAATAGAACAGCTCCACATGTCAGAAAGGAATTAGAAAAGAAAGATTACATCTACCTCAGCTGTCTACCTCAGACCTGGAGATAGTCTCAGGTTGGAAGATCTCATAGTCACCCCCAGATTTGGAAGGAGTTAACTTTTGCTGCGGCCACAACTGGGTCCTATTCTCTACTTTGCTTTGAGGGAATCACTGTAGCTGATCAACCCTCTATCTGTGCTACAAACACGACCTTGAGGTAAATTGTATCAATCTTTTTAAATTTAGTGAGGTTTTAGAACAAAGCTTGTGAACAATGATGTGCTTTTAAAATCTTTTCATTTTCTTGTTCATTTTCAATTTGTTCATTCTCTAGAAGAAGACTAATATGAACATATTATGAAGGTAAAACCCCTCACTGCTGTTATAAACCCTGTTACATAAGCAATTGAAACAATAGTATAATAAATACCCATATACTCTTTATTTTGATTCAACAGTTATTAATATGTTGCTCTATTTACTCTCTCTCTGCTTGTGTCTTTCTTTCTTGCTCCATAAAATTTTCAGCACCCTTTGAAAGTACATTGTAGATATCATGGCACTTCATCTTAAAATATTTCAGCAAACATCTCCTAAAGATAAGGACAATCTGCTGCATACTTATTATGAATCATAAGAAAATTAGCAATAATTTCATATCATTCAATACTCAGGTCAGATTTAAATTTTCCAAATTGTCTCAAATAACTTATTTTCTGAGCTTTAAAAAATGTTTTTGGAAACAGGAACCAATCTAGGATCATATAGTGCCTTTGGTTGTTATCTCACTTAGACCCTTTTAATCTGAAATTATCACAACCCACTTCCGTATTCTTGCCTTAAGAACCCTATGAACAGTATGAAAAGGCAAAAAGATATGGCACTGAAAGATGAACTCCCCAGATTGGTAGGTTCCCAGTATGCTACTGGGATGTCAGTGGAGAAATAACTCCAAAAAGAATGAAGAAATGGAGCCAAAGCAATAAAACACCCAATTGTGGGTGTGATTGGTGATAGAAGCAAAGTCTGATTCTGTAAAAAGCAATATTGTATAGAAACCTGGAATGTTAGGTTCAGACAGGAGATGGCAAGAGTGAACGTTGACATATTAGAAATCAGAGAACTAAAATGTACTGCAATGGGTGCATTTAACTCAGATGACCATTATATCTACTACTGTGGGCAAGAATCCCTTAGAAGAAATGGAATAGCCATCATAGTCAACAAAATAGTCCGAAATGCAGTACTTGGATGCGATCTAAAAAATGACAGAATGATCACTGTTTGTTTCCAAGGCAAACCACTCAATATCACTGTAATCCAAGTCTATGCCCCGACCAGTAATGTTGAAGAAGCTGAAGTTGAATGGTTCTGTGAAGACCTACAAGACTTTCTAGAACTAACACTCAAAAAAGATGTCCTTTTCATTATAGGGGACTGGAATGCAAATGTAGGAAGTCAAGAAACACCTGGAATAACAGGCAAATTTGGCCTTGGAGTACAGTATGAAGCAGGGCAAAGGCTAACAGAGTTTTGCCAAGAGACCACACTGATCATAGCAAACACTCTCTTCTAACAACACAAGAGAAGACTCTACACATGGATTGCACCAGATGGTCAATACAGAAATCAGACTGATTATATTCTTTGCAGCCAAAAATGGAGAAGCTCTATACAGTCAGCAAAAACAAGACCAGGAGCTGACTGTGGCTCAGATCATGAACTCCTTATTGCCAAATTCAGACTTAAAATGAAGTGGGGAAAAGCACTAGACCATTCAGGCACGACCTAAATCAAATCCCTTATGATTATACAGTGGAAGTTACGAATAGATTCAAGTGATTAGATCTGATAGAGTGCCTGATGAACTATGGATGGAGGTTCTTGACATCGTACAGGAAACAGAGATCAAGACCATCCCTAAGAAAACGAAACACAAAAAAGCAAAATGGCTGTCTGAGGAGGTCTTACAAATAGCTGTGAAAAGAAGAGAAGTGAAAAGCAAAGGAGAAAAGGAAAAAATACCCATTTGAATGCAGAATTTCAAAGAATAGTAAGGAGAGGTAAGAAAGCCTTCCTCAGTGATCAGTGCAAAGAAATAGAGGAAAACAACAGAATGGGAAAGACTAGAGATCTGCTCAAGAAAATTAGAGATACCAAGGGAACATTTCATGCAAAGATGGGCTCAATAAAGACAGAAATGGTATGGACCTAACAGAAGCAGAAGATATTAAGGAGAGGTGGCAAGAATAAACAGAACCAACTATACAACAAAGATCTTCATGACCCAAATAATCATGATGGTATGACCACTCACTTAGCCAGACATCCTGGAATGCAAAGTCAAGTGGCCTTAGGAAGCACCACTACAAACAAAGCTAGTGGAGGTGATGGAATTCCAGTTGAGCTATTTCAAGTCCTAAAAGATGATGCTGTAGGTCTATTTGCAGCTTTTTAAGGAACCTCCACACTGTTTTCCATAGTGGCTGTACTAGTTTGCATTCCCACCAACAGTGTAAGAGGGTTCCCTTTTCTCCACATCCTCTCCAGCATTTATTGCTTGTAGACTTTTGGATGGCAGCCATTCTGACTGGTGTAAAGTGGTACCTCATTGTAGTTTTGATTTGCATTTCTCTGATAATGAGTGATGTTGAGCATCTTTTCATGTGTTTGTTAGCCATTTTTATATCTTCTTTGGAGAAATGTCTGTTAAGTTCTTTGGCCCACTTTTTAATTGGGTTGTTTATTTTTCTAGAATGGAGCTGCAGGAGTTGTTTGTAAATTTTTGAGATTAATTGTTTGTCTGTTGCTTCATTGGCTATTATTTTCTCCCATTCTGAAGGCTGTCTTTTCACCTTGCTTATAGTTTCCTTTGTTCTGCCATATGACCCGGCAATCCCACTGCTGGGCATATACACCGAGGAAACCAGAATTGAAAGAGCCACGTGCACCCCAATGTTCATCGCTGCATTGTTTACAATAGCTAAGACATGGAAACAACCTAGATGCCCATCAACTGATGAATGGATAAGAAAGCTGTGGTACATATACACAATGGAATATTACTCAGCATTAAAAAAAAATTCATTTGAAGCAATTCTACTCAGATGGACGAAACTGGAGCCCATTATCCAGAGTGAAGTAAGCCAGAAGCAAAAACAACAATACAGTATATTAACACATATATATGGAATTTAGAAAGACAGTAATGAGAACCCAACATGGGAGACAACAAAAGGAATGCAGATGTATAGAATAGACTCGTGGACTTTGTGGATGAGGGTAAGGGTGGGATGATATGGGAGAAGGGCATTGAAGCATGTTAATTGTCATGTGTCTAATCAATCGCCAGCCCAGGATTGATGCTCGGGGCTGGTGCAGCGAGATTTCCCGGGGGGGAGGGAGGAGGGAGGGGGGACCCGGAGGGGAAGCATATGTAAACCCATGGTGATATCATGACAATGTATGGCAAAAACAATTAAAAAAAAAAAAGATGATGCTGTAAAAGTGCTGCACTCAATATGCCAGCATATTTGGAAAACTCAGCAATGGCCACAGGACTGGAAAAAGTCAGTTTTCATTCCAATCCCAGAAAAAGGCAATGCCAAAGAATGCTCAAACTACTGAAGAATTGCACTCATCTCACATGCTAGTAAAGTAATGCTCAAAATTCTCCAAGACAGGCTTCAACAATATGTGAACTGTGAATTTCCAGATGTTCAACCTGGATTTAGAAAAGGCAGAGGAACCAGAGATCAAATTGCCAACATGCATTGAATCATCGAAAAAGCAAGAGAGTTCCAGAAAAGCATCTATTTCTGCTTTTTTGATTCTGACAAAGCATTTGTGTGTGGTTCACCACAAACTGTGGAAAACTCTGAAAGATAGAAATATGAGATCAGCTGACCTGTTTCTTGAGAAATCTGAATGCAGATCAGGAAGCAACAGTTAGAACTGGACATGGGAAAACAGACTGGTTCCAATTTGGGAAAGGAGTACATCAAGGCTGTATATTGTCACCTTGCTTATTTAACTTATATGCAAAGTAAATCATGAGAAACTCTGGGCTGGAGGAAGCACAAGCTGGAATCAAGATTGCTGGGAGAAATACGAATAACCTCAGATATGTAGATGACACCACTCTTAGGGCAGAAAGTAAAGAAGAACTAAAGAGCCTCTGGATGAACGTGAAAGAGGAGAGTGAAAAAGTTGCCTTAAAGCTCAACATTCAGAAAACTAAGATGATGGCATCTGGTCCAATCACTTCACGGCAAATAGGTGGGGAAACAATGGAAACAGTGACAGACTTTATATTTTTGTGCTCCAAAATCACTGCAGATGGTGACACAACTATGAAATGAAAAGATGCTTACTCCTTGGAAGAAAGGTTATGACCAACCTAGGCAGCATATTAAAAAGCAGAGACATTACTTTTCAAACAAAGTTCTATCTAGTCAAAGCTATGGTTTTTCCAGTAATCATTTATGGATTTGAGAGTTGGACTATAAAGAAAGCTGAGTGCCAAAAAATTTGTGCTTTTGAACCATGGTGTTTGAGAAGACTCTTGAGAGTCCCTTAGACTGCAAGGAGATCCAATCAGCCAATCCTATAGGAAATTAGTCCTGAATGTTCATTGAAAGGACTGCTGAAACTCCAATCCTTTGTCCACCTGATGCAAAGAACTGACTGATTTGAAAAGACCCTGATGCTGGGAAAGATTGAAGGCAGGAGGAGAAAGGACCTACAGAGGATGAGCTGGTTGGATAGCATCACCGACTCAATGGACATGAGTTTGAGTAAACTCCGGGAGTTGTTGATGGACAGGGAGGCCTGGCGTTCTGCAGTCCATGGGGTCACAAAGAGTTGGACATGACTCAGTGAGCCAACTGAAATGAATTGCCTCACAACCCAAACCTTTTCCTTTCCCCTCTATTTTTTTTTCTTCCCTGATATTTTACATTATGATGAGTCCAGGGTAATTGTCTTACAGAATATTATAGAATGTTCTGCATTCTGAGCTTCTCTGATTATTTTCACATGGTGTCATTTAACTCATTCTTCTGTTCCTTTATTTTCTGTTAATTGGAAACTATGTGTAAAGGCTTAGATTGATATAAAACATTCTTGGCAGGAATACATAATAGGTGAGGTTGTCCGTTTCATATTGCATCACATCAAGACGCATAAAATATCAGCTTATCCCACTATTAGTGATGGTAATTTGGATTCATTGCTTAGGTTGGTCACTGCCAGATCATAACAACACTAAAATTGAAAATATGGCACAAAGAATTCCATATACCTTTCACTTATATTCCTCAAATGTTTTGATTTTAAAAATATTTTTAACTTTATTCTCTCTCTTCTCTGTCTCTCTCTGTGTGTCTCTATATGTGTTTTTTTTTCTTTTTCTGAATTATTTCAGATAAAGACAGACACAGACTTCTTTATCACTATATCTATTCAGTTGCTCAGTCATGTCTTATTCTTTGTGACCCCATGACTGCAGAATGCCAGGCCACCCTGTCCATTACCAACTCTCAGAGTTTACTCAAACTCATGTCCATTGAGTCAGTGATGCCATCTAACCATCTCATCCTCTGTTGTCCCCTCCTCCTCATGCCCTTCATCTTTCCCAGCATCAGGGTCTTTTCCAATGAGTTAGTTTTTCGAATCAGGTGGCCAAAGTTTTGGAGTTTCCGCTTCAGCTTCAGTCCTTCCAATGAAAATTCAGGACTGATTTCCTTTAGGATGGACTGGTTGGATCTCCTTGCAGTCCAAGGGACTCTCGAGAGTCTTCTCCAACACCATGGTTCAAAAGCATCAATTCTTTGGCACTCAGCTTTCTTTATAGTCCTACTCTCACATCCACACATGACTACTGGAAAAGCGATACCTTAGACTAGACAGACCTTTGTTGGCACAGTAATGTCTTTGCTTTTTAATATGTTGTCTAGGTTGGTCATAACTTTTCTTCCAAGGAGCAAACGTCTTTTAATTTCATGGCTGCAGTCACCATCTGCAGTGATTTTGGAACCCCTCAAAATGAAGTCTGTCACCGTTTCCATTGTTGCCCCATCTATTTGCTATGAAGTGATGGGACCAGATGCCATGATCTTAGTTTTCTCATCTACATACTTCACTGTTTATTTGCTAAATGCAAAGGCATCCTTCTGTATAATAGTGTGCAAGGGCATTCTCCTATATAACCATATTGTAATGGTCACAATTAGAAAATTATCATTACTACAGTATTATTATCTGGCCTCCAAATCTTACAGTTTTACCAGTTGTCCTCCTCATATCATCAGAGCAAAAGAATGTGTTTTTTTGCCTAGGACCCAATTAAGAATCACACACTGGGCTTAGTTGTTATGTCTCTGTAGTCTTTTTAAATCTGAAAGAGTTCTATAGTATTTCTATTTTTGGCATGGCCTTGACATTTGTGAAGAGTACTATTCAATTTTTTGTAGAATACCCTTCAACTTTGGTTTCCCTAGTGTTTCCTCATTTTTAGATTCAGGCTATGCTTTTTTAACAGGAGTATCATAAACATATTTTTATGCCTTGTATCAGGATGTATACAGTACCTATGAGATTTTCTCATCATTGGAAATGTTACTTTTGATATCTTGGTTAAGGTGATCCAATGTAAAAATCCTGTGGCCAGAGTAACAGTAAATAAGCTAAGAGTTAGGTTGCATTCTCTTTCCTAGAAATAGGTGTTGATTCAGCTCTTTCCAGTTAATTCTTTTTAACTAAGAAGTATCATGTGGGAAAATATTTGAGACTATATAAATGTTCTGTTCTCTTCAGATTGTCATCTACTAGTTTTTAGCATATGTTGGTAAGTTTTGCATGAACAATTATTACTATGATGGCTTCTAAGTGATGATTTCCTAATTTTCTTTTTCCTTTTAAAGTTTTATTTTATCTCATAATCGATATAAAACACTTTTCTGTTTTATTGAAATGTAAAAATATCTAAAATGTTATTTGTATAAGAAGTAAACTGCTGGAATAATGTCATAGTTTTTACTTTGTTGGCTTATTTTAATACATTCTCCCTGTACAATAAGCTCAGTAAGGTCAGGAATTTTGTTTTATTCACTGATGCATTTCCAAGGGGTTAGAACATGTAGTAGTTGGTAATCAATGTTTTAAAATTTATTTTGTAGATAGAGAAATGGAGGCTTAAAGAGCTAAAATAACTCAAATATGGCAGTCAGGATTCCAACGAAGTTGGCACACTTTAATTTACCTCATTACTGCAACAAATGGTTAATGTTTATTTTCCACAAGTTTCTTGAGTTTGAAGAAGCCATTACATTGTGTTTTGTTTTAAATGACATTCTGATACTTATGGACTGCACCGGGAATTTTCTCATTAAAAACTAATGAGACAGAATCAGGAGAACTGTATGACACAGTTTATTCAGTCACATTTTTAAGCCTGATACAAGGCATAAAAAATGAAAAAGCAAGACTGTCCTACATAATCCAGTGGTGGATTATCCTCATTGTAGTTCATGATGCTGGCAGAAGCTGCCGAGACAGGAGGCTTCTGTGTGACAAGAGGCTTCGGCACCTAATGTAGATATTTCAGAGCATGTGACATGCTTCCTGAGCACTAGACGTGACTTAATGTAGGAACAAACTCATGAGGACAACACATTCCTGATTTCTTTCTCACTGTAGTTGATGCATTGCTGTGATCTGAGGCAAAGGAAATAAGATCCAAAGAAATTGAGGAACTCCTTAGAGTATATTACAGCATTTATCAATGATGTGCTCAGCATAAATGATGAAACGTTGTGCTCAGCATGAATGATATAATCTTAGAAGGAAGTCTTTGTTTAGACTCACTTAAATCTGTACTGATAAGGGCACAACTCACCAGTTTGTATTCTCTATGTACCAAGTTCTGGTATAAGAGACACAGTTAGTAGTTGACTGATGAATGGATCTCAGGTAGATGAGACGTACTATCTGCCCTCTGGGACATCTTAGTTCTCTACTTCCCTTTGGACTTAACAGGATTGAAAATTAAAATTGGGACACAAGAAAAATCTGTGTGTTCAGTATCTTTAGGCTATAGTAAAAAATTCTAGGACTGATAAGGATCAAAAGTTGGTTAAATTTACACACTTTTCATACTTCTAGCCATAGAGCAATAATCAGCCAAATTATGATCTATATTGTTATCAAAAAATGTGAAATCAATTACAAATGGACTTACATACAAAAGAGGAAGAGACTGACAAACTTAGAAAACAAACTTATGGTTGCCAGAAGGAAAGGATAGGGGCAAGAGATAGGGAGTTTGGGATGGACATGTACACACTGCTATATTTAAAATGGATAACCAACAAGGCCCTGCTGTATAGCACGTGGCACCCTGGAATGGGAGGGGAATTTGGGGGAGAATGAATACATGTGTGTGTATGACTGAATCCCTTCACTGTTCACCGGAAACTGTCCCAGCATTGTTGATTGGCTATACCCCAATACAAAATAGAAAGTTAAAACAATAAAAAAAAATCAAGTCATATAAGGGTTTATTGTGGATAAATTAATTTTCCAAATCACTGAAATTTATCCCTCTAAATGATGCACATTTCTGAATATTTAATATATTCCATTTTAAATATTCTGAATGGAAATTTTGTTCTCAACTATACTGTATTGCATAGTTTAGGGGATACGCAGAATAATTTAGGCTAGTAATATTAGGATAGTTTATTAACTGTTTTAAGATATAGGCAGATCTACCTCTTGCTCTTCAAACCTTGTTAATTAATATATGTACTCTGGATTGTATATATCTTATATATAATGCCTAAATGCAACACTGTTCAGACCAAGGCTTCTGCTGTGGTTCAGTTTTGGTAAAAGGGCATTTGCAATCTTTGGCCTTCTTCCTGAGCCTGAAGTTTTTGTAGCGACCATAATACCTCACAGAGGAATTTTGACTGAAATAGGGAAGAGGAAGAAATCTTTTATGTTAATATTATTGTTCCTGCATGGATCAAGGACAACAAAACTGTCTCCAGTAAATTAGGTAAATATAATGAATACCATTGAGGGCTGGAGCAGAAGGAATCACTAACAATCATTTAGGCCGCCACTCCCATTCTCCAGATGAGGAGACTGAGGACCACAGAGGAGACATAAGTGGCCCAATTCCACAGATTTAGTTAGAGGTAGAGCTGGGATTGACTTTTCTGACATCTAGCCATTGTTTTTCTCCTTATTGTACACTGCCTCTCTCATCAGATACGTCTCATACAGAATATGAATGTAAAATTATAGTTCATTGATGAAAGTGAAAGGTGCTTAGTCATGTCCGACTCTTTGTGACACCATGGACTATAGAGTCCATGGAATTTTCCAGGCCTGAATACTGGCGTGGGTTGTCTTTCCCTTCTCCAGGGGATCTTCCCAACCCAAGGATCAAACCCAGGTCTCCTGCATTGCAGGCAAATTCTTTACCAGCTGAGCCACAAGGGAAGCCCAAGAATACTGAAAGCTGTTTTATTCTATTTACAATTGTATATCCAATAAAAAACAAAACAAAATTTGAAATGTAGACTATCTGGGCTCTTGAATTTAGCCCCATCCTGCTGTCCCTCTAGGATTTGCTTTAGCAACCATCAATAGGCCAAGCTTTCTAGCCATTACTCCCTCATTTTAGGGTAGAACCGTCAAATTTAATGTATAAAAATGGAGAACTTCCAGTTCACTTGAATTTCAGATCCATAATGAATAATTTTTTAGAGGATCTAAAAATAGGTCCTCTTGTATTTCGAGGTCATACTTATACCAAAGAGTTATTTGTTACATCTCTGAAATTCAAATTGAACGGGCTGTCCCGCATTTTATTTGGCAAGCTGCTTTGGGAATCCACTAGAAGATCTTGCCTTTGTTGAGGAGAGGGGAGCAGTTAGTAAGTACTGATTGATGGTTGTGTTGAATCCCAGGAAAAGAAAAGATTGGTTTAGAAAGACTCTCCTTGGGTTTCTCTCAAGTTTAAAGCTTTGAGGAAGAAGACTCTAATTACTAGAGGAACAGAGCTGGGTTAAGGCATGATCTTCCAAAAAGAGGTGCAGGTTACAATCTGAGTCAGATTAAGCATGAGCAATCATCCGTGTTAAAAGGAGGGTGGGAAGTGGGCAGCTGACTCTCCTTGGTCTGCTATGATGATTGTGTCTTAAGGTACTTGGTGTCTACAGAAGGTGGGTAGGCATACCAGTCTATCTGCCCACCTACATGCTCACCTTGTATTATTGACATTGAAAGCCAAGTCGCTTACATGGTTGCATAGCTTATTATTGGTTTATTTCTTATTTTAACAGTTTTCTGATTAAGATTTCTCATAATTAAGGACTCGGGACAAAAGAGGGAAGGGATTAGGTAAGGGAACATATCTAGAGGATATTGCTGTCTGCCAGACAGCTCTGCCAGCTGCTTGAAAGTTCAGCCTCTTCTTCCTTCCTTCCTTTGCTCCTTTGTTCCCTCTTTCTCTCTCTCTTCTTTCCTTCCTTTCTTCACTTCCTTTTTCCTCCTCTTCCACAGACAGCTATTCGGGCATATTTGTTGTGTATTTTTTTTTATTTGTATGCTGTGAAATATTCAACTGTGTTTTTGTATGGCTGCTTTTTATTTTTTTTTTATTTTTTTTAATTAGTTTTGCCAAACAATGACATGATATCACCATGGGTTTACATATGCTCCCCCTCCAGAACCCCCCTCCCTCCTCCCTCCCCCCAGGAAATCTTGTTGCACCAGCCCCAAGCATATCCTGGGCTGGCGATTGATTAGACATATGATAATTAACATGTTTCAATGCCATTCTCCCATATCATCCCACCCTTTCCCTCATCCACAGAGTCCACGAGTCTATTCTATACATCTGCGTTCCTTTTGCTGTCTCGCATGCTGGGTTCTCGTTACCGTCTTTTTAAAATTTACAGAAATACCGTGGTATTATATACCTCATTCTTTGTAAATCAGTAACATGTATTTTATGATACCTTTATGTTGCCATGCCTACAATCAGTAAGGGATTGGTTGGTTGCTTTTAACTGCTTGAGTCTTTTTTTATCCATAGTATACTCCTCAAAGGCCAAACTTGTCTTATTAGTGTTAGAATCTCCAGTGCTAAATTTAGAGACTGGCCCTTGAAAAATGCTTGATCAGTTTGTGTTGAGGATTGAAAATATGGCATGAATATGAGTGCTTAATTAAAATGTTGGTGAACTGAAAGGAATGAAATGTTAATGAAAGAAGCAGCCAAATGTCATGGATATTAAAGATTCACTTAGGAAGAATTTCTATGTTGTCAGAATATTTGATTATCATTAGTTAGCTTTTCTACCTTCAACTTAATACCAATGAGCTGTAGTCATAAGTATGATTACCTTGGGACTTCTGAGTATAGTTGAGAAGGCTTTCACATAGTCTTATTTAAAAGTACAGCTTTAGGAAAACACAAGTAACACACCCAGCACATAAATTCCAACTTAACTCACATCTGGAGTAGGATTAACCTTTAATGGAAATCAGTCAATAGCGTTGCTCAAATCCTATCAGTTCCTGTGAAATTCAAATGCCTGCCTTGAATAAAATCCACTGCAGAAAATTCCACCTTCATTTCTCTCAAGCAGGACACTTAGAAGTCTACATAAGAAAAAGACATTGCCTCTGACAGTAACAGCACAACAATCACGGACCTAATTTAAAAAAAATTATGTTTTTGAGCTGAAAATTGCAAACAATGTTAGTGAATTCATGTCTTGATCTTTGATTTTCTTCTGCTATTTATTGAAGGAGCCCCAGGCATGCAATTGGCTAGGGAAACATGTGGATGTATCACTATGTATTAGCATAGCCATAGGAGCTATGTGTATGGAAGAAAACTCATGACGCAATTATATGATTGATGGAACTTCTTAGAACCAGGGCCCTAGAGGCCAGTCATTCTCCTACTGTCCTTTGCCTGTGCCTCAGGAAGAGAAGAAATGCTCAAAGGATACCTTGCTTGCCCCTGGGATTCAGGGGACTGGCTGGGGGCTATTGAGGCAGATATACAGATGTTTGTATGAAGGGACACTAGGGCGAGTTCATCCTTGGGTTTCTGCACTTTCACAAAGAAGCCTTTTTACAAGAAGATTATTATCAGTTCCTTCTCAACTTTACAATATTGTGCAGCCATTAAAATCATGGACTTTAGAATCAGGCAATCGTGTTTTGTAGATCAGCTGTGCCATTTACCAGCTGACGGACTTTGGTGAGTGACAACTTCCATGAGTCTCCATTCTGTCATTTTTTTAGTTACCACCTAAATGACAAGGCTAAACAGGTTTCTTCACAGCAGAACTTTTGAGGGTTTTTTATGATAGTAATGTCAACTGTGAATCTCTGAGAGGCCATTAGGATAATGTAGGGCTTCTGGAAGTATTTCATCATGGAGTAATTGTTTTTCTCAGAGCATCTTACAGAGCTGAATTTCTGAGCCACACCTTTGCAGATTGTCACCCTGTGACGATGTTCCACACACTTATTTAATAAGTCATGACTGAATAAGGTCCATCCAGTCAAAGCTATGGATTTTCCAGTGGTCATGTATGGATGTGAGAGTTGGACCGTAAAGAAAGCTGAGAGCCAAAGAATTGATGCTTTTGAATTGTGGTGGTGGAGAAGACTCTTGAGAGTCCCTTGGACTGCAAGGAGATCAAACCAGTCCATCCTAAAGGAAATCAGTCCTGAATATTCATTGGAAGGACTGATGTTGAAGCTGAAACTCCAATACTTTGGCCACCTGATGTGAAGAACTGACTCATTGGAAAAGAACTTGATGCTGGGAAAGATTGAAGGCATGAGGAGAAGGGGGATGACAGAGGATGAGATAGTTGGTTGGCATCACCGACTCAATGGACATGGGTTTGGGTAAACTCCCAGAGTTGGCAGTGGACAGGGAAGACTGGCATGCTGCAGTCCATGGGGTCACAAAGAGTTGGGCACAACTGAGTGACTGAACTGAACTGAATAATAATTATTATTTGATAAACTGGCCCTATTCCGTGTGCTTTATGTGTTTTACATTTATTTTTGTAATCAACTTTTAAGAAAGGTATTTTTATTATCTCTATTTTGCAATTCAGAGCACTGAGACACAGAGAGTTGATTAACTAGCCCAAGGCCATATAGCTCTCCTCAACCCTCTGATTTGTTGTTTAACCTAAATCTCAAGCTTTTAGTTTCAGTGGCTACATTTTTTATTTCTTCAAGTTCTATTTCGTCCCTTTACAGATCCATCTGTTCTTTTTAACAGTGTCCTATTCTTTCATTATAATTTCCACCCCTTCTTTTATCTCTTTAATAATTGAAGGCACCCCAAACATGCAGTTGGCTGGGGAACCGTGTGGAGGTGCTACTTTGTATTAGCATAGCCAGATGAGCTGTGTAGTACGGAAGAAAAACCAAAATGCAATTATGTGATTGATGGAACTTTTGTATTTATTTTGTATTGTCTGAGTTTGTTTTCTGGGTTTTGAAGTACCATTTGTTACACTTCATATATCTACTGACTATCCATCATTGTAGCTCATTTCCTTGTATAATTTTAAAATTTTTGTGAGTGAATTTATCTCTAGGACATATGGTTAGTTGTGGCTTGCTGCTGTTTATTTTTGGCACTGCAGGGTTGCTTAACTTAGCAAATAAAATTACAGAATATTCAGTTAAATTGAATCTCAGAACAATATTAATTAACTTATTAGTGTAGTATTAGTGTTAGTCACTCAGTTGTGTCCGACTCTTTGCCATCCCATGGTCTGTAGCCTTCCAGGCCCCTCTGTCCATGGAATTCTCCTTGCAAGAAGACTGGAATGTTTCCAGGGAAGGGAATTTTTTTAGCATAAGTTTTCTCATATTGTAAGTTTAAAATTGTTTAACTTAAATTCAAACTGAACTGGGTGAATTGTATTTTATCTGACAATGCTATCTGGAGGGCCCTCAGAAACCTGCTTTGTGAAAGTCTGTACATAGAATGATTGTATAATTGCGTCCATTTGGATCCACAGGGACTCACAAGAGTCAGACCAATTTTTATGTACTTACTTGCCTTGAGTTTCCTAGAAAATGTGGGTTGTGTACCTTTGGATGCTGTGTGATATGATCAGACTTTCAGGTTGCCCTGGTGCTAAGATACTGCCTAAGAGATGGGATCACAGGGCTAAAACAAGGAGAGTATTAGCAAAGGTGATAAGTTGGTCAGTCTAATGCTGCACCCATGTGTGGTGTGGACTTGGAGTCCAGATTTCTTACACAACACTTTTTCCCTTAACTCCTGAGTATGCAGCAATTTTCCTTGGTATATCTGATAGTTATTGCTTATGAATTTTCTAATTCTCTTTTCATAAAAAAAAGCAGCGTTTTAAAGGTCTAAAGTTAATATAGGTGTCTCTCTATCTGGCTGTGTTTCCTGTCCCAAAAATTGATGTTAAATTCCCATCTCTTGAATCTCTGGCCTATTTGTGGGTTTAATACTCATAGGCCAGTATGCTTGTTAAACTTTACTGATCAGACTTTGAGTTTCCTTTTTGTTTCTTAGATTTTGTTTCTCTCTCTTAAACATTGCTGTGTATTTTTTTAGTTATTATATTTAATACAGCATTTTTAGTGAGAGAGAGTTCCTCGTTAACTGCCTACCATCTTACCAGAGTGGTGAACATCTCTATGATAACTGCATTTTCTATAACAAGCATGTAAATAAAAAAATTACTGCTGTGAAGGGTATAATGATGCTAAAATTCTTAACTTGCTGATCAGTAGGAATGAGAAATAGATATAATCTTTTGAGAAGATAATGAGAATTACCAAGTGCCTTGAAAATCTTTACATGCCTCAATCTAGGAATTGATCTTAAGGAAATAATAAAAAATACAGGAAAAGTTTCAAGCACAAATACATTTTTCAAAGTGTTACTTATGATAACAATTGAAAGCAACTTAAACATCCCCAAATAAGAGGAAGATGGTATCTGCCATATCCTGCAGTCTTATACAAAATTTTGGCTAGAAAAATTTTACTGAGGATTGTATGTACCACAAATTATGCTGAATACTTTAGATTAATTTAATCTCCATAATTCATGAGCTAGATGTTATTATTCTTTCCATTTTGGAAGTGAGAAGACTGAATCAATTTTCAGAGAGAATGTCAGTCTGCTTGACTCCAAAGCTTATTCTCAAAACCACTAAGCTAGGACTTCACAATTGCATTTAAATTTTAGAGTAAAATCAAAAATGTCTTCCCACTCTTTCTCAAGTATGTGTTTTGCAAATATTTTCTCTCATTCTATCATGTTTGTCTTTTGATTTTCCCAGTAGTGTTTTTCTGAAGAACAGAGTTTTAAATTTTGATGGAATTCAATTTATCAATCTTTTCTTTTTCTTTTTTTAATTGGTTTTGCCATACAATGAAATGATATCGCCATGGGTGTACATATGCTCCCCCTCCAGAACCCCCCTCCCTCCTCCCTCCCGACTCCCTCCCCCCGGGAAATCTCGGTGCAGCAGCCCCGAGCATCAATCCTGGGCTGGCGATTGATTTCACATATGATAATTAACATGTTTCAATGCCATTCTCCCAAATCATCCCACCCCTGCCCTCATCCACAGAGTCCACTAGTCTATTCTATACGTCTGCATTCCTTTTGCTGTCTCGCATGCTGGGTTCTCGTTACCATCTTTCTAAATTCCATATATATGCATTAGTATACTGTATTGTTGTTTTTCCTTCTGGCTTACTTCACTCTGGATAATAGGCTCCAGTTCCATCCACCTGAGTAGAACTGATTCAAATGAATTTTTTTTTTAATGCTGAGTAGTATTCCATTGTGTATATGTACCACAGCTTTCTTATCCGTTCGTCAGTTGATGGGCATCTAGGTTGCTTCCATGTCCTGGCTATTGTAAACAATGCACCAGTGACCATTGGGGTTCACATGGCTCTTTCAATTCTGGTTTCCTCGGTGTGTATGCCCAGCAGTGGGATTGCTGGGTCATATGGCAGGTCTATTTGCAGTTTTTTAAGGAATCTCCACATTGTTTTCCATAGTGCCTGTACTACTTTGCATTCCCACCAACAGTGTAAGAGGGTTCCCTTTTCTCCACATCCTCTCCAGCATTTATTGCTTGTAGATTTTTGGATTGCAGCCATTCTGAGTGGTGTAAAGTGATACCTCATTGTGGTTTTGATTTGCATTTCTCTGATAATGAGTGATGTTGAGCATCTTTTCATGTGTTTGTTAGCCATTTTTATGTCTTCTTTGGAGAAATGTCTGTTAAGGTCTTTGGCCCACTTTTTGATTGGGTCGTTTATTTTTCTAGAATGGAGCTGCAGGAGTTGTTTGTATATTTTTGAGATTAATTGTTTGTCCGTTGCTTCATTGGCTATTATTTTCTCCCATTCTGAAGGCTGTCTTTTCACCTTGCTTATAGTTTCCTTTGTTGTGCAGAAGCTTTTAATTTTAATTAGGTCCTATTTTTTTATTCATGCTTTTATTTCCAATATTCTGGGAGGTGGAAATACAAAAAACCTCTTATAGCCAAAGCAATCTTGAGAAAGAAGAATGGAACTGGAGGAATCAACCTACCTGACTTTAGGCTAGACTACAAATCCACAGTCATTAAGACAGTATGGTACTGGCACAAAGACAGAAATATAGATCAATGGAACAAAATAGAAAGCCCAGAGATAAATCCACGCATCTATGGACACCTTATCTTTGACAAAGGAGGCAAGAATATACAATGGAGAAAAGACAACCTCTTTAACAAGTGGTGCTGGGAAAACTGGACAGCCACTTGTAAAAGAATGAAACTAGAACACTTTCTAACACCATACACAAAGATAAACTCAAAATGGATCAAAGATCTAAGCATAAGATCAGAAACTATAAAACTCCTAGAGGATAACATAGGCAAAACACTCTCTGACATAAACCAAAGCGAGATCCTCTATGACCCACCTCCCAGAATATTGGGAATATCAATCTTTTCTTTGGTGCATTATATTGTTAGTTTCTGTCAGATCTTTGCTTAACCTAAGGTCCCAATAATTCTGTCCTGCTTCTTTCAGAATTTTCATAGTATATGTCGCATTAGACATCATATTGAGATTACTATGATGATGTTTCAAAGAATAAGGTTGTTTACTTATTCTTCTCTGTAACTCCATGAGGAAAGTCACGGCTGGCAGGTAGGAGGTGTAGCATTGTGGTTGACCTCGGGGGCTGTAGACTGGGATTGTGTGGGTCTGAGTTTCAGCCTCACTGCTGACTATGTGGCTTTGACAAGCTATTTATTTAAGTTTCTCTCATCTATAAAATGAGTGAAATAATGGTGCCCACCTAATAGACTTGTTATGAAAACTTAATGAATTAGTCCATGGAAAGTGCATACGGCAATGCTATCTCGTTATATTACCAGAGCTTCTCAGTTTGTTTTCATTGAGGGGGGATGAGATGAGTGGAGGAATGAACCTATGAACGAATACCTGAAGACTGATTTCACCTTTTTGGACTTTCTTATTGCCATTAACACTAGCTTTCTCCATTTCTGCCAGGCTTCAAATCTCAGGCATCTCTTCCTTATTTTGCCACTCATATCCATGTGTCCATGTTTGAATGAATTTATCCAATATGCATATATTTCATTAATTTTACAAGTATTGAGTACCTGGTAAAAATTCTTAAAAACAAAGGGTCAATTCTTGCCACTCAGAACTTTTAATCTAGTAGACGAGAGTACATGTGATCAAAATAGAAGGCACAGAATAATAGGTACAAATAAAGTGCTCTCAAAATCTGAGGTAGAAGGCATATGTGCAGTTCTCTTCATGTAGGGATATCTGCAAAGGCTGGTTAGAGAAGGTGACATCTGATGTTTATTTCTTCATCTCGTAGAGTTTAAAAATAGGTATTTCTGTACAGTGAGTGGCTCTCTGCTAGAAGATATTCAAGGACCTGGGGCCCTTCCATTTATGATTCTTTTACTTTCATCGCATGACTTCAAAGGTTGTCATACTTGTCTGCTTCAGGTTGGCAGAAGGGAGAAGAGCAAAGAGGATTATATGTGAGGGATTGTAATGGTCAGGTCTGGAAGTGGCGGCACCCATCATATCAAGTCATTCTGTACTGTCTAGAATCAAAATTTATGTCCATGTCTAACTATAAGGAAGCCTGGGGATGGTAATCTCACTGTGTGCCCAGGGCAAAAAGGAGATGGACATGGTAAACAGTTAGCTAGTGTCCGTCTCAATGCATGAAGAATTTAGAATAGCTGTATAGGCTGTGAGAGTATTCCATAATAATTTAAAATAGCCAGTCCTTTGCCAACTAGGAGCAGTTGTTGTCAGGAAACAGTGCTGCAGAAACACTCATGAAGAACAGAAAAAGAAAAGGTTTGCTCAAGAGGTTCAGTGTTAAAGGGGTAGTTAGTTAACTTTCTGTGCTGGTTCTATGAAGTATGTTTTCTAAAAGAGAGGAAGAGCAACTTCCTTTTTTGTTTCCATGATTCTTATACAAATCATTATTCTGAGCAACCAACTCATTCAACTAACAATGAAGGAAACTATAAGCAAGGTGAAAAGACAGCCTTCAGAATGGGAGAAAAGAATAGCAAACAAAGCAACTGACCAAGAATTAATCACAAAAATATACAAGCAGCTCATGCAGCTCAGTTCCAGAAATATAAATGATCCAATAAAAAAAAAATGGGCCAAAGAACTAACCAGGCATTTCTCCAAAGAAGACATACAGATGGCTAACAAACACATGAAAAGATGCTCAACATCACTCATTATCAGAGAAATGCAAACCAAAACCACAATGAGGTACCATTTCACACCAGGCAGAATGGCTGCCATCCAAAAGTCTACAAGCAATAAATGCTGGAGAGGGTGTGGAGAAAAGGGAACCCTCTTACACTGTTGGTGGGAATGCAAACTAGTACAGCCACTATGGAGAACAGTGTGGAGATTCCTTAAAAAAACTGGAAATAGAACTGCCATATGACCCAGCAATCCTACTGCTGGGCATACACACCGAGGAAACCAGAATTGAAAGAGACACATGTATCCCAATGTTCATCACCCCACTGTTGACAATAGCCAGGACATGGAAGCAACCGAGATGTCCATCGGCAGACGAATGGATAAGAAAGCTGTGGTACATACACACAATGGAATATTACTCAGCTATAAAAAAAAGAATGCATTTGAATCACTTCTAATGAGGTGGATGAAACTGGAGCCTATTATACAGAGTGAAGTAAGTCAGAAAGGAAAACACCAATACAGTATATTAATGCATATATATGGAATTTAGAAAGATGGCAATGATGACCCTATATGTGAGACAGCAAAAGAGACACAGATGTAAAAAGCAGACTTTTTGACTCTGTGGGAGAAGGTGAAGGTGGGATGATTTCAGAGAATAGCATTGAAGCATGTATATTATCACATGTGAAATAGATTGCCAGCACACATTCGATGCATGGGTGCTAGAGCTGATGTACTGGGATGACCCTGAGGGATGGGATGGGGAGGGAGTTGGGAGGGGGGTTCAGGATGGGGAACACATGTACACCCATGGCTGATTCATGTCAATGTACAATGCAATGCAAAACCACTATAATATTGTAAAGTAATTAGCCTCCATTAAAATAAATTAATTAATTTAAAAAATGGGCAGAAGACCTAGTTAGATATTTCTCTAAAGGTTACATACAGATGGCCAACAGACACAGGAAAAGATGTTAAACATTACTAGCTATTAGAGAAATTCAAATCAAAGCTACAATAAGACATCACTGTACACCAAACAGAATGGCCATCATCAAAAAAAGTCTACAAACAGTAAATGTTGGAGACAGTATAGGGTAAAGGAACCTTTGTTCATGGTTAATAATAACGAAAATTGGTACAGCCACTGTGGAGAACAATATATAGGCTCCTTAAAAAGCTAATAATAGAGCTACCATATGATCCAGTAACCCACTCTTGGTCATATATCTGGAGAAAACCATAGTTCAAAAGGATACATGCACCTAAATGTTCATTGCAGTGCTATTTATAATAGCCAGGACATGGAAGCATTCTAAATGTCCATTGAAAAATGAATGGGTAAAGAAGATGCGGTACACATACAATGGACTATTACTCAGCCATTAAAAATGAAATAACGCAATTTGCAGTAACATAGATGGACTTAGAGATATTCATACTAAGTGAAGTAAGAAAAAGACAAATATCATATGATATCACTTATATGCAAAATCTAATAATAAAATGATCCAAATGAACTTATTTACAAAACAGAAACAGACCCACAGACATAGAAAACAAACTTATGGTTTCCAAGGGAGAAAGTCTGAAGAGTGATAAATTGAGAGTTTGAGACTGACATATACACACTACTATATTCAAAAACAGATAACCAACAAAGACCTACTATATAGCACAGGGAGCTCTGCTCAATATTCTATAATAACATAAATGGGAAAAGAATTTGGAAAAGAATAGATATATGTATCGGAGAAGGCAATGGCACCCCACTCCTGTACTCTTGCCTGGAAAATCCCAAGGACAGAGGAGCCTGGTAGGCTGCAATCCATTGGCTCACTAAGAGTCGGACACGACTGAGCAAATTCACTTTCACTTTTCACTTTCATGCATTGGAGAAGGAAATGGCAACCCACTCCAGTGTTCTTGCCTGGAGAATCTCAGGGACAGGGGAGCCTGGTGGGCTTCCGTCTATGGGGTCGCACAGAGTCGGACACGACTGAAGCGACGCAGCAGCAGCAGCAGCAGCAGCAGATATATGTATATGTATAATTGAATCGCTTTCCTGTACACCTGAAATGAATGCAACATTGTAATTCAACTATAGTTCAATATAGAATAAAAATTTTTAAAGTTAAAAAAGAATAATTATGACAATGTTCTGTAATAAAGGTTATATGAATGTGGTCTCTTTCTCTGAGAACACCTTATTGTACTGTATTCATCTTTTTTCCTGTAATGATGTGTCATGATAAAAATGCCTGTGTGATGAGATGATATTGCTGGGAGAAATATCAGTAACCTCAGATATGCAGATGATACCACCCTTATGGCAGAAAGTGAAGAAGAACTAAACAGCTTCTTGATGCAAGTCAAAGAGGAGAGTGAAAAAGTTGGCATAAGGCTCAACATTCAGAAAACTAAGATCATGGCATCTGGTCCCATCACTTCATGGCAAATAGATGGGGAAACAGTGGAAACAGTGTCAGACTTTATTTTTTGGGGCTCCACAATCACTGCAGATGGTGATTGCAGCCATGAAATCAAAAGATGCCTACTCCTTGGAAGGAAAGTTATGACCAACCTGGATAACATATTGAAAAGCAGAGACAGTACTTTGCCAGCAAAGGTTCATCTAGTCAAGGCTATGGTTTTTCCAGTAGTCATGTATGGATGTGAGAGTTGGACAGTGAAGAAAGCTGAGCACCGAAGAATTGATGCTTTTGAACTGTGGTGTTGGAGAAGACTCTTGAGAGTCCCTTGGACTGCAAGGAGATCCAACCAGTCCATTCTAAAGGAGATCAGTCCTGTGTATTATTTGGAAGGACTGATGTTGAAGCTGAAACTCCAATACTTTGGCCACCTCATGCGAAGAGCTGACTCATTGGAAAAGACCCTGATGCTGGGAAAAATTGAGGGCAGGAGGAGAAGGGGAAGACAGAGGATGAGATGGCTGGATGGCATCATCGACTCGATGGACATGGGTTTGGGTGGACTCCAGGAATTGGTGATGGACAGGGAGGCCTGGCGTGCTGCGGTTCATGGGGTTGCAAGGAGTCGGACACGACTGAGCGACTGAACTGATACTGATACGGTGATGAGATGAAGTGAAGTGAATGAGATAGGCATTGTGACATCGTGTTAGGCTACTATTTATCTTCTGACAAAGTATGTCAGAAGGAGGATCATCTGCTTTGGGTGATTCTGGGTTATGGAGCCATTTGATGTCAATGGTTGGAATTCATGAGTAAATATCAGTAATTGGGGATCCCAGGCAAGACAGAATGGGATGGTGTGAGAATTCATCATGCAACTCAGAATGATGTGCAATTTAAAATTCATTAATTGCTTATTTCCTGAATTTCCCATTTAATATTTTCATACTGGGGTTTACCACTGATTAGTGAAACTGAAAGCAAAACCATGGATGAAGAAGCTACTATAATTTATTTATTTATTTATCCATTATATTACTGATGGACATCTGGGTAATTTTCTGCTTTTGTCTTATTACTAATAATACTGCTTATGAACATTCTAGTACATGCCTTTTGCTGATGAAATATATGCTGTTCTTTTAGTAATATACCTCAGAGTGAAATTACAGATCTTAAATTATTAGGCAATCTTTTAATCCATAGAACCTGTTGTAATTTTATGTTTCTCTTTTCATTCTCTGTATCATCTGAGCTCCCCAAATCTGCTATTCCTGATTGGAGCAAGGCTAAAAATGAATTAGCCACTCATTCTCTTGAAGTTCTTCCATCTTGATTATGGATAGGAGAAACTAGGTTTTTGTCCCTCAGCCTTCTTGGCCTGCATTGGTAGAGATCTCTGGAGTGTCTCTTCACCTAGTTTGGAACAAGAGTTGGGAGAGAGAAAGTACCGGACTTGTCTGATAATAGTGAGATGCTGATGAGGACTGGGCTGTAATAAACTTTTCCAAAGAACCAAATGCCTTTTGAAAGCATCCATTCATATGTTTCCCATTGTCATATCATTAACAGAAATAATGTCTCTATGTTCTTCCCTCAAATGCTGGTGGAAGGCATAGGTAGGTCATGAAATGGTCAAAGAGTAAGGATGGCAGGAGCCACAGCAGGACAGGATGCCAGAAGATTAGTTATTCCTTCTCTACTCTCACTGCTCTTCCAGACATCTGGCCACCCAGGCCAGGAAGCTGGGAGCCAGCCTTCTCATTGTTTTACTTTCACGTTTAATCAGTCGGTAAGCTTCACTTATTCTGCTCTTATTGTCTCTTAAATCTGTTGCTTCTCTGTCCTCCCCACCGTGGTTCAGTCACACATCATCTGTCCTCTTCTCTGTATCAGCACTGTTTTAACTGCCCTTACTCCTCTATCTCTCACCCCTTCTCAGACACATGCCCTCCGTTTATCACTTCCCTTCATTTGCTAGAACTGGGTGATTCTAACATAGAAATCGGAAGGAAATACTTATTCCCCAACCAAAATCCTTCATTAAACCCCATGGCCTTGAGTATAAATTACAAAGTATATTTGGATATAGCTGACAAGTTCAAGGTCAAGTGTGTATATAATGTGATTCTTGTCTATTTCTTCCTGTCTTACTGCTTATCTCTCTCCTATAGAACCCTTTGTTCCAGCTACACTACACTGCGTAACGCCACATCATACCACACTACACTACACCACAACACACTATACTATACCACACCACACCATATTACATTATACTACACCACACCAGACCAGACCAGACCACACTACACTACACAGCTTGAAGTTCTGGAGAATTTCATACTGCCTTTCATTTTGCTCACATTGCTCCCTCAACCCTCATTCCTTACCCTACCTTCTTTGTTATCTCCTTTTCTCTTCAAGTATAATACATGATGTCAGGTGCCTTCTAGCCAACCTGTGACTCCCTGAAAGTTGGGGTGGGGTCCTTCCTTTAGAGTCTAATAGACCTTACACTTTCCACAGTAGTGGTGTATGACAGTGATATATTTGTCTGTCTCTTCCCTAGTCATTCTCAACTTTGGCTCCTCTTTGGTCTTTACCCCAATGATAATAATTTAATTAGTTAGCAGTGGGACCCATTAGGATTTTTGTAAAGCTTTAGGTAATTTTAACATGCATTTAGAGTTGAGAATCACTGTCTTAGACTCTAAGTTCCTCTGATCTTGGACCTTTTCTCAACTAACTGTATGTTTTCTCAGGGCCTGGATAAGAGTGGATTTTCCAGGCTCTGTTGCTATTTGTTGACTAAATGAGTATAGATAGTGAAAGAGCAAGTTTTGAGGGGGCATATTTAGAGGTTCAGGAAGGGGAAGAGTTATTCCAGGCTCTGGTTGAGAACAAGCATCTTTCCTTGAATACTCATCCCTGCAGAGCTTGGCCAGGCTTAAGAAGCTGGAAGGGGGTTTCATGTCAATGTATGGCAAAACCAACACAATAAAGTAAAGAATATTTTAAAAAGAAAAAAAAAAGAAGCTGGAAGGGTGCCAACCCCCTACCTAGGAGATGTATAATCTTAGAATGTTTCATCTCCATTTGCACATTTCAGCCTCACTTGTCCGTCAGTCACAAACGCTCTATGCATGAGTGAGTCTGGAAATAGTGGGAGTTTCCTAGCCCCGTAGCTTATGGTAAAATACAACAACACAATAGACAGAGTTTATTTAAGTGGGAGGACAGGGGATCATGGCTGTTAAAATTATTTTTTATGACTCTTCTCTAATCTTTCAGAGTTACATTTAGTAGAAGTCTTTCCTGTTATTCAAAGAGAAGCTATTAAAGCAGCTTATGTCCCCCCACCCTGTGTACACTACAAATTGAAAATACTTACACTGATAATATTAGCTGTACTCTCAGGTGAAGGCTTTGGTTTTGAACTCATGTTTGTCTTCATTATGTCTTAAAACATCTACCCTATCAGCCCATTTGGGCACTCTGTACACAGCAAATGCTGAAGCTCTTTCTGAATTCAGAGAGGAAAGAGCAAATATGTTCCCAGTGGACACCAGACTTTTATTTTTCCTATCTTATTCTCTCTGCCAAAGTGATGAACATATCCTATTTTGCTATTTAGAATTGTGTGTTTTTTTTAATTGGAGGATAATTGCTTTACAGTGTTGTGTTGGTTAAAAATATGGAACACTTCTGGAATTTGCATGTCGTCCTTGGGTAGGAGCTGTGCTCATCTTCTCTGTATCATTCCAATTTTTAGTATATGTGTTTAGTATATGTGTTTTAGAATTGTGTTTTTTTAATGTTTTAATGACTAGAGTAAAAACCTTTACTGAGGGCTTGAAGTGAAATACAGACTATCTAATGGAGACAACCTTGTTTATAGTTCCTGTCTTTCTGTTGGTTTCATAGCCTTCAGTGGATCCTAGGTCCTAAGGCAAACATTAAGGACATGCATTGTCATTTCAAAAAAAAAAAAAAAAGCAAAAGGAAGATAAGAATTCGAAATCTTGTGGACACTGCATGCAAAATTACTGTTTGCAAAAATCAATAATGGTGGAATGTTGGTGATTTCATACAATTTAACCTCATACATCACACAGCATACCCCACTAGTTTGGAGTGTGATCTTTGGAGTTCTCCATTTACTAGTGTTTACCATTGACTGTTCTCCATTTACCATTTACTCCCTGCACCATTCTGTAACTTTGGGCTAGTCAGTTTCCCCATTTGAATGACCTTCATTGGATTATTGTGAAGATTGAAGAAAGAGGACTATTGTGAAGATTTAACCTGTTTAGAAAGGTGAAAATAACATGTTTATCTAACAGATGGACACAGGGAAACTTTTACAGGTGATGGATATGTTTACTACCTGTACAGTGGTGTTGATAACGTGGGTGTATGCAAGTGTGTGTGCTAAGTCACTTCAGTCATGTCTGACTCTTTCCAGTCATATGGACTGGAACCTGCCAGGCTCCTCTGTCCCTGGGATTCTCCAGCCAAGAATACTGGAGTGGATTGCCATGCTCTCCTTCAGGATGCGCAACATGGATGGATACATAAGTCCAAATTCACCAAGTTGTATACGTTAATGAGGTGCAGTCTTTTGTATATTAATTATACCTCAATAAAGATGAAATTTTGAAAAAGAAATAACTTGTTTTGAAAAGTGCCTGGCACATAGGAAATGTTCAATAATGTTAACTATTATAACATTATTCCAGACCCCAGCAAACAGTGCCCAGTAACATGGTAGGTATTCAATAAATATGCATCAAATGAATGAATCCACATAAAGAGCTATATACAGAGCCTGGCTCATTGTACTCCCTAAATGATAGCTACTATAATTATGTTTTTTTTTATAAAACCTTATAATAATCTTATGAGATAGTTACTGTTGTCTTTGTTTTATTAGAAAAGATAAACTGTTATAAAAAGATGAAGTAAATTTCCATGGGACATACAGTAAGATCAGACAAGTTACTTTTTGCTAACTTATAAGGAATGCTTTTTAAAATCCAAGATCTGAACCCAGAGGAAAACCTGTAGTAGCTTCCACTCACTGAGTGTGTATTGTATGTGGCTACAAAGCATTTAGGAACAAGAAAACTGAGACTCATACCAGTTCTTCTCAAACTTTATTGTGTATATGACCCATTGTGGGATGTTGTTAAAATGCAGAATCTGGCTGAGTAGCCCTGGGATGGAGTCTGAGATTTTGCGTTTCTAATAAGCTCCCAAGTGATGCCAATGCTGCTGATCCACGGACCATACTGTGAGGAGTAATTTGCTCTCAAATCAGAATCTGCATCTTAACAGCATCACCAGGTGAATCATGTTGAGAAGTGTTTTCCCTCAACACCAAATATGTGGTGTCTCTTTCAACATCAGTTCTGCAATTATCCAGATACCAGTTGAATGTCCAAGAATTTAATTCAATTATGAAACTATCTACCTGGAGTTAGTATCAGATCGCCTTAGTTAAAGGGCTTAATCACTCAAAGATTGCCCCTACATCAGACACGAGGTGAAAATGAATTGTCCATGCTACCCACATTTCTGATTGGCCAACTACAAATTTGGGGGTTGCCACAACCTTCCCTCAGACTTGATGAATTGCCAGAATGACTCACCGAATTCAGGAAAGCTGTTTACTTAACTGTTTTTGGGTTATCATAAATAATAAAATTTAGGAGCAGTTAAGTGGAAGAGGTGTATAGAGTAAGGAATGGGGGACGAGGTACAGAGATACCATGCCCTCTCCAGGTATACCCACTTCCCAGCATCTCCATGTAATTTACCAACCCAGAAATTCTCTGAACCTATTTTTAAGAGTTTTTATGAAAGTTTCGTTATATAGGCCCAACTGATTAAATCATTAACCACTGGTGAATGATCTTAATCTCTAGACCCCTTTCCCTCCTGGTGGGTAAGGTCAAGGGATACATATTCCAGCCTTCTAAGCATGGCTTGGTCTTTGCACCAACTAGCTGGTATCCTCCAAATATCTAGGGTCCTCTGGAGAGTCATCTCATTAGCATAAACATAGATGTAGTCTAAAGTGGCTTGTTATGAACTTCTATCTTCAGAAAGTTCCTAGTGTTCTAGGAGCTCTGTGCTAGGAAATGGAGCTGGGATTACACACACACACATTTCTCCTTATGCCACATATGTAAAGGTAAATTTAGGGGTGGTTAATAGTAGTTATACTTTATACATGTTCCTTTGCTATTTAGAAAGTACTTTCCCATATTTTGTCTGCTTTGTTCCTCACCAAACCCTATTCATTATGTTTGCAGTAGAATTAGGCCCGTGGGTGTGTCAGTCACATTCTATAGTTCAGATAACTTGCCATAGTTGTGAATTTCTAAAAGTGCACCCAAACAACTGAGGATTATACACACCTCATTCGTTATAAGAAATGGCATTTCTTTAGAAAGAAAGGAGAGTGGAGATAAAGTAATGAAGTGTGAAGTTGCCTGGGATTTGCTTAGCCAAATGTTAAAATGCCGGTTAGCATCCTTCATTTGTTGGGTCTGGGAGTGGAAGGGGAGCTAGAGAGCCAAGAGGACTTTAAGAGCTCAGAGAAGTCATGTGTCAGACGGAGGAGAGGAGAACTGGCAAAGATTTCCACCAGGGGCTCATCCAAGCTGCTAATAAATGGTTTGAGTAAAGGCCAAAAAACATTATCACATTTATCTAAAAAATCTCAGTTCTGGGCATTTATTTCAAGGAAAAACTATACTACATGTTAACTTACTATAGTTTTTTTTTTTTAAATAACACAGAACTGGAAACAAATCAAGTGTTCAAATTACTAGAGAATTGACTAAGAAAGTTACAGTATTTGATGAACTATGCAGTCAGAAAAAAAAGCCTAAATTTTATACTAAAAAATGAAATAAAAATTACATATCAACAGTGAGAATATTTGCAATTGAGTGTGAAGTGAAGCAGCAGATTATCAAAATTTATGTGTTCTATCATTGCAATCATGTAAACTAAAGCTAGGAGTGGAGTTAGAATGAAAATAAATTTTTTGATTGAGTGTTGGAATTTGAGATGATTTTTTTTTCTTTGGTTTCTTCCCTTGTTGTTACTGATTTTTCAATAAAAAAGCAAATAGTCTTGAGAATTTAAATTAACTTGTTTAGTGCAAGTGTTGCATCCTAAAGTTCATGATGAGGGAGGACAAAAGCTATGAAAAACTTTATTAATCTAATAATATTTAGATGAATAAAATTAATTTTCTTTCCCCTAATTTGTCATATGGATATGATTGGAAATTATTGTCAAATTCAAAACTATATCTAAGTGGACTTGACTCAAAATGTAGGCCATGTGGCATTCGTGGCCTTCTCTTGGAGAGGTTCTTAGTGCGGCAGCTCATAGAACCAGGCAGTCATAGTCCAGGGCTGCTAAGCTGTGGACAGAGAAGGTAATTAATTTCAAGTGTGAATTGAAGTCAGTGATCACTTGACAGGTACCTCAAACTATAGACATTGATTATGATGAGACTTTTCCTCTTTGGGGCAACTCAGTGTAGAAAATGGATGATAAAGTTGAGCACAGATATATGTATTTAATGATAGAAAAAGAGTTGTGCCAGCAACATCAGAGATAGTGCCTAGATACCTAATAATTAAATGTTACATATTAAAATGTTTCTATAATTTTTCCTATATTACAATTAAAATCAAAATAAAAAATGTTTTTATACTTTATAATTGTATATCCCATACTCATGTTGGTGCTAAAATATGGGTAATTATGAAGAAATGAAATATTTTGTTACTTCTATAATTTCTTTAATTTACTCAGTTGATGCTATTGGAAAGTAGATGGACTCAGTACTTCTCAAACTACCCCATCTCACCCACCTGTCTAGGAGTAATAAGTGACACTTTTACTAAAGGCACTAACACAGTCTTAGTGGAAAATTCCAACTAATTATAGGTTCCCAAAACATGCAGGAGCCTCGTCCATGGCATCGAAATCAAGCAGGGACTCAAAGTCTGAATTCTGCCTGCCAAAGGCAGTCTGGTATATCCCCAAACTTCCCTCCCAGCAGTGTTCACCCACTGGTCCAAGTCCACCACGTGACTCCATTTCCAGAAGCCTCACCTTAGATTCCCTCCCTCATGCAACCTCTCTTATTATCATTACTGATCATGTACTGATCATGTGCTGGTCCTTAGAATCTATGAGCCAGTTTTCAGAAAATGAGATTATATATCAAACCATATGCATTCCCTTCAATTAGCGATGAATTTTAACAGTAATTCTAGAACTACAGAAAAAGTATGGTTAAAATATAGATTTCTGGAGATGTATTATTGATGAAAGGAAATCTTTTGAAAGAAGAGATGGACAACGTAAAAACAGCTATTCCCTTTTAGTTGTGCCACAAGTTAAGGCATCTTGAAACTATTTTTAAAGGAAAATTTAACCTCAAAATCAAAATTTAGCACTCAAAACCTCTAAACAAACAGCTGAGATGAAATTACCAGCAACATGTTTACCAGCGAAGGGTTTGGGGTCAGCTATGAAGCAGAAGTGGATGCGTCATGACAAACATCATTGGGGTTCTCCTAGCACCATTTAGAGGTGTCACCGGACAGACAGGACAGACTGTCTTTATACACGCTACCCTCTTGGCCTTGTAGTACTCTCTTCCCCCTTCTTTGATAGCCAGCTGACACCCCTGTTTGACTTGGAATACTTAGCTTAACTCCAGTTAGAGACAACTCGAGTTCCTAAGTTTTCTTTCCCAAGATCATACAGTTATAAAGGGGCTGGATCCGCTCTGATTTCAAAAGCCGTGATTTTAAACTCTCTGTTTCGCTGCCTCCCGTCTCAGTCTTTTCCAGGCATTTCTATGTAACTCTCATCATGGCTGTTCTCTAGGAAATAGGAAATATATCCCAAACTCCAGTAGGAAGGAGTGATCAGGGCCTTCGATCAGCATAATTTATCTCTCTCTCCTACTCTTAATGAAAATATAAACATAAAGAAAATCGAACCGTGTCACTAAATGTGATATTAAAACTAAACTAATGGCTCTCAAACAGTTTCTAATAGTTGTCACCTGGAGGTTCCCTCCCTGGAAGACAGTCTCAGGGGTGGGGGTCTCAGCTCACAACCTCTTGGCACTTCTGCCTGACCTCTTCCATATAGGCAATTCTAATTCCTTTTGCCAAGACTCCTCCCAATAGTAGCAGAAATTCTGGTATCACTTGATTAAGAAAGTTCAGGATGATGCTTAAAACTGATGTCTTCAATATCCTCTAGACTTGGCTTTGGATCTCCATTCCCCAGGTATGTCACATTGGGTGAGTTATGAAGCCTCTGTGAGACTCAGTTCCCTCATCTGTGGAGAGAAGGCAACACAAGAGAATTGGCTTGAGCTTAAATGAGATAATAAACCATAGGAAATACGGAGGGGTTATGCATGTGAGGAGAAGGGGACGACAGAGGATGGGATGGTTGGATGGCATCACTGAGTCAATGGACATGAGTTTGAGTAAGCTCTAGGAGTCGGTGATGGACAGGGAGGCCTGGCCTGCTGCAGTCCCTGTGGTCACAAAAGTCAGACATGACTGAGCGACTGAACTGAACTTGACTTGGGTCTCAAAGCTAGTCAGTGAGGGGCCCAGAATTTGAACCCAGTCTCACTCTAGAGTATCCCTTGCAACATGATAAAGTCTATAATGGGAGAATTCAGGAAGGGCCCAGGCCAAGAAGGAAGGGGTCAAGAAAGCTTTTCAAGGGTGATAACACCCAAGCTAGAAGCTGTAGGAGTTAACCAAAGAAAGAGGTGGTGGGGTGGTTGGAAGTCAGGATATTGGGTGGTGAGGGTGGGGTAGGAGAGAATGTTCTGGGCAGAAGGAGCAGTATGTACAAAGACCAGGAGGCAAGAGAGCATGTCACACTTGGCTTGATTAGGCAAGCTAGTCATCATGACTAAACAATGTGATAGAAACATTGCTATGCTAGTGCCTTCTGCACCAGGGTTCCTGCATTTACAACTCTTTTCTTGTGCATAGAACATCTGGGTTCTATGGCCTGTGGCCAGGATGGCTGCTCTAGTTGCCTTTTGTGTTCTGTATGATCCCAGTGCAGTTACAGGCTTCCTGAGGGCAGGACCCAACCTTTGGACTTAGTTGCTTTTCCAGAATGGAACACATACCTCTATCTCCAAACATACTGGGTATAACTTTATCTGTGAATGGCTGAGTAAAGCTCCCCTGCTGTTAACAGAAAATATTCCCTAAGTACCAAGAAGACTGAGTGGTGGCCAGGAATTTTTATCTTCGGGGAACATCAGTGCCACGTGGTTTGTGTGGACAGTCAGTACTGGCATAGACTCGTGAAGCAGACAACTGACAGGCACTGCCCAGAATCAGACGACAAGTTCAGAGAAGAGCCTTTGCTTTCCACCGGGATGAACAGGCATTGCTGTTGCTATTCTGGGCAAGTGTAAATAATGACTGTAGATGAAGCTCTGTCATGAAGCTGATTGTTCAAGCATCCAAAAAAATGGTTATTGTCTCGTCTCCTTAGAACCAGGACTCTCAGCATGGCCTGATGTGACCATTTTCCTGTTCACATCCAGCAATATAAACTTTTAACGTTTTGTTTTTTAAAAAGAAAACATGTGGGTTAATTATTTTGCTGCAATCAGTAGGTATCAATTTTCTTGTAATTTTTAGGATAATAGAAAGTTATTATTATTTTTTTCACTATGAAAGATCATAACAAAATGGGTAAATGGCAGCAGTCCCAGAAAGGGTAGTGCCAGCCCCAAATCCAGACATAAACACCAGGCAGGGAGGACTTCTGAGGTGACCCTGCTCATTGCTTTCATTTATTGAGATTTTGGTTTTGTAGTAAATATGCATGAGGGATGTCATGACTCTATATTTTTAGAGATGTTCTTAAAATGCCCTCTTTTGCTCTTGAATGAAGAGTGGTTATAATTTTGTGGTGCTGGTGGTAATCATTTGCATGGCTTAACTTTTTTTTTTTTAACTTTTTATTTGGAACAATTTCAAACTTGTAAAAATAGAGCAAAGAGCACTCCTATAGCCTATTTCCAAGTTCATCTGTTGTTGACATTTTGCCTTAATTGTTTCATCTGTCTATTTGTCTATAGAAATTTTTTTCTGATCAAATTGGGAATAAGATGCATGTCATTTTTATTTACCCTCAAATACTTCACTGTCCATTTCCTAGGAATAAGGCTATTCTCTTCTGTGAGCACAGTATGGTTATCAACCTTAATAAGTTTAACTGTGACACACACTTTTAGCTAGTTTATGGTCTATATTTCAATTATCAATTAACCCAATAATGTCCTTTTTAGCACTTTCTCCTCTAGGATAGTTCTCTCTAATCATGCATTTCATTATCTCCTTTCATCTGAAACAGTTGCTCAGCCTTTTGTTGTCTTTTATGATATTTTTGGAGAATATAATTTCTTCCTTCCTTTTAAATTAAAATGTTCCTCATTTGGTGTGCATTCCATGTTCCCTCTTCCACCCTTCAGCTTGTTGTTTAGTTGATAAGTCATGTCAGACTGTTCTGTGACCCCATGGACTGCAGCCTGCCAGGCTCTTCTGTCCATGGAATTTTCCAGGCAAGAATACTGGAGTGGGCTGCCATTTAATTCTCCAGGGGATCTTCCCGATCAGTCTTCCAGGGATTGAACCCAGGTCTCCTGCATTGGCAGGTGGAATCTTTACCACTGAGCCACTAGGGAAGCCCTTCCCCTCCAGCTTGACTTGTGTTATTCATTCTCCACTGGATGTGTGACTTTTAGAAAAGAGTTGATCACATGCATAGTAATCTAGGGGCCTTCCCAGGTGGCATAGTGGTAAAGAATGTGTCTGCCAATACAGAAGACACAGGAGACATGAGTTTGATCCCTGGGTCGGGAAGATCCCCTGAAGAAGGAAATGGTAACCCATTCCAATATTCTTGCCTGGAAAATTCCATGGACAGAGGAGCCTGGTGGCCTACAGTCCATGAAGCTGCAAAGAGTCAGACACGACTGAGCACACATAGAAATCTAATGGATCACATAGATCCAAATAGGATATTTTTGTGAGCTGTGTTCCATCAGCCTCAGATATGGGCTCAGCCTTGCCAGTGACCTCCTGTGCCACCCTGGGCTAGTTACCCTTGTAGTCTCAATTTCCTCACTTACTAAAAGAAGGGACTGAGTTAGCTGGCCCTTTAATAACCCTATGGATGAGACAATTCATGATTTATTTATGAATCTATGATAACAAATGCTTCCGTTCAAAGCCAGTTAATATTCTTATTAAAGGGGAAAATAATAGTGGTAAATTTCCTAGCTGTCTAGATCTTTGGAAATAAAGCTTGGTCTGGATTTGATAGCAAAGCCTAAACTTTAAACCAGAGAAGTTCATTGTATCTTGATTAGTGACACAAAAGATTATGTCTTTGGCCTGGGCACAAAATACAGTTTATTCAGTGCAGATAAACTGACACATTAACACCAACGTTTCAAGATGCTCACATATGTCAAACCATATACCTAGGATCTAAAGCCTTCCTTCTGGCTGATAACAATATTCCTGTAATAACATGCATTTAGGGTATTTTCCAAATACCCAAAGGCACGCATGACTTTAAAGAACACATGTGCATTTCATTGCAGTAGCCCACTTTTGTGCTTAATTAAATTCCTTTTGGCAGAAATGGCATTTTGAATTTGATACACTATTATCGCATCACATTACCAATACGCCTCTCTGGCTCCTGCCCTGAACACCCCTGATAGAAAGCACTCTGCGGTAGAGAGGAGGAGCCTGTGAAGCTGCCAAAAGGCAGGCTGAGCACGCCCCAGGGTAACCCCCAAAGACCTAGAAAGAAGAACATGAGGACTCACAGGAGGAACAGACCCCTGGTGCCTGGGAAGGCTGCCCAAGTACCCCTTGCCTAATTGGGGAGCTGCTTTTGCAGTCCTAGCGATAGGAGAGAGACCCTTTCCCGTATTTGTGTTTAGTTGGCTCTCAGGCATTTGTGTTGGAAGCGGCGTAGAGTGGGGTGGCAGTTTCCTGAGCATTTGTGTTTATATTCCATGGGAGGCAGTCTGGAGGAAGGAAGGCAGCAGGAAACAACTCAGGAGATAGACAACCTGGGTACAAAATTTAGCTTTAACAAGTCCTAATAATATGACCGTAAGCAAGATTTTTAGCCTCTTTGAGCCTTCTTAGTCTGCAGGATGTGTTTTACAGTGTATGCTGTCATTGTGAGGATTCAAAAAGATATAGGTATGTAAGCTGCCTGCCCAGTTTTGCAAAGGAGGTAAATATTAATGGGCTAGCCGAAAATCACAAGTTCAAACCCATCCTCGGACTTTAATAGTTGATTGACCTTAAAACTCTGCGAGCCTCAACTTTCTTCTACATAAAACAGAACTGGCAACATTTGTCTGCCTGCCTTATCTCCCTTGCAAAGCTGTCTCCTGGGAGTTGATTATCTAACTGAGCCAATTTCAATAAGGCTTTAGGCAGGTTTTGTTAAACAAACTTAAAAATTTTTTTACAATAGTTCTAGATTTACAGAGATGTTGCAAA
Organism: Antilocapra americana; assembly: GCA_007570785.1. Lineage (NCBI taxonomy): Eukaryota > Metazoa > Chordata > Mammalia > Artiodactyla > Antilocapridae > Antilocapra > Antilocapra americana. Next base: position 3,987,075 of record ML661897.1, read on the forward strand.
AATGACATAGAGAGTTCCTATAAACTCTTCATCTGGTTTCCCTGATTGTTAACATCTAAATCACCGGTACACTTGTCACAACTAAAAAACCAACGTTGGTACATTACTGTTAGCCATTAATTACTATGTCACTGTTAACCAAGCTCTACACTTTATTTGGATTTCACTAGGTTTTGCCTAAGATCCTTGTTCTGTCCCAGGATCCCATGTTAGGTTTAGGGATCATGTCTTCTTAGCCTCCTCTGCTATGTGACAGTTTCTCAGACTTCCCTTGTTTTTGATGACATTGATAGGTTGAGGATTACTGGTTAGGTAGAAGGTCCCTCACTTTAGTGTGACTTTGATGTTTTGCTCATGATTAGACAGGGGTTATGGGTTTGGGGGAGGAAATGTTTTCTTCTCTGAAAACATTTTTTATTGATCATCTTTATTGCCCTCATTTGGAATCAATCTTGTGTGATTTTTATCTTACCAAATGCAGAACTCAACTATAAGATAAAACCCTTTGTGACCAATCCTGAGCTCCTCAAAAGATTCTTTCACATGCTATTTAATTGTATCTCTGGGTTCACTCTCCATTTGTTTTGCATGCTTTAGTTACCAGATCGCTCCAGGTGAAATACTCTTTGATAATTACCTTATTGGTATTCCAAAAAGTGACTCAAATAAAATTTATGAATTATTTATAGGATTTAAAAGTAAGTTCCATTTTCCTATCAGGGTCAGACATTTTCCTCTCTGTGCAGCCTTCCTTGATCTTCTTGTTTCTTTGTTCTTGATATTTCAAACCTTTCTAGTTACATCTTTACTATAGAGTCTATAGGATGTATTCCTAGATTAAAAATTATAATCCTATGATAACCACCTGGATAAGTCAGCATTTCCCATTTGACATGTCTTGTGATTCATACATACCAAAACCCCACCTCAGATGTTTTGTCAGCTTTTGATCAGTGTGTACATTTAATTTTGTTTCAACTGAGAATATATATGCTTCAGAAAAGTCGTATGGAGAAAAATCAGTCAGCATCAAGGTGTGGTTTTATGTTGGAAGGAATACATGCAGTGCTATGCCCAATGAATGTATAATAGAGAACAATTAGTAAAAATTCTCAAGGAGTGCTAAAGAGTGACCAAGTAGAAAGAAGAAGAACCATAGATGTAATTCATTCCATCTGGGTGCCATCAAAGACTAGACTCTGAATAATCTACCATCTGGTCCCATCACTTCATGGCAAATAGATGGGAAAACAGTGGAAACAGTGGCTGACGTTATTTTGGGGGGCTCCAAAATCACTGCAGATGGTGATTGCAGCCATGAAATTAAACAACACTTATTCCTTGGAAGGAAAGTTATGACCAACCTAGACAGCATATTAAAAAGCAGAGACATTACTTCACTGACAAAAGTCCATCTAGTCAAGGCTATGGTTTTTCCAGTAGTCATGTATGGATGTGAGAGTTGGACTATAAAGAAAGCTGAACGCCAAAGAATTGATGCTTTTGAACTGTTGTGTTGGAGAACACTCTTGAGAGTCCCTTGGACTGCAAGGAGATCCAACCAGTCCATCCCAAAGCAGATCAGTCCTGGGTGTTCATTGGAGGGACTGATGTTGAAGCTGAAATTCCAATATTTTGGTCACCTGATGTGAAGAACTGACTCATTTGGAAACACCCTGATGTAGGAAAAGATTGAAAACAGGAGAAGGAGACGACAGAGGATGAGATGGTTCGACGGCATCACCGACTCAATGGACATGAGTTTGGGTAAACTCTGGGAGTTGGTGATGGACAGGAAGGCCTTGTGTGCTGCGGTTCATGGGGTTGTAAAGAGTCAGACACGATTGAGTGACTGAATTGAACTGAACTGAACCTTCTCATTCCTTATAGCACTTAACCTGGTGCTTTGAACAGAGTAAATGTTCATTTGATGAGTATTTTTATAGACTCGTTACTTTGCCTGGTACTGTGCCAACTACTGGAGTGATAAGTAAGAATAAGATGTAGTCTTCTGATTTGAAGAGCTCATAGTCCAGTAGGGTAGATGTGATAAGGGATCAGATAACTAGAATTGTGGTGCTGGAGAAGACTCTTGAGAGCCCTTGGACAATAAGGAAATCAAACCAGCCAATCCTAAAAGAAATAAACCCTGAATATTCATTGGAAAGACTGATGCTGAAGCTGCAGCTCCAATGCTTTGGCCACCTGATGTGAAGAGCTGACTCACTGGAAACGACCCTGTTGCTGGGAAAGATTGAAGGCAGGAGGAGAAGGGGTGACAGAGGATGAGATGATTGGATGGCATCATAGACTGAACGGACATGAGTTTCAGAAAACTCTGAGAGATAGTGAAGAACAGGGAAGCCTGGCATGCTGCAGGCCATGGGGTGGCAAAGAGTCAGACATAACTTCGTGACTGAACAACAACTAGATTTCAGTATGATCAGTGCTCTAATGAAAGAAAGGCATGTTTTGCTCTACCTGGAAAGGTCTTGATGATTTTCAGGAGATGAGGCCTGTATTCTGGGTCTTGAAGTACAACTAAGAGATTGTGAAGCAGAGAAAAAGCACAAGAGTATTATTTGTGAAGTAACAGGCTGTCTTGCTGAGAAATAAGTCATCAAATGTTGTTGGAGAAGAGGCGATCTGGTGTGAGGTAAGAAACTGGCTGGTAGATTTGGAGCCAGATTTTTAAGCACCTGTCTGTCTACCATGTTGATGAGTTGGTACTTCATTCTAAGTTTTAAAGAACATTCAACAATTATAAGCAAGGGAGTGACGTGATGAGATTTATATTCTAGATGATTTGATCTGGACAGGTTTATTTCCTTCCTGTCCAAGGATTCTCAATGTACTATATTCTAGATAATCTCATATTATAGTCTATAAAATGTATATCATACATGATGCTATGGAGGTGAGAGGGAAGCAGGGAAACTGGTCTGAAGATGCTTGCAACAGTTCACCCAATACATGCAGTGAGTGTGCATTTACCATAAACCAGTGTCTGTTGCATGTTACTTACTGTCTCATTTGTTTGGTAAAACACTTAGCTAATGTCATGCAACATAAATACAATCAAACTATACAGTTCTGAATGAAAAATAACCCCACTTTCTTAGAGCAATACAGAAGCAATTATGTGCAGGCAATCAGTTCAGTTTGGTCGCTCAGTTGGGTGTGACTCTTTGTGACCCCAAGGACTGCAGCACGCCAGGCTTCCCTGTCCATCACCAACTGCTGGAGCCTACTCAAACTCATGTCCCTTGCATTGATGATGCCATCCAGCCATCTCATCCTCTGTCGTCCCATTCTCCACCCACCTTCAATCTTTCCCAGCATCAGGGTTTTCCAGTGAGTTGGTTCTTCACGTTAGGTGGCCAAAATATTGAAGTTTCAGCTTCAGCATCAGTCCTTCCGATGAATATTCAGGGCTGATCTCCTTTAGGATTGACAAGTTGGATCTCCTTGCAGTTCAAGGGACTCTCAAGAGTCTTCTTCAAAAGCATTTCAAAAGCATCAATTCTTCGGTGCTCAGCTTTCTTTATAGTCCAACTCTCACACCCATACATGACTACTGGAAAAACCATAGCCTTGACTAGATGAACCTTTGTTGGCAAAGTAATGTCTCTGCTTTTTAATATGCTGTCTAGGTTAATCATAGCTTTTATTCTAAGGAGTAAGTGTCTTTTAATTTCATGGCTGCAGTGATTTTGGAGCTCCTCCAAATAAAGTCTCTCATTGTTTCCCCATCTATTTGTTGTAAAATGATGGGACCAGATGCCATGGCCTTTGTTTTCTGAATGTTGAATATCAAACTAATATTTTCACTCTCTCTTTCACTTTTAACAAGAGACTCTTAGTTTTAGTTGCTTCCTGCCATAAGGGTGATATCATCTGCATATTAGAGGTTATTGATATTTCTCCCAGCAATCTTGATTCATTGCTGAAGAAACTTGTGCTTTATCCAGCCTGGCATTTTGCAAGAATTCGCTGCATACAAGTTAAATAAGCAGGGTGACAATATAGAGCCTTGCTGTACTCCTTTCCCTATTTGGAACCAGTCTGTTGTTCCATGTCTAGTTCTAACAATTGCTTCTTGACCAGCATACAGATTTCTCAAGAGGCAGGTCAGGTGGTCTAGTATTCCCATCTTTTTAAAAGTTTTCCACAGTGTGTTGTGATCCACATAGTCAAAGGCTGTGGAGTAGTCAATAAAGGAGAAGTATATGGTTTTCTGGAACTCTTCTTTTTCGATGATCCAGCAGATGTTGGCAAGTTGATCTCTGGTTCCTCTGCCTTTTCTAAATTCAGCTTGAACATCTGGAAGTTCATGGTTCAAGTATTGTTAAAGCCTGGTTTGGTGAATTTTGAACATTACTTTACTAGCATGTGAGATGAGTGCAGTTGTGTGGTAGTTTGAGCATTCTTTGGCATTGCCTTTCTTTGGGATTGGAATGAAAACTGAGCTTTTCCAGTCCTGTGGCCACTGCTGAGTTTTCCATATTTTCTGGCATATTGAGTGCAGCACTTTCACAGAATTGTCTTTTAGGATTTGAAATAGCTCAACTGGAATTCCATCACCTCCCCTAGCTTTGTTTGTAGTGATGCTTCCTAAGGCCCACTTGACTTCACATTCCAGGATGTCTGGCTCTAGGTGAGTGATCACACCATCGTAGTTATCTGGGTCATGAAGATTCTTTTGGTATAGTTTTTCTGTATATTCTTGCCACCTAGTGTTAATATCTTCTGCTTCTCTTAGTTCTATGCCATTTCTGTCCTTTATTGAGCCCATCTTTGCATGAAATGTTCCCTTGGTATCTCTAATCTTCTTGAAGAGATCTCTACTGTTTCCCATTCTATTTTTCCCCTCTATTTCTTTGCACTGCTCACTGATGCAGACTGTCTTGTCTCTCCTTGCTATTCTTTGAAACTCTGCATTCAAATGGGTATATCTTTCCTTTTCTCCTTTCCCTTTAGCTTCTCTTCTTTTCTCAGATATTTGTAAGGCCTCGTCAGACAACCATTTTAACTTTTTGCATTTCTTTTTTTTGAGGATGGTCTTGATAACTGCCTCCTTTAAAATGTCTCAAACCTCCATCCATAACTCTTCAGGCACTCTGTCTATCAGATCTATTTGTGACTTCCACTGTATAATCATAAGGGATTTGATTTAGCTCATATCTGAATGGTCTAATGATTTTCCCTACTTTCTTCAATTTAAGTCTGTATTTTGCAATAAGGAGTTCGTAATCTGAGCTACAGTCTGCTCCAGGTCTTGTTTTTGCTGACTGTATAGAACTTTTCCAACTTTGTCTATAAAGAATATGATCAGTCTGATTTCAGTATTAACCATCTGGTGATATCCATGTGTAGAGTCTTCTCTACACGTGTTGTTGGATGAGGGTGTTTGCTATGAGCAGTGTGTTCTCTTGGTGTTAGCCTTTGACCTGCTTTGTTTTGTACTCCCAGGCTAAATTTGCCAGTTATTCCAGGTAATTCTTGACTTCCTACTTTTGCATCCCATTCCCCTATAATGAAGAGAACATATTTTTTGGGCGTTAGTTCTGTAAGGTATTGTAGCTCTTCATAGAACCATTCAACTTCAGCTTCCTCAGCATTATTGGTTGGGACATAGATTTGGATTACTGTGATATTGAATGGTTTGCCTTGGAAACAAATAGAGATCATTCTGTCATTTTTGAGACCTGAGTATGGCATAAGCCCTCTTGGAGGAGGTTGCCATTAATCCCACTATAGAACCACTAGAACTTACACAGGACTCGGGAAACAGACTCTTGGAGGGCGCAAACAAAACCTTGTGTGCACCAGGACCCAGGAGAAAGGAGCAGTGACCCCACAAGAAACTGACCCAGAAATGCCCGTGAGTGTCCAGGAGTTCCCTGTGGACCTGAGGTTCCATGGTGACTTGCTTCAGAGTCGGGAGCACTGAGTGCAGCAGTGTGTTCATGGGAACTTTGGAAGGAGGTTGCAATTATCTTCATTACCTCCACTATAGTTTGGCCTCAAGTCAAGCTACAGAAAATTGGGTTGAAGATTTACTGAGCATGGCCCCGCCCATCATAACAAGACCCCTCTCAGTCAGTCTCTTCCATCAGGAAGCTTCCATAAGCTTCTTATCCTTATCCATCAGAGGGCAGAGGGAATGAAAACCACAGTCACAGAAAACTAACCAAACTGATCACAGGGACCACAGCAATTCCTAGCTCAATGAAACTATGAGCCATGCCACATAGGGCCATCTAAGATGGATAGGTCATGGTGGAGAGTTCTGACAAAACGTGGTCTCTGGAGAAGGGAATGGCAAACCACTTTAGTATTCTTGCCTTGAGAACCGTATGAACAGTATGAAAAGGCAAAAAGGTATGACCAGTTTGGTAGGTGCCCAATATGCTACTGGAGAAGAGTAGAGAAATAACTCCAGAAAGAATGAAGAGATGGAACCAAAGCAAAAACAACCCCCAGTTGTGGATGTGATGGGTGGTGGAAGTAAAGTCTGATGCTGTAAAGGGCAATATTCCATAGGAACCTGGAATGTTAGGTCCATGAATCAAGGCAAATTGGAAGTGGTCAAACAGGAGATGGCACGAGTGAACATTGACATTTTAGGAATCAGCAAACTAAAATGGACTGGTATGGATGAATTTAACTCAGATGACCATTATATCTACTACTGTGGGCAAGAATCTCTTAGAAGAAGTGGAGTAGCCATCATAGTCAACAAAAGAGTCCAAACTGTGGGCAATAGGGAAGTATTTACTTTAGATGCAAAACAGGGGAATGCCTTGGAAATGAGATGGATAGTATCTGATGCCTGCCTCAGGAGTCTAGACACCAGGCTTCTAGAATAGTAAGAACCAGTGTCCTTTAGAAACACAGGTTTATATTTGCATTCCCCCTTCCTTTGCTTCAGATCCCCATTCCTCTTGTTGATTCTGCTGTCTGCAATATGCATGGATGCAAAGAGCTAACCTGAGGAATTATGTAATAATGTAGTCATGCTTTTAGCCATCTGCATGAACCTTTTTTGATAAACCATCAGGGTACAGGGACAAAGAGAGATTGTTATATCACTGATTTCAATGTTCAATCCTGTCATAAACTGTTTAGTTATACTTCACAGAAAGAAAAAAATGTATTTGGTGAAGAATGGAGTCAAGTTAAAACAAGAAAAAGAGCATATTCTGTTCTTTGGTGAATTTTCCTCTGCCAAGTGCAAAAGTTCCACAGTTTTTAGGGCTATATACAAGGCTAGGGGCTAACAGGGCCAAGAGCTGCACACAAGGCCACCCAGGGTAGACAAAGTCATGGAGTTTATGGGGGTTGGGTGGTGGTATGGTGGCTGATTGTGGAATGTGATTTAAATAACACCTGAAATTAGCTCTTTTGGGTTGAACAACTTTATGGCTCATGGTTTCTTGTCCTCTCTCCATGTGGCAATGATAGGAACAGGCAAGAGGCATACAAGCAGAGCAGAGAGATCCCTGACTAAGGTGGGACATTTCTGAGTTCAGGGTCAGTTGCCAGCCGTAACCCCTGTGAGACTTCGGCAAAGTCATTTCAACTATCCAGGAGATATTTTCTGCATTAGTAAAATAAGAAGATTGGGCTAGAGCATCTCTAAGTTACCTTTTGCTCTGACAAATCTTTTGCTCCATGAGCCCTCCTCAATGAAGAGTTACTAACAGCCAGTATGTGGTAGTGAGGGCCTTGTGTCTGTCTCATTAAACAGAAGTGATACCACCTCCCTCACCACGATGGCTTGAGGATCACATCTAAAATGAGATTGTGAGTGAAGTGATTAGCACTGAACCTGTCAAACAGTGGTTCTCAGTAAATCAGAGTGCCCTTTGACAAGTCTCCCAGTCATTAAAATGTTTATTGAGCACCTACTGTGTATCAGGCAGTGTTGTAGGAGCTGGATGCATAATAATGAATAAAAGATGAATTTGCTGTCTCCATGGAGCTTTTATGGAAAAGCTTTTAGTAAATGGACTGATAAATATCCATAAGCACAGCATTTCTTCCCTTCCTTCCTCCCTGGCTCCTTCTCCTCCCCTCCTCTTTAACTCATTTGCTCTCAATTCCTGTTACAGATCCTGCTTGATTAGAATCTAGACCCAGGAGTGATAGACCTGAGGTCAGGTCTGGTATGTGAAGCCCAGTGTTTCCATTTGGTGGCTAGGGCTTGGACAAATGAACATCAATTGAAACAAGAGTAGGAACAGAGTTAAACAAAGTAAGGGGACACTGGGACTTTAGGATTCCCTACATCTGAGAATGTTGGCAACACTGTACTTATTAGTTCTCTAGATGAAACACCTGGAAAGCCATACATACAGAAGAGTGTATAAAGAAAACCAAAACATTTATGACTCTACGATCAACCTACATTTACTCAACACCATCTGAAGCAGGCTGAGCAAGGCATTGGCTTCCTGGAGGTGAATAATACTTAATTTCATACTTCAGGGAGCTCACATTTTCCTGAGGAAGGCAAACATGAATCTCAATATACTGTGCTAAGTGCCCTTAAGTTTGTGTAAATCCAAGAAGCTACACAATGTATAGCAAAATATTTTGACATTGCTGTTTTAATGCTATTGAGGTAAAATGAAAAGTTCTTCAGCAATTTAACAATCTCTAAAAACAGTGATTTTATTTTCCTGCCTGCAATGCAGAAGACCCAGGTTTGATTCCTGGGTCAGAAAGATCTGCTGGAGAAGAGATAGGCTACCCACTCCAGTATTCTTGGGTTTCCCTTGTGGCTCAGCGGGTAAAGAATCTGCCTGCAATGTGGGAGACCAGGGTTCGGTCCCTGAGTTGGGAAGATGACCTGGAGAAAGGAAAGGCTACCCACTTTAGTAGTATGGCCTGGAGAATTCCATGGACTAAAGAGTCACAAAGAGTCAGACACAACTGAGAGATTTTTGTTTAATGAAATCACAACTAAATATTGCAGGTAGAGATAGTGAACGTAAGGCAATATTGATAGCAACAAATACATGTAGAGTTAAACTTCATTGATTAAATATTGACAAAAAGTTTTATTACCTTAAAGAGATTATCTGAAAAATTTATCCAGATAAAAAAAAATGCACTCAATAGAAATAACCTGAACAGTAACAACAAGAAATCACCATGCAGCAGGTATAATTTGAACATTTTAATACATTTGAACATTTTCATATCAGGGAAAAAACCTGAAAATTGAAAAATGTCTTTATTATGATGTATAAAGAAAGACTGAGTGGATCACAACAAACTGTGGAGAATTCTTAAAGAGGTGGGAATACCCGACCACCTTACTTCCCTCCTGAGAAATCTGTATGCAGGTCAAGAAGCAACAGTTAAAACCAGACATGGAACAACAGACTGGTTCCAAATTGGGAAAGGAGTTACATCAAGGCTGTATATTATCACTCTGCTTATTTAACTTATATGCAGAGTACATCATGAGAAACGCTGGGCTGGAAGAAGCACAAGCTGGAATCAAGATTGCCAGGAGAAATATCAATAAACTGAGAATCAATAATCTGAGAAATATCAGATGTGCAGATAACACCACCCTTATGGCAGAAAGAGAAGAGGAACTAAAGAGCATCTTGATGAAAGTGAAAGAGGAGAGTGATAAAGCTAGCTTTAAACTCAACATTCAAAAAACAAAGATCATAGCATCCAGTCCCATCAGTTCATGGCAAATAGATGCGGAAACAATGGAAACAGTGAGAGACTTTATTTTCTTGTGCTCCGAAATCACTGTGGATGGTGACTGCAGCCATGAAATTAAAAGACACTTGCTCATTAGAAGAAAAGCTATGACCAACCTAGAGAGATATTAAAAAGCAGAGACATTACTTTTTCGATAAAGGTCCATCTAGTCAAAGTTATGGTTTTTCTAGGAGTCATCTATGGATGTGAGAGTTGGATAATAAAGAAGGCTGAGTGCCAAAGAATTGATGCTTTTGGTGTTGGAGAAGACTTTTGAGAGTCCTTTAGACTACAAGGAGATCAAACCTGTCAATGCCAAAGGAACTCAATACTGAATATTCATTGGAAGGACTGATGCTGAAGCTGAAACTCCAGTACTTTGGCCACCTGAAGTGAAGAGCTGACTCATTAGAAAATACCCTGATTTGGGGACTGATTGAAGGCAGGAGAAGGGAGCCATAGAGGATGAGATTGTTGGATGGAATCAACAACTCAGTGGACATGATTTTGATTAAGCTCCAGGAGATGGTGAAGGACAGGGAAGCCTGATGTGCTGCAGTCCATGGGGTCACAAAGGGTTGGACATAACTGAATAACCAAACAACAACAAAGGAAAAGACCATGTGGGCATAACTTAAGTAAATATTAAAATACACAAATACATGTGGTTTTGCTGTGCTATAAAAATTACTGATCAAGGAATTCAAAAGGCATAGAGTGGTTTGCCTATACAAAACACATTTTGGAGGAAAGTTAATCAATGTTGAAGTCAACTAAGAGTGTACTTTGTGGGTCGCAGAGCAGAAGGAAAGGATAGATAACAGGTTTGGGAGCGGGAAGGACATATCTAGCATGGGTGCTGTCTTTCAAGTCAATAAAATTGACACAGGGTTTTTTGCAGACTCTTTTATCCAGTTTATCTTTGTGTACCTCTGAGCAATTAATAGCACATCACAAATTGTGGTTACTTTGTAAAGATTTGCTGAATGAATGAAGAATAAAACAAATGAAAATTAAACGAACAGAATACCACTAGCCCTCATAGTATCATAATCTACCTTTGGACAATAGTACTTCCTATCACTTTGTACTGTAATAATCTATTTTTATAGTTATCATTCCTATCTGAGATTGATTTTCTGCAGGGCAGGGAAGATGTTTTTAATGTATGTTTATACACAGGCATTTAGAGAATGTTTGCTAAATAAATGAATGACAAAATTTTATATTAAGGGTCAGGTTACTTAGTCTAAGATTTCTCAGATGTTTCCCTCATATTTCATTTTCATCATAGTATGAGTTCAGATAAGAGCCAAGGGCACATGGTTTAGGGGGCTTCCAATTCCTGTAGAATCAAATCTGATTAGGAAATATACTTTGTAGATGTAACACCTACACCATTTAGGGGAAAATATGAAAAGAGGATATCTACTGAGGGCTCTCCCTAGAGCTGGTTTCTACTCTACCCCTTCCCTGGAGATCCCTAGCTCAGTTTTCTCTGTTCTTAGCAAGTTTTTGGCCTCAGCTTTGACAGCAGCTTGGAGGCAGACAGGAACATTATTTCATGAAGTAATTTAGACATGATTTTTAAAAAATCTCATCTTGGCACAAACCCCACAAGAGCTTAGATTTTAACCTATTATTATGACATTTCAAGGAATAATAAATAAGTTGCAAAATGGAAAACTATAGAGCTGGGGAAGAAAGAATTTACATTGCAATTTGCATACAAGCCACTCAACATGAAATAAAAGGGCATTCAAAGGAGCAAGGGATGCTAGTTAAGTAGTATAAAGTTCTCATTTTTGCATATAATTACAGGAAAAACACTTGGAGACTTCCTTCTTTGCTCTGATTTTCAGACAGGATAGTTTCTTTGAATTTTACAACTGTGGATAGAATCTTTTGCCAAGGATGTTTGGAAATAGTTGCTATTAAGCCAGGAGGTTTAAGTGTCTGGTAATGGTGTATAATTATAAGACCTCTTTAGAGCTTCCACCTTTAGTTTGGTCTCAGAGATCTACTTTATTATCTAGCTCAATCCTGCCTTCTGAAAAATCAAATATTTAAAGAGATGGCAGATACAGAATTTAGCTTTGCTGTAACACAGATGAAATATATGAATTTGGGCAAGCTATTCAACTTCTCTGAGCTGTTTCCTCAACTGTAAATGGAGATTGAAGGAGGAAAAGCATGTAAAGCCTGTAGCGCAGGACCAGGCACAAAGATAATAGGATTTGATTTTCCTTGAAAAGTTGAGAGCTTGTCCTGACTTTTCATATACGTTATTCATCGTTGCTCCTCGTAGAAACCCAATTAAGTAAATCCAAGGGCATCTATTTTTCTAGCTGAAGAAACTGATGCTCAGAAAGATGAATGACTTGCCCAAGATTACTCCTAGGACAGATGGCAGCACTGAGAGTGGAATATAAGTTCACCCTCCAAAGTCTAGATACTTTCTTCAACCTTCTGTCTCCTGCAGAGATGATGTAAAGACCCAGGCCCTTTATTCAGATTCATGAAACACTGGGAGTTGGGGATTAAATAGGGCCCCAAACAAAATAGAAGGGACTGTTGATCTTATGAAGGACATGTTGATGCCGCACAACAGAAACCATACATATCAATTGGCTAGTACAAATGGTTAAGACTTACTCAAATTTTCATCTCAACAGAAGAGAAACTGGAAGGTCTTTATAAATTTTTCTTCTCAAGGTATTCTCAAAATTCATAAAAGAAGAAAATTAGGAAAGTATCAAGTCAGAAGAGAGATAAAACTTTAGTAACTGATGGCGTAAAGTGATCTTGAGAAAAGAAATGGCTGATTGGGTGACAGGAGTCTGATGAAGTCTTCGTATACTAAAGTTCTAAGACATATTGGGGGTATGGAAGCTATACTGAATGGTGTATGAAATCACATACAGTTTCTCAACCTGCTTTTCTGACCTCCAACTTTTTCTCGTTTTTCTCTCTTCTAGATTGCCCTTCCTCCCATTGGTCAGTGATGAACTCCTCTTCATCCATCAAGACCCAGGTAAGGTCACATGCTTAGCGAAGGCCCCTGTGGGCCCCAGAGAGTCCTCTGCTCCTCCGTCCTATGAGTCTTCCATCAACCTTGTCCATAATCTAAGAAATGGGATGCAATAATAGCCAAATGCATTTGAAGTATTTGTATGTATCTAACCATTTAACGCTAGGTTCTTGAGGCAGGGGACCGTGCCTTATTCATCTCTTCATCCCAGGACCCATATAAATGCTGGCACATAGCAAACCGTCAAAGACTTTTGCAACAAACTGAGAAAACTCACAATATGGGAAACTCTTCTGTTAAACATATCTTACATAACTGGGAAAACACTCATATACATTTGCATATTGTCTCTAAGTTAGATGCACTGTTAAATAGAAATAAATGTCAGCATTTAATGAGATTTCTCTGCTTATAGTCATGCTATAAAAAGAGAACATTGCCACTGCTTGTAGAATTTATTGACATCAAGATTACATGTTGCTTTTGGAATGCACACCATGAAATATAAAAGGATTGGCTAAGAAAATGGGCAGAAATGTGAACATGTTGGTAAAAAATATTTAATCTCTAAAATTATATTTGAGTATATTTTAATTCAAACTGATGCTCATAAATTATGCATTCACTTAGGTGACAAGTGAACAGGTCCAAATATAAATCTTGACCCTGCCACATGTTTCCTCTGTGAGCTCCCAAGCCTTTTGAACCTTCTGTTTATTTTTAGAAAATGTAAACTGTTATTAAAATTATTTTGGTGTGAAGAGGTTAATTATTCCTATATCAATCCATAAATTCAACCCAATACCTATTCCAGTGGAATTTTTAGAATTTAATGAAATATTTTAATAATTAAAATAGGTTAATGAAATTTAACTTCATCTAGAATATAAGGGTAGAGTGAGTCCAGAATACTTTGGAAAAGAGGACTGATGAAGGCATACTTATACCAAATGTATGAAAGAACAGTATAAAAATCAGAATAAAATGTTGGTGAAGGGATAGGGGCCAGATATACAGATAGTATCCTTGATTTTAGCAAATGATAAAAATAGGAATTTCCATTAGGAATGAGAGCAGAGGTTATTAGGTGAATGGGTTGGCACAGGTGGCTAGTCACTTGGAAAAGTATAATGCTATCATATTTTCATAAACTTACAATATAATCCTATTTTGTGGGGTGGGGGGAAAAATGCATATGGGTACTTGTGTGTGTTAATGTACATATATATAAGAAAAAGCCTGAAATGGTGAAATCAAAAATATCTCTGGGTAGTGTGGTTATGGATGATTTTTACCTTTTTTTTTAAAATTCCTTTATTGATTGTCAGAATTCCTTGCAACATACATACATGTTTTTCTTCAGTTATGAAGTGTTTAAGTCTTGAATTAAAGCCCTTTTTTTTTTTCCAGTTCTACCTGCTTACTGCTACCAGCCCATCTTCCTCCACCCTCATGCATGCATGCTTAGTCATGTAACCCTATGGACTGTAACCCGCCAAGCTCCTCTGTCCATGGACTTTTCCAGGTAAGAATACTGGAGTGGGTTGCCATTTCCTTCTCTTAAAGCCTTTTTTCATGAAATTAATAGAAGAGGAATATTCTCAGAGCATAATCTATGTATTCCTAGATCAGAGTGATCTCTATAATGATTTGATGGAAAGCTTATAGTAAAAAGCCAGTGAGACCATATAAGTTATTAATTTCTTCATTTAAATTTCACTGTGGCCTGAGAACATGACTTGTGTGATTCCTACATTTGGAAATTTATCTGGCATTATTTTTGCTGCCAAATATCTGATCTATATGTGTAGATGGTCCATAAGATCTTGGATGAAGGTATTTTCTCTTCCCTTGAAATTTAATATATATATATATGTATATATATTAAGTTTAACTTTATTATTCATATCTTTTATATTCTTCCCTGGTTTTTATAAACCTGAATGGCTAAAGCTGGAGTGGTATTTCAGTCTCTAATAGTTGTGTTCCTGTATATTTTGCGTAGTATTTCTAATAGATATGCATCTTTGTTCTTGAAATCTCTGCAGGCTGTGCTTTTTGTCAGTTCAGTATGGAAGGATACTCCCCTGTCCTATTTAATGCTACCTGCTGCATATTCTTTTTTGTCTGAAATTAGTATTGTGACTCCTCATTTCTTTCTGTTTGGACCTGCTAAAATCAAAGTGTGCCTTTCCCTGTCTTTGCATTTTTTATTTTATAAAATAATGTAATACTTTGGTTTTAGAGCTGTTAGAGACAGGTTTTGATTTCTGACCGTTTGTATTTATTGTCACAATTGACATATTTGGTCTTACTTCAATAATAGTCTTTCTGTTACACTTCCATACTGAATCCATAGTGATTTATTTTATTCTTCAAAGTAGGATGCATATACTCCAGCTGGTATACAAAATCATTCACTGGAGACTCTGAAGAAAATCTTATTTTTTACTTAAAAATTAAGAAAGATATTAAGCTGTAATAATATTTAATATGAGTTAATACTGGTACTTTGTTCTGGTCCACATGTAAGGCAGACTTAGTCAGTTTAATTCTAATAATTGAGGTAGAAGAGAGTGACTTTTATAAGTCAGGATGAATAACAGTGACACTAACATTTTGGGTGCTTTCCTGGACTCGTTGGAATTTTAGTGTACTCAGTTACTGAATTTAGGGTTGTTTCATTTACTATTATCTAAACTATGTCACAGAATTGGCAATGTTCTTAAAATGATTCCTGGGGTTGGTGGTGGGAAGCAGGCTAAAAGTAATGTCCATTATGTGAAAGCAAACACAAGAGAATAATAACAACAGTCCTCTCCCCGCCTCCACAGAAGACCAGCCAAGCTCATACTTTCCCTTTTCCTGGCAGGAATTCACCATTAGCCACATTATGAGGTAAGAGAGAGCATTTTCAGAACGGATGTTTGGAAATGTTTCCCAATGTGTTTCCACTGCTATCTGATACATTGCTGAAAACGATGTAGATGTTACACCTATAAAATATAATCTCTCCTATCAACACACTTCAAAAACTTGAAACAGAATTTTTTTCTGTTTAAAGGTTTTGGAGAATTTTAAACCCATTTGTTGAAACATAAAAATATAACATGGACTAATTCTCTTTGCAAGAGCAATTGATGGATATCAATGGAAGGTGGAAATTTACTACCACATTTCAACAATAACAATTACATAATTGGTGGAGGGAATAGGACATAAGTGTCATCATTATTAAGTGTAGCCAATGATATACTTCCTCACTTTGAATTCGTCTGTCTGTGAAGGGTTATTCAGTCACTAAAACCAAGTTGAAATTAAAATGGATCCAGAATCACACCTTTGAATTGCCATGTTGCAAGAGGTGGAACCAAGCTATTTAAAAACATTGAGAGGATATTAATCACTGACTCCCATTAAAAATTATTATTTTAGTGAAAGAAAAATAGTTGCTTTGTTATTAATAAATACAATTACATTTATTTTAAATTAGGATTAATTTCAGGTTTATCTCATCCTTTTGATGATTCTATTAGCATCTATTCTATAATGCATACACATAAATAAGTACATATGATGGAACATGTGTCTCTATATAACTTATTAAGGAATCACTGAACTGGGGAAATATTGCTCAAAGTCTCACTAATTAAAAAAAAAGATGTAATCTTTTTATTTGACCTATACTCTTACCTATAACTAAAAATGTAGTTGAATTTATGTTCTTTTATTATTTATGTTGAGAATTAAGCTATTTTCATTTCCATTGCATAAGAAATTTGACATAGTTTTGTATATCTTTTCCCACATGTCCTATTTTTATTGATAGTAATTTTTTACTTTAACCCAATTATTGTTCTCTTCATCATATAGCTTCTCTTTTAAAAATTATTATTGGGCTTCCCTGGTGGTCCAGTGGTGAAGGGTCCCCCTGCCAATATAGGGGACACAATACTTGATCCCTGGTCCAGGAGGAGCCTCTGGGAAACAACTAAGCCCCACAGCCTGTATGCCTCAGCAAGAGCTGTTTCCTGAGTTGCCTAAACCATTTTAACAAATTAGCAAACCTGAGGAGGAGGTCATGGGACTCCTCGATTTATAGCTGGTTTGTCACAAGGGCAGATGACAACCTAGACTGGCGATTGGCACCTCAAGTGGAGGTGGTCTTCTGGGGCTGAGCCCGTAACCTGTGGGATCGGGTGCCAACTTTGGGTAGAGTGTCGGAATTTAACTGGATTATACGACCAGAGTTAGTGTCCACAGAGAACTAGAGAGTCGCTTTGCGTGGGAAACAACGCACACATCTGGTGTCCCAAGTGAAGTACTGGTGTGAATGTAGTAGAGTATGGAAAAACAGAGTTTTCTTTTAGTTGGTGAAGAGGATGTAGAGAGGAAATAGTTCTTCCTCTCTGAAGGCACAGCGAGGTCATGTCGTGGTACGGTGTGGGTAACTGGAAAGGGAGGAATTTGCAGCCATTAAGCCAGCTATCACACTAACAATCTCCAACATTTGATTTAACAGTATGCAAGTATTTTTCCATCCTCTGTGTGATGGTTCTAGGTCCCAGATTCTTCCGTCCTCTTTCCCCTGAGTCCTCTGTCTCCAGCCAGACAATGCAGAAAGATTCAACAGAGAAGGTGTACTGGCTTCTTAAAAGCTTAAACCCATGAGAGACACTTCATTTCTGCTTATATTCCTTTACCAAAAACCATATGGCTCTACCTCAATGTCAAGGGGCAGGTGCCTTCCAAGAATAAAGACGGAAATCAGCTATCTATGTCACATTCAACAACTACGTTTTTTCACTTCCACTACTGAGTTTGTTATCAGACACTCATTCAGAAACCCTCTAGTATCTTTCTGACACAAACTGGCATATCTGTATTCTTATTTCTTAGAGTAAATATTTGAAAAGAAGCGCTTCATCTTTTCAAGGTGATTTTCTTATTTGGACTTGCAATGTGACCTCCCACTTGAAGGGGCTTCTTGCTTCTGTTGTGAGCATTTTCTTCCTGAAATGGCCTCTGGCTCAAAAAGAAAGCCTAGCAGCAGAACTAGCATTTTGATTGTTGAACTTTCCTATCCTAAGGTCCCTTTCACTCATGCAAATTAGTTGGTCTCACAGGAATTGTCTGGGTCCCTCTACCTCCTTACTATCCCTTCTTTATCACTAGGACGGACATTCATGACTAGAGCCTAAAAGGTACCCTTCCATTCATTACCACCAGTCTGTGTGAAACATACATCCTCTAAGGTGTCAGGCATGTACATGGCATCCTTCCTATTTTCCAATGCTGATGCTGGTTTTTCCCTAATTTTATATCCATTGGTCAGCCCATTTGACTGAGGGTGGAAGGCTGAGTGTTTGACGCTTGCACTTACATCATCATCAGAAGCAGAGGAATTACACACAGTCTCACGTTGAAATGCTTGTGGAAATTATATGGCCTGTGATATCAGTTTCTTTAAAACACCTTGTAAACTTTAACTTTTGCAGAACTATCATAAATCTGTTTAATTCAACAGTTTATACTATGTACTCCAGTATTCTACTTAGAAGTAAAGCGTTTTTCTGTTTGATTGAAACTTTGTACTATTGGAAGTTGAGAATACCATTTGTTGTGCCAAATTTCTCCATATCTGATTATCAAAAATTTTGATAGCTCACATGTGAATCCATTTAGTGAGTAGCTCTGAGGCTGCACAGCTGAGTCAGAAGTACTGTTGAGAAGTGGTGTGCTGGCATCTGGAATGGCACTTCTGACCTCAAGAGGCTCACAGTCATTGATGGGAAGATAGCAATTGAATTAGTTTTATGTTTTGGAAGATAAACCATATTACTTTCTTTTTCTCTTCTTCCTTGCATATGACCCTTCCTCAGTGGTTTTTCACACTAACTCTGGGGGAAACAGGATTGAAAGGGTAAGAGGAACAGATGGGGTAAGCTTTTCTTTTTCAACCTTCAGCAAAGGTTTTTGAGATCCAAAACGGAAAAGGCAAGCTTGAGGGAAAGTGAAAGTGAAAGTCGCTCAGTTGTGTCTGACTCTTTGCAACCCCATGGACTAGACAGTCCATGAAATTCTCTAGGCCAGAATACTGGAGTGGGTAGCCTTTCTCTTCTCCAGAGGATCTTCCCAACCTAGTGACTGAATCCAAATCTCCTGCATTGGTTGAGGGAAGCAAGGGGTAAACTGTATGCCAACACAGGAAATTTTGAAAGCACTCTCTGTGTCACTGGTGGCTAGGGTGTGCTTTGCGGAAAGGAAGAGCAGCTTCTGAAGTTGCCTGGTGTGAGATGGAGGGTCAGCTCTGGGCATCCATGTGAAGGATGACAGCGTCCACACAGCAGTCCTCTACAACTTCTTCAGCCCAAGACTTTATAAGGGGTGCCCTTTGCCATCTTTTCCGTGGCTTTTGGACAATGATATATCCTCTAAAAAATAAAGCAAATGAACAAACAACCCATCTCACACGCACACTCAAAACCAAACCAGGTTGAGAGTCGTGACACCTGAGAAGTAGTTGATGGACTGGCTTTAGGACAAGAGTGGGCAAGGGTGGGACCTACTCCTTTTTCACAGATAATTATAATTCAGGCTTCTGAAACAGATTTTTATGTAGACAGTTATTAAGCAGAGAGAAAAGGAAATGGTGCTGAGAGTTGCCAGCAAAACGGAACTTCACTAACTGTGTCCTTTTGGGAAAGGCCAGCAAGAGAATATGTGATAACACAGCGGGAGAATATAGTTATTGCACTCAGTATAAAGACACCGTCTAGCAAAAGACTCTCAAGTGTATTTATATGAAAAGATTTTTGAAGGCATATGAATCAAATCATGAATAACCATATGTTTAATAAAAACCACCTTAATTTAAAAAATAATTTCATAAAATTATCAGCATCCTGGAAAACCCTAATCCCCAAGTGCAGAGTAGAGAAAATATTATGAGCATTCTAAAATTGAGCTTAAAATATATATTACATGTGTAATATATGAACATATTTCTACTCATAGGAAAATTATCATGGTTTGTAAGATTATGGGAGAGGTTTCTCTCTCATTTTTTCAAGTTTCAAATGAATATGTATTTTATAATTAGAAACAATGTGATTATAATTCTTACTGAGGATATCTTCTGATGAATAAAGGATTTTTCTATAAATTTTTCTCCATAAATTATCTTGGTATATCTATCAAAATAATAACCAAGAAAACTTGACATTAAGGTTGGTTTTAAGAATTATTTTGATAAATATTATTTTAAAGAGGAAATTGTTTTTGATTTTGTCCAATGTCTATTGAACTTGCAACTCTACCTTAAAAATTTGGCATTTTCAACATGACTAATAAATTGTAAATACAATTGCTTTGGAAAAAGAAAGGAAAAAAGCAATTCTTCGTTCTTGAAACCAAAGACAAAGGATCATATGGCCCCGTTTCCTCTAACTTACTTCATTTGGTTTGACTTAACTTTGACATAATAAC
The DNA here is from genome assembly GCA_007570785.1 of Antilocapra americana. Taxonomy (NCBI): domain Eukaryota; kingdom Metazoa; phylum Chordata; class Mammalia; order Artiodactyla; family Antilocapridae; genus Antilocapra; species Antilocapra americana. The sequence goes on from ML661897.1 coordinate 4,007,326, forward strand.
CTGCTTGACATTGATCTCAACATTTCATTAGGAATTCATGCTGGAAAGAAATTACTCTGAACATTTGTACCTTGTTCTTACAGTAAATGAAGTGTCATTTGCATTTCATATCTTTTTTTTGCTAACCTGTAACTCCTTAAAGACTTTGGTACTTTTCCATTATTATCTCAAAGACATTTATTATCATTTTCCCTCTTGATTTATGCTGAGACTTCAGTGATTGAGCCGTGATTCTCAGGATCATTATATAAAATTGCATAAGTGCTCCATGAACAACAAATTGTCTTTAAACTTCTTGACAACAAGCTAAAAGGAGTTGGTTTCTTAGCTTTCCCCTTTGAAAGGGACTCTGTTATTTTAATAGAACAGTTTTAGCTACTGTGATTTAATTTTCTGGATGTGAAAAGGTACAAATTTAGATTTCAGAAATGGCATTTTACAGTGAAAAGAACACCAGCTTTAGAAATGACAGACCTGAGCTCTCATTCAGTCCTCAGATAATTACTTACTGTGTATTCTTAGACATATTACTTCACTTCTCCAGGCTTCTGTTTTCCCATCTTAAAGTGAGATTTAAACCCTGCCCCCACAACTATCTTTTGTATTGTTATAAGGATGAAAAGTATGTCCCAAGTACCATGTCGGTAGTAAGTGCTCAATAAATGGTAATAATCGTTCACATCTTTGCTTTCTCCTTTGCCTGTTCCTATGTTGGTGGGACAACTGGCACATGAATGATGAATCACCAACTGTGTCTCTGAGCTTGGGAATTTAATTTAGGAAGCTATGATGTGGGACACATGAGTTCTTACCTGTATGGAAGCCTTGACAATTCAACTGCTTTCTTATTGTACAAACAGCAGGGTGCTGTCACACACTTGTAGTGACTATGTCCAGCAGCTCTCATAATTGACATGTTAACTATTTTAAAATACAGTAAAACACCTATGGCTGATTATTGTTGTTCACTGTGAAACCCACTGGTTTTTAAGTTCAGTAACTATTCACTGAGCCATTACCAAGTTCTTGGATACAGAATGAAAAGGACAGGCAAGACTCCCGGTTGCATGGAAATGGCTTTCAAGTGAGGAGAGAGTTAAGAAAAAAGCAGATCTGTGAATAAATACAATAAGTAGAGCTTGTCCACAGTGTTGGGGGACTCAGCTGGGGAGGAACAGAGAACTTATTGAGATAGAGTGATCCTACTCCTGGAAGGCCTAGGGCTGCGGCTGACATTTAAGCTTCAATGAGAAGCAGCAACTTCTGCAGAACAGGGACAAGACTGGTCCAGGAAGCCAGAAAAGCATAGACAAAGCCCTAAGTCTAGAAACATGGACCATCTGATGGAGAGCCAGGTTGTTTTCAGGGCCATGATAACCTTTTCTTCTATCATCCTGGTTGTTGAATAAGTATTGAGGTTAGTCTTGTGATAATTTGATACATGTTATTAAAACATTCTGGAATAAGAGAGTCCAGAAGATTATATATAGGCAGGCATAATTTCTACTAAAATAGGTTTATAAGTCACTAAATAGAAGCTATCCAATACTCTTGTTTGTTATTTTAAATAATGATGATGATAGTAATACCACCACTGTTTCTGTATAGCGTACTAGTAGTCCTCAGAGAGCCACGGAAATATTAGAGAACTAAGCAGAACTGGGGAATCCGGGCTGGTGTCTTTTTCCTCAGGCTCTCATGAACACTATTAATGTTCTCATTGTCCAAGTCTACAGGGTGTCTTAACTTCAGGTGGCTCTGGAACCTCCATCACAAACTTGACTCCAGAACTTTTGCTTCTCCTGGGAGCCCCAGTGACTAGGTGTTACTCATAGGACCTCCCCCAAATCCAGCACCTTCCTTGCCTTAGGTATTCTCTGTCTTCTATCCCTTTGTGTTCCCCTATCTCTACTCAAAGGCACTCACTGCTCCAGTTTCCCCAGCAATATCCTCTCAAGGTCTCACTTTTGGAAGACAAGAGCCAGGAAGGGAAGTTGACTGTGGGCAAGAGAATGACCTTGACTATCTCTTTTGAATAGGTTGGAAAAAGCACAGGTGAGAACTAGACCCCCACACTTGCCATCAGGAAGCACAGGATGTAATATATTTTCTGTTTTTAAAACTGATGTTCTGTTTTATCAAAGCTATACATGTACATATTTCAATGAAAAATAGCACTTCTCTATAGCTATATTCCTCTTCTTTGAGGCAACAACTCGTAACACTTCTAACAGAGTCTTTTAGTCTTTAGTTCTATATATTTAAACCAAACTTATATTGCTATTTCTTTGTAAAAACTACTTTAAACTACTTTAAATACGAATACTGTTTTAAGTACTACACTATGGTAGATGCAGATTCATTGCTATCCACATTTCTCATCTCTTCCTCCTCTCAATGTAATTGTATTACCATATAACAATGATTGGAGGACTGCAGTCCCTGGGGTTATTAAGAGTCAGACACGACTGAGCATAATGATGATTTATAGCTGGGCATGCAGTCTTATGGTGCTTCCTTGGTGGCTCAGCAGTAAAGGATCCGCCTGCAGGAGATGTGGGTTCAATCTCTGGTTCGGGAAGATCCCCTGGAGAAGAAAATGGCAACCCATTCAGTATTCTTGCCTGGAAAATCCCATGGGCAGAGAAGCCTGGCAGGCTGCAGTTCATGGGGTCACAAAGAGTCGGACAGGACTGAGCGACTTAACAACAACAAACATTATATGATTAGTTTCTTGCACAATATTTTCTTGCCCTTGGAGTTAATCTTGTTATTACCCTTTGCTTAGATTTCTATGTACTGATCATTCACTCATTCATCCAAACTTAACACTCAATTGTGTAAATTTAAAACATATAAGGTAGTCTTATCAGTTTCATCTCTTTGAAGAACTTTCTTCTGGACTCTTTTAGCCTGCTCCAACTTGGGCCAGTAAGGTGGACACGGAGATGTGTTGCCTCGAAGCCCCTTCAAGGAGGAACCTTTTGTTCCAGATGCTGGGAATGAGTCAGCAGACAGCCTCCAGCTGTCAGCGTCTTCATCTTTTATGTCAGCTGCAGAGAGCTGTCCCACCCAAGAGCATGCCTTTGGGTGGTCCAAATCTCGTGACTGATAATGGAGAGGTTATAAAAGTCACTTCAGCCCACTGAGGAGCATCTCAAATGGACTCTAATGCTCCAGAACTCCCTAAGGGATTGGCCAAGACTTTATTGTATCTGCATCATAATTCAACTTCTCCTGCTCAGTTTTGCTTCTTATCTCACTTTCCCCCAGTTCCTGAGAAGTACTGATTTCTAATAAATTCTCTACATTCCAAACTCCTTCTCAGCCTCTGCTTCTGGGGAACCAGCCTGAACTAGTTACTCTCTTAAGGCTTCTGCACAGGAGTTTTCTTACCACACCCCTCACTTGTCACCCTGGAGATCCCCTCCGATGGATTGCTATGTTGGGCTCTCTATTTCTTGGATCTACTGCCTTTTTCTCTTTGGTTTACTCTTTTATTTTGATGAGGCTCATTCTCTAGTTTCCTGAGGAAAGTACATGGAAGATCAAGTTTTTTAAACCATGCATGTCCAAATATGGGTTTATTTGCATCACATTTAATCAATAGCTTGGTTGGATATAATCTTCTGGGTAGGAAATAATTTCCCTTCAGAATTTTGAAAGCATTGCTCAATTTTCTTTTGGTTCCAGGATTTCTGTTTGAAACTATGATGCCAATATGATTCTTGAACTTTTATATGAAAGCTGTATTTTTTCTCTGCAAACTTGTAGGATCTCCTTTGTTCTCTTTGTTTTAAAATCATTGCTTCCAGTTTAGGATTCTGCTACGTCTATTCCAACTGATCCAGTTACTTCCCAAACCTTCCAAATTCTGTTGCTCTAGCTTCTTTCTATTGCTTTGTCTTTGTGTCTTTATATCTTAAAACAAACAGGCAGACAGACAAATAATAACAAAACACCATAGTGCCTAATGGCATTTAATGACACTTTTGGGAAAGAGAAAGCAGAGGTTAAATATGTGTGTTCAGCTTAGCATATTTAAGCAGAAGTAGAATTTGAGTTTTTTGAGGAAAAGTTTATCTGGTAAAGCTGCTGTTTGTATCTTTCTTCCTTCCCTTCTCCTCCCTCCCCTACTTTCTTTTTTTTTTTGGACTCTTTTCCATTAGCACTAATTGCATAACTATACTACCTCACCCCTCGTGTCTATAAAGTCATTGATTTGGTGCCTTTGGCTCTACATCTTCAAGATTAGGGTGAAGATCTCTGCTTTCTCCTGATTCCAATCCTGTGCAGACTGTGCTGAGCTTAACCAAATGGCTGCTGACAGTGAGGAGTTCTGTTTATGCATTAGAAGTAAGCTGGATAACTGTGAGTTTCTTTAAGACTCCAAGTCAGGAATGTCTGTCTTCAATAAGAGTAGGGAGTTATAGGAAACAGAAATAGTGGAATAGAACCTTAAGAATACTATTGAAGATTCCTACAAACAGTCACTTTTTTGGTGGGAATGACTGACAAGGTAAAAAACAGAACCCCTTTATCTGAAATGAATCAATAATTAATCCTGAGAGAAATGACAGAAAATAGATTCTAATGAATCACTTGCTTAATTCTTTATATCCTTTGGAATTAGACATGATCTATATATCAGATACAAATATTTAGCATTATGTGTCAAGTTATATGAACTCATAGTCCATGATTGTTATGGGGTTTAATTAGCTGTGAAAATGAGGAATAAAGCTGAAAGCTTTTAACTTCTTGTTCTGTGTGTTATAGTGATAAAAGCAGTAGCAGAAGAACAGAAACCCCTGTTTTGTTTTTGTTTTAATTTAATCCACTATGCTTTATAGCTTTATGACTTTGGGTAACTTACTTTATCTAAGATTTATGTTTCTTAGTTGTAATTTGGAGAAAATATTAATTTCTCCAATAGGGTTGTTATTAATGAATTAAAGTATGTAAAGCTATGAACACAATGTCCATATATGACAGATGTTCAGTCAATGTTAGTTTTCTTCCCTGTGCCATCTATATTTGACCAAGAACAAAGGAATTTTTTGTGTGCAAGAAAATGTTATGCCACACATCCTTCAAAGAATCCACAAGATAAGGAAGTTTCATCTGTATCAACTGAATTGTGAATTCAGATAAGTCTTAAACTCCTCCATATACATTCAATCCTCAGTTTTAGTCCGGTCAATTTCAGGTGGCATGGAGGCCTCGGAATCAGGGAAGATTTCATAACTAGAGTTAACTGCAGCAAAGAAAATTAGGTCTGTACATAAGGATGGACAGCTAAAGCAAAGATTAATTTTAATGGCATGCATTAACAATATGCAGTTTGAGATTGGCAGTGGAGAATTCTCCCTGAGAACTGGCATTAGGCAGTATGGGTCTTGACAGGGGAATTCACATGGGCAAGCGCGTTTATTCAATACTCCTTTTCTATCCCAAAGACATTAGTGTACCGAGAGACCCACAGTATCAGGGAAAGTGGCCTACTTATTCACATCTAATCATCATATGTACAGTCTGTTTCCATTTAATATAACTGTCAGGAGTAAAGGCTCTCTTGGTATAACTTAGAAGTGACAAGGAAATTGGATGGAGCTTCATATGGTTGACTCTATAAGAACAATGAAAGAGTGACTAGAAATCCTAAAGTTAAAGCCTAATATCTATAAAGGCTTGGAGGGTTTGTGTCCACATAAAGAGTGATGGCAGAAAGGAACCCAGTTATTTATTGAGGACTCTCACAGGATCCTTGTTTCGGGTTAGATTCTGGACTAAAGAATGAAACCACTAGAATCACCAGCTCTTCTTCATGATCGTGGATGGGGAAAAACCAAAGAGCAGGGAAATGCTGAGGTGCCTAGATGTTTTAGAACATCTGCTTTAGAACTGTTCAACATTAGTTGATTCTCTGGGCAGGCCAGAAGAACGTAACTTTTTTGTACTTCATCTGAAGAAATCCAGTTACAGCTAACTATATTAGTCCTTGCTAATGAGAATGTTAGAAAAGATGAATGAAAGTTATCTGAAAGCTTTAGAAAGGGGAATATGCAAAAATATTATAATTTTTACATTTCAAACTATACATTTAAGTAATAAATTGGTCAAAATCTTATTTTATTAACTACACTTTCTTAGCTGAAAGATATCTTTTTCTAAGTTCGTATTTTCTAAGACAATGCAGTTCCCTATTTATTGAGAGTGCTCTCTTATTCTTCAATTAAACAAAGTATAGATTTTTGGTGTATAGAAAATTGTGTTTTCTAATATCACATACCCTATATTTGGTATGTTTTTATAGAAAACATAAATATGTGGTTAGTGGTTATTGATAATAGTCAGGTATTTGATAGATAGACATAATCCTGAGAATCAAGGATGAGATGAATTTTTTTATGTGTGTGGAAGGGGAGGCTTTTCCCTGTAGAATTATGACAAGATTTGAGAAATCTATTCATGTCCTAGGAACTATCTGAGATTGAATCAGTATCATGTATATACTGATATATTGAACTAGTCCAGGAAAGTTTCTTTCACTTTAAAATGCTGTCCTTGCATTTGAAGAATTTTATAGCCATTTTTTCTGTTCTGAATTTTCAGTATAATCTCTCTGCTACCTTGTCTGGTGCATACAGTTGTGGATGGGAAACAGATATTAAGGTCTCCTTGGCCCAGATAATGAAATTAAACTTACAAAGAGTCTGTAATGTGCCATTAAGCTGGTTAGCAATAGAGCCAGGTTTGAATGCAAACTAGTACAGCCACTATGGAAAACAGTGTGGAGATTCCTTAAAAAACTGCAAATAGACCTGCCATATGACCCAGCAATCCCACTGCTGGGCATATACACCAAGGAAACCAGAATTGAAAGAGCCACGTGTACCCCAATGTTCATCGCTGCTTTATTTACAATAGCCAGGACATGGAAGCAACCTAGATGCCCATCAACTGACGAATGGATAAGAAAGGTGTGGTACATATACACAATGGAATACTACTCAGCATTAAAAAAAAATTCATTTGAATCAGTTCTACTCAGGTGGACGGAACTGGAGCCTATTATCCAGAGTGAAGTAAGCCAGAAGGAAAAACAACAATACAGTATACTAACGCATATATATGGAATTTAGAAAGATGGTAATGAGAACCCAGCATGCGAGACAGCAAAAGGAACGCAGACGTATAGAACAGACTCGTGGACTCTGTGGATGAGGGCCGGGGTGGGATGATTTGGGAGAATGGCATTGAAACATGTTAAGTATCAGATGTGAAATCAATCGCCAGCCCAGGATTGTTGCTCGGGGCTGCTGCACCGAGATTTCCTGGGGGGAGGAAGTTGGGAGGGAGGAGGGAGGAGGGTTCTGGAGGGGGAGCATATGTACACCCATGGCGATATCATGTCATTGTATGGCAAAACCAATAAAAAAAAAAAGTGATCAAACTGAAAAAAATAAAAAAATAAAAAATAAAATAAAACCTGAATTGGTCTGATTTCAAAGCCCAAACTGTTTTACTCTACCATGTTGCCTTTCAACTGAGCAGATTTGCTTTTTTATACCATGCTTTCAAAGATTCAGTTCCCATGAGAAGGCAGCAAGAATATGTGTACACAGGGAGGTAGAACTACATTTTTGGTGTTGCTTTAAGTCTCAGTAATCAGCTATTTAATGCAATAAAGGAGATGGTTAAGTGGTGCCCAGTGTAGAGGAGGAAGAGGAAAGGACTCTGAACCACTAAGGAGCTCCTCCTGCAAGCATGGAAAGAACTCTGCCTGGGGAGTCAAGCGGCCAAGCATCTTATTACAAATCAGTCATCAAACTTACATATGACCTGAAGGAAGTCCCTACCTTAGTCTATCCTTTTTTCTCCCATTTGTGAAATGAAAAGGTGAAACCAAGCCCCAGAAACAAACTCAGTATCTGTTCTGGTTTCCTAATCCAACTGTGCAAGACAGCCACAGGCTATGGAACAAAATTAGACCCAAGACTTCATTGTTATCACTGATTGTATTTCTTGAGCAAATAATTTAGTCTATTTTCTCCCCAAATTATATTGATGAAGAAATCACAATATTCTCTCATTTACTTTCTCAAGAGGCAAGTAGCAGTATAAACCCATTTCTGATTGGATTAGCATGATATTAGTTTCACTGTTGAAAAAGAACATGGAAAATATACACAGCAAAATACAAAAACTTTCTTTGCAAATCAAAAGTATTATGAAATAGCCATGGGAGAAATTGTATTATTGAATGGATCCCAAGGACCCATTATAGACAGTATTCACCATAGAAATATCCTGAATGAGATTTTCACAGAGACTTATTAGCAAATTAATATATATATATTTTATAAGCAAGCTATCAAAAATATCATATTAAACCAATTAAGCACAACTGCACAAATATAACTGGACCTCATTGATCCTCGAGGCTGGTGAGGTGTTCTTAGGTCTCCAGCACTCAGGGCATGGGTAGAGATTGTTGAGCCTACCCTGGGGCAGTCCTCAATTCCCTGGGCCTTCGTGGTGAACTTCTCCACAAAGTTTCTCTAGCCTGCTGGCCCCTCCAGTAGCAGAGTGTCTGGGAACCCAATACAGCTGTCCTCATTTTGAATTGTAGAGAAAGGGGGTTATAGATATTATTTTTTCCCAGAATTATCTGAGAGTAGAAACATTGCTCAGCACTGAGATAGAAACACAAAATTTGGAGTCTGAGCATTCTATAGTTAGAGAGGAGTCTTACGGTTATGAAGCTTTACCAACCATAGGAAAGGGATGAAGGCTGCGAGAGTGTGACTTTCTGACCTGTGCACTGAGGGGTGGGGGTAGGGAATCAGGGCCAGAATGGAGGCAAACCAGTGTCAGATAGATGGTGAAATTTCATGTCAGGGTATTGTCTTCGTAAATAAGCCAGAAAAACTAAAGTTTCTATTAGGAATTGAGAGAGCCCAAGGTGATGATGAGTGCCACCACCACCAATCAATTAATAAAAATAATAACAACGACAAAAAGCAATAATAACAGTGACTCTTTTGCCCTTTTTAGACACACAGCACTGCCTTGAGAGGAATCCTCCCCCTAAGAAGAAAGAAAAAGGGATATAGGAGTTCAGGAAGATGGTCTTGACTTGGATCCTGTTCCTATTATGCCTACATACAAAGGGGACCTTTCATCTTGTAAATAAAATCTAAATTTGATGGAGTTCCTCTGCATTATGAAACTACTTCTCTACAGCACTTTGAAAGGGGAGAAAGAAACTTGGCTTATAACTGCAGCATGTAAACGTGCAACAATCAGGGCCTCACTGTTCATTCCTACAGGATATTCATGGAGAAAACTGCTTTGCTTGTCAGGCGGTCTCCCTTCTAATCCTGGAAAAGCCACCCTTCATTACAATTCTTAAACGTCAGGTGAGAAGTTGTTGCTATTACCTGCCTCAGCTGTCCGAAAGGGTCATTAGGGGATAAAAGGAGAGTACGGTGCTAGAAAACCCAATGAACTCTTGCTTTTCAGTACTTGAGCCAAAGAATCAGTTCTGTACAAATGTGGTAGAGAGAATAATTGCTAAACTTGGTCAGTAATTTTCAAGGGAACAGTAAAAGAAGTGGAATGACAACCAATCTGTTAAAACCAGGCTTAATTGAGGCTGACGGGTAATGAGGCATGACAGGCCCCAGGCCGTGATCCTTCATACCTTTCCTGGGTCCAATTCTACCCTTCCTAGAAGCCTAGCCTTCCAAACAGATTGAATGGTAATTCTTTGGCCAACGTACCTAAGTTTCTTCTTGGTGCCAGCCAGCAGCTCGTTATCATGCAGGTAGTCTGGGGAAGCGGCCTTGACTAGTTTCTGGAGAGCCAGGTTTTTGCTCAGGTGGTCCTGGTCTTGCCCAGTATCCATGCTGTGATTGGCCACTATTGACCACTTGCATCTGGTAGTAGGCCTTGGTGAATCTGCAGTCTGCCAAACCACTGAAAAATAAAAATCATCATCTTTTTGAGAATGAGAGCTCAAGACAAAGACCAAGGTCATTAGTAAATTCCTGATTGACTCTCACAGAAGCAAGAGTTCAGGAAGTATCCTTTTCCAGGTAGTTTGCCTCAGGGAGAAAGCCTGCTGAAGTAATTGCCCTGAGTAGGAATTACTTGGAGCCCCCAGCACCACCTTCGTCTCTGTCAGAGGGAGGAGATGCGGGAGACCCTGCTGGGCTGGGTGACGAAATGGTGGTTTCCCCAGTGAAGTGCTTCTTGATGTCCCAAGGCAAAGCTTCATGTCTCCCTTTCGTGCAGGCACTATTTATCCAGTTGTGTTGTCCTGGGGTCTAAGCACCTTTCATATATCAAAGTTGAAGTTCCAAGCAATGGGAGAGAACAGAAGTGTTTCAGGGGCTATAAAATCTTTATCTAGGGATATGCCATCTTAATAATTTTAAAATTTGCTGAATATTCATCTTTCTTCCAACTACCATTAGTTCATCTAGCTTACCACCTAGCTTCTGTCAACTTCTAAAAACCATAATTATAAAAGCCCCTGGAGTGGACAAACTGGTGGAAGAAAACCTGTATGGTAAGGACATGGCATTTGGGTTTCCCAGCCACCACTCAGAAGAGCTTTTCACGCCTCTCAGCCCTTCAGGCAGGTACAGGGCACTTGGCCCATCTGTAAGGACATCCTGGCCTGGAGGGATACACACCACTGGTCCCCAGTGGTCAGCCCTCATGGGAAGCAGTGCAGCAATGCCTCTGCCCACATTAAAGTTTCTGAACCTTAGCCTTCCCATGTGTAAAATGAGCGCAGTAACAATAGCTTGTGAATCAAACAAGATAATGTGTTTAGTTTCCCAGCATAGTGTCTAATTGTTTCCATTCTTTTGCTTCATCTCTGCTCTTTCCATTTTTGAACTAGAACCAATCTAAAGTCGCTATGGAATCAACTTCCACACCCACAGTCTTCTAATTCTCCCCTCTCTTGAGGAAGACAAGGAAAGTCTATGCTTTTTCTCTCATAAAACTGGAGCCCTGAGCTCGATGCTCTGTGATGACCTAGAGGAGTTGGGAGGGAGGCTCATAAGGGAGGGGATACTTATGGTGTACTTATAGCTGATTCATGTGGCTGTACAGCAGAAACCAATGCAACATTTTTAAGAAGTTATACTGCAATTAAAAAAAAAAAGAAAGAAACTGGGCCTCTTTATGATCTGGTCTGGGTGATCTTTCCCAAGCAACGTCTCTCCCATATCGCTGTGCCCGCAGACCCTGAACTCCTGCCAGAATCACCCCTGCACTAATTGCCCCTTCCCCTGGGCCACATCTGGCTGCTCCACTCTTGCCACGGCACGAATCATACTACTCTGTAATGTGCCACGTCTGCCTCCTCTTCTACACTGTAAGCTCCTTGAGGGGAGGGACTAGATCTTGTTTGCATTTGATATCAAGTGCCTAGTAGGTAGCCAATACACTTACGGTTAATAAAACATTCAAGCAGACTCTGGGGGGTTGTAATAAGGGCCTGAATATTTCAGAGGGATACTTTGATTTCTTTGAAGACTTCTTGCCAAATAAATACATATGATTTCATTTTAGAAGGAGGATAATTGATTTTTCTTTTTGAGCAAGGAAGACACTAGCTTTTTTTTTTTTTTTTATCCTTCTTACTGATGTGTGGTGAAGGACATAAATTACACAGGAAACAGGACACAGAGACATAAACCTGCTTAATCCAATTATATATTTCAATCAACAGACAGGATCCCAAGGGAGGAGAGGATGATGTGTGGATGAAGACCACTGAAGGGGAGCTAGGAGGCTGTGTGCTTCAGTTTTCTTGAGAGAGAGAGAGAGAAGCCAAAAGAGGAGAAGGAGATGGAGCAGCTGTCATAGGAAGTGAGAATCATTGTTATTTGTTACACAATATAAAACAAATCTTGAAGAGGATGTTCAGTCTTTGGAATGTTTAACAGTGAATATATAAATAATTTTCTGAAGACAAATGAAAAGAGGCAAAAAAAAAAAAAAGCACACAAATAAAACAAAGAAACCAAAGTGAGGAAAACAAAAACCAGGCTTATAAAAGGAAAGACGGTCTAATTACAGCCATTTGACTGAGAAGAAGTCATGCTTGTACCCTGATGCAAACAGTACACAACTTGACTTTGCATTCCCGAGGGGAGGGGGAGAGAGAGAGAGAGAGAGAGAGAGAGAGAGAGAGAGAGAACCTGGGGTCAGGGAGACCAGGGGGGCAGTGGGGACACTGAGAGTTAATGGACACAGAACCAGCCATTTTCATTTCCCACACTCTTATTTCAACGCAGTAACTTTGTAAAGCAAGAGTTTGTTACTTGCATTTGCAAATAAACTGAGCCCCAGTACTATTTCAAGGTCAAGGATGTTTGTTTAGGCAGTTAATGGCCTAGCTGAGATTGAGCCCATGTCTACTTGACACACCTTCCACAACTCCTCCACTAACTATCCAACGCTCCTTCCACAATGGGACAGGACTCCTACAGCCCTGTTCCCCTGGCTGCAGGCTGTTTGCACTGTTGGTTATCAGCTCCAGGACAGGGCCTCCCAGTTCCCCTTGTGGTGTCACTGCTAATGAAGTGGTCTTTGCTTACACTGTGGCGATGGAGCCGCTCTCTGGCGCATAGCCTTGCCCTTCTTTCCTTCAGCTGAACCCTTGGGTTCTTACCTAGGACCCAGACTAATAGAGCAATCATCATAATAGAGACAGGAGTGTCCTGGAGAGTTTCAAACTAGTAATTATGTACCCCACAAGTGACACTGCTTACCACTGGTTCGCAAGAGCCAGACTCATGGAAAGCTGAGCGCCGGAAATACTTAGTGAGCAGCATCCGTGACTGCTGCAGCATTCCTGTCTTTAACGTACTGTACCTTATGTGTATTTGTCATGTCTATTATCTGTCTCCGTGTCTAGAATGCCTGTTCTATAAGGACAGAGGTCTGTTTCGTTCATGAATGCCACTTCAGTGCCCAGAACAGGGTTTGGCAAAAGCAGACTCTCAAGAGTTGGTCGAAGGAGTAAATAAATTATTGTCAGTTCTACCCTCACTTGCTGAGCAGTCTTCGGCAAGTCTTTCATACTGTGAGCCTCCAAATTTCCTGAGATAAGCAGGAAGTTCATAAGATAAGCAGGCTAAGGAGTAATACAAGACCTAGCCCAGGAAAAGCTTTAGACAAATATTAGTTTCTTTTCACCTCCAGTGGCCAAAGTAGTCTTCTGACGGCAATCCAATTTTCAGGAAATTTATGCAGAGAAAGGAAGAGAAAGAAAGAGAGGGAGAGGAGAGAGGGAAGGAGAGAAAGAGAAAGAGAGCAACTGTGTAGTTTGAATACATTCCATAACTTTTCTGTTTCTTGCCCAGTGTGCAAAACAATACTGATGTTTCTCCCAGAAATTTTTTCCCTAATTGCTGGAAAACTCTGTAAGTGGAGCAAGCTTTATAACTCAGGGTGGGAGTGAGGCTGGGTACAGCCACTGGCCAAGCCTTTCAAATAGTATAACAAATGATGTGTGGGTATAGCCAGGGAGAATGCACACATTCTTCATGGGTCTGGAGAAATCGTGTTTGGCTCCCAGGTGCACTTGACCTGTTAACAATATTTAGACAGATTTATCAGCTGTAAGCTTTGCACCAAGCAAGAGAAAAAAAGAACACCAATTTTTTTTTTTTTCTCCTTGAGCATGAAGCTGAAAGATTTGTTAGCAACAGGAGGAATTCAAACCAGCTAAGGAGAGGGCTTGATTTTCTCGCCTCAGTTGTCTGCTTAGGGCACAAGGACTCCAGGCATGAAATTCACAGAAACCTGGGGAATTTCCGGGTATAAGCGTTTCAGTGGGGGCTGGTGAGCCCTAGTTATAAGAGCCTGGAGTGAGTATAAAAAAGGACAGCACGTTTTTAATTAGCACCATAACAAAGAGGGAAAAAAGAAAGCACATACAAAAAAAAAAAAAAGCATACAAAACTTTCCAGAACTTTTTGTCGTTCTATTCTTTATGTATTTTTGTGAGATCATCTAAAAAACACCCCAGATCAAAGTGATTGCAACGTGAGAATACCATAAGCCTTGTGTTTATGAAACATCTTTCATGATATGGGGGAAAGAGAATGGGATTTGAACTCAAGAAGTGAATCCATGCTCCACAATTTACTAGCTGTGTGATTCTAGGTGAATCACTAACCCTTTAAAACTTAGTTTCCTCATTTGTAATATCAGTTCAGTTCAGTCACTCAGCTGTGTCTGACTCTACTACCCTATGGACTGCAGCACGCCAGGCTTCCCTGTCCATCACCAACTCCTGGAGCTTACTCAGACTCATGTCCATTGAGTTGGTGATGCCATCCAACCATCTCATCCTCTGTCGTCTGCTCTTCCTCCCACCTTCAATCTTTCCCAGCATCAGGGTCTTTTCCAATAAGTCAGTTCTTTGCATGAGGTAAAACCAAATTGAAGGGGCTATTGTGAGAATTTGATGAGCTAATGTTTGTGAAGCTGTGTCATCAACTTTCAAGTGCAATAGTGGCATTTATAAATTTTCTGGAGAATAATAGTATAAAAAATTTTCCTGTTTGTCCTTAGACAGGAGGTAGACTGAATACCCACTTCTTCCTTGGCCACCCCCACCCCGTTTTCCTGTAGAGCCAGTTAATGTGTGTGTATGTGTTATACATTACATATATGTTGCAGTGTAATTAGTATTATATACACACATTAATATTATTATATATCAGTATAGTACATATGTAAATTATCAATTAGTATATATGTATATATCTATGTAGAGAGCTGGATATATATATCTATATTTTAATCTGTATCTATGTCTTGCTATTGCTATAGTGAAAATATCCTTTCTTTAGCATTTCCACTGTCTCTCGTAATCTCTCCTAGAGGGTTGAAATAGCTGGGCTGGCTGTCTTTGTGCTGACTTCCTAATCTGAAACAACCTAAATTAAATATATATCTGACCATGTCACCTAACTTTAGGAGTCTGTAGCCCAGTATAATGTTCAAGGTCCTCAGTTTAGTTCAGTGGCTCTCAACCAGGAGATTTTGCCCCTTCAGGGCCATTGACAATGTCTGGAGACATTTTTGTCTGTCACAGTGGGGAATGGGGTGTATATGTGCTGCTGACACCCGGTGTGTGAAGGCAAGGGATGCTGTTAAACATCCTATAACTCTGAGGACAGCCACCGTAACACAAATCATTAGTTCCGCCCATGAGATCTCCCTGAAAGCTTCTACTCACATCAGGTTCCAGCATCGTTGCTGCCCTCACATCTTGGCCTCTAGCCAAGGTGGATTGCTGTCAGATCTCTTGGTCATTTCAACAGTTTCCAAACTGTGTGGCATCTCTAGGCCTTTGTTCTGGCTGGCCTTCCTGCTTTGAACATGCTTTTCTTGGCTTCTTCAGCTATGAGCTCACCTTCTCATTCTTTTGTGTCTTACGTCCTTTAGGAGGCCTTTCACTCCCCCTGGGCCCCTTCTCTGCGTGTCCACAGCCCTCTGCTTTCTTCTCTCACTTGACTTATCACACTGTAATGAGATGGATTTTAGTCTACCATGACATCTTTTTGGACCTGACTCTCCCACCTTTCAGTGAGTTCAGAAAATTCTGGGGCCATTCGTCCTACGTATTTGTATCCCCAGATGCTTGGAACTATCTGGGCACATAATCTTGGTAATTATGTGTTGATTGACAGAGAGAACAAATCCAGATCAATGGCCATCTTATAACAGAAGCTCCTGGACTCTTCTGCAATGTTATAAGGTAAACCACTTGAGCAAGGATTCTGTCCCATCATTCTTGTGGCTGCTGTGTGCCCCACATTGTCAGGGATAGTCTCATTTCACTAACTTGAGTTCAAACATATTGATCCTTAGCTCCTCTAAGCCAGGAACATGCAAGGATTTAATGTTTTTTAAAAAAATTATTCGATATAAAATTCTACTGAATCCCAACTCTTATACAACTTCTCATTGTTTCCATTTTACAGATGTGGAAAATGAGGCTGGCAAGTTAAGAAAATACATTATACACAATTGATGAAGTCAGAGTTTAATCTAGGCATTCAGACCCCAGAGACCACCCTCTCAGCTGCTGTGTTGTACCCATTCTTTGTCAGAGCCAGTGTCCTGATTTGTGGTTCCCTGGGGACACAGTTATAGCGGCTCTGCATTTTAAAGATGAAGAAATAGAGCCTGTAGGAAATAACCATCAGTGACACATCCCCGTATAACGTTCAAACTAGAAATTGAAGTCTTGCCACACAACAATATCTCAGGGATCCAGCTAAACCTATATCTGTCAAAATGTGCCCATCTGTTGAGGCAAATAAGCCTGCAATTGCTGGTCTCACATGAGAACAGACCCTCAGAGTCTTAGTGTCCACCTTGGGGATCTGCCACAAATAGATCTTTGGTAATTACTTAAGTCCCTAGAAATCTTTTCCAGATCTGAGAGAGCTTTGATTCCTGTCTGGGACAAGTTCTACATCCTGGGAGGTCTTTGTGCTGAATCCCATTTGCTACAGATCTCTAAAAGCTTCCAGGCTGCTTAACTCTTCCCAAACTTTTTGGTTTAAAAATACATTTCTAATCAGTGGGTCTGGGTGCATTCTTTGTGCCTAGAGAATGCCGTTCCCTTCAACTTTGGAGCAGACTAGTACACAGCACAGACCAAAAAATGTGACACTCTGTTTCAGACTGAGTGGGCTAAAAGCAGAGTGTGGGCTGAGGGGTTTCCCACACAAATCTAAGAAGAGGGCTTTGCTTTTCCAGGGTGGTCCAGTGGCCTTGGATTGCAGTTGGCCCTATTTGCTGGGGTCCTTTGGGAAATCTCTTACTGCAGGAATTCTCACTTTTTCTTTCTTTACTCTATAGGACATTTTTTCCATAGTGGAAAAAGCCTACTTTCAAGGTTGTCATTTATCATTCCTGACATGCTGTAGATGGGTGCTTTGCAAACATCCATCTTAACATGAGTGCCAGGAAGTTCAGTTCAGTTCAGTTGCTCAGTCATGTCTGACACTTTACGACCCCATGGACTGCAGCATGCAAGGCTTCCCTGCCATTGCCAACTCCTGGAGCCTACTCAAACTCATGTCCATCGAATTGGTGATGCCATCCAAAGATCTCATCCTCTATCCTTCTCTTCTCCTCTTGCCTTCAATCTTCCCAGCATCAGGGTCTTTTCTGATGAGTCAGTTCTTCACATCAGGTGGCCAAAGGATTGGAGTTTCAGCTTCACCATCAGTCCTCCCAATGAATAGTCAGGACTGATTTCCTTTAGGATTGAATGGTTTGATCTCATTGTTGTCCAAGGGACTTTCAAGAGTCTTCCTCAACACCACAGTTTAAAAGCATCGATTCTTCTGCATTCAGCTTTCTTTATGATCCAACTCTCACATCCATATAGGACTACTGGAAAAACCATAGCTTTGATTAGATGGACCTTCGTTGGCAAAGTAATATCTCTGCTTTTTAATATGCTGTTTAGATTAGTCATGGCTTTTCTTCCAAGGAGCAAGTGCCTTTTAATTTCATCACTGCAATCACTGTCCACAGTGATTTTGGAGCCCAAGAAAATAAAGTCTGTCACTGTTTCCCTTGTTTTTCCATCTATTTGCCATGAAGCAATGGGACCAGATGCCATGATCTTCATTTTCTGAATGCTGAGTTTTAAGCATTGTTTTAAGCATAAGTTTTCACTGTCCTTCACGTTCATCAAGAGGCTCTTCAGTTCTTCTTCACTTTCTGCCATAAGAGTGGTGTAATCTGCAAATCTGAAGTTATTTATATTTCTCTCAGCAATCTTGTTTCCAGCTTGTGCTTCATGCAGCCTGGCATTTCACATGATATACTCTGCATAGAAGTTAACTAAACAGAGTGACAATATACAGCCTTGACATACTCCTTTCCCAATTTGGAACCAGTCTGTTGTTCCATGTTCAATTCTAACTGTTGCTTCTTGACCTGCATACAGATTTCTTAGGAGACAGGTAAGGTGGTCTGGTATTCCTATCTCTTAAAGAACTTTCCAGTTTGTTATGATCTACTGTAAAATCATTGCAGATGGTGATTGCAGCCATGAAATTAAAGGACACTTACTCCTTGGAAGGAAAGTTATGACCAACATAGATAGCATAGTTAAAAGCAGAGGCATTACTTAGCCAACAAAGGTCTGTCTAGTCAAGGCTATGGTTTTTCCAGTAGTCATGTATGGATGTGAGAGTTGAACTGTGAAGAAAGCTGAGCACTGAAGAATTGATGCTTTTGAACTGTGATGTTGGAGAAGACTCTTGAGAGTCCCTTGGACTGCAAGGAGATCAAACCAGTCCATCCTAAAGGAGATCAGTCCTGGGTGTTCATTGAAAGGACTGATGTTGAAACTGAAACTCCAATTCTTTAGCCACCTGATGCAAAGACTTGACTCATTTGAAAAGACCCTGCTGCTGGGAAGGACTGGGGCAGGAGGAGAAGGGGACGACAGAGGATAAGATGGCTGTATGGACATGAGTTTGGGTAAACTCCAGGAGTTGGTGATGGATAGGGAGGCCTGGCTTGCTGCAATTCATGGGGTCACAAAGAGTAGGATATGAACTGAACTGAACTGACTGACACAGTCAAAGTCTTTGGCATAGTCAATAAAGCAGAAGTAGATGTTTTTCTGGAACTCCTTTGCTTTTTCAATGATCCAACAGATGTTGGCAACTTGATCTCTGGTTCCTCTGACTTATAAATCCAGCTTGAACATCTGGAAGTTCACAGTTTGCATACTGTTAAAGCCTGGCTTGGAGAATTTTGAGCATCACATTGCTAGTGTGTGAGATAAGTGCAATTGTGTGATACTTTGAACATTATTTGTCACTGCCCTCCTTTGGAATTGGAAGGAAACTGACCTTTTCCAGTCCTGTGGCTACTGCTGAGTTTTCCAAATTTGCTGGCATATTGAGTACAGCACTTTCACAGCATCATCTTTTAGGGTTTGAAATAGCTCAACTGGAATTCCATCACCTCCACTAGCTTTGTTCATAGTGATACTTCCTGATTTCATATTCCAGAATGTCTGGCTCTAGGTGAGTGATCACACGATCGTGGTTATCTGGGTCATGAAGATCTTTTTTGTATAGTTCTTCTTTGTATTGTTGCCACCTCTTCTTATTATCTTCTGCTTCTGTTAGGTCCATACCATTTCTGTCTTTTATTGAGCCCTTCTTTGCATGAAATGTCCCCTTGGTATCTCTAATTTTCTTGAAAAGATCTTTAGTCTTTCCCATCTTATTGTTTTCCTCTATGTCTTTGCACTGATCACTGAGGCAGGCTTTCTTATGTCTCCTTGCTATTCTTTGGAACTCTACATTCAAATGGGTACATGTTTCCTTTTCTCCTTTGCCTTTAGCTTCTCTTTTTTTTTTTCTCAGCTCTTTGTAAGGCCTCCTCAGACAGCCATTTTGCTTTTTGCATTTCTTTTTCTTGAGGATGGTCTTGATCCCTGTCTCTTGTATAATGTCATGAACCTCTGTCCATAATTCATCAGGTACTCTATCAAATCTAGTCCCTTAAATCTATTTCTTACTTCCACTGCATAATCATAAGTGATTTGATTTAGGTCATACCTGAACAGTCTAGTGGTTTTCCCCACTTTCTTCAATTTAAGTCTGAATTTGGCAATAAGGAGTTCATGATCTGAGCCACAGTCAGCTCCTGGTCTTGATTTTGCTGACTGTATAGAGCTTTTCCATCTTTGTCTTTAAGGAATATGATCAATCTGATTTCAGTATTGACCATCTGGTGATGTCCATGTGTAGAGTCTTCTCTTGTGTTGTTGGAAGAGGGTGTTTGCTATGACCAGTTAGTTCTCTTGGCAAAAGTGTTAGCCTTTGCCCTGCTTCATTTTGTACTCCAAGGCCAAATTTGCCAGTTACTCCAGGTAACTCTTGACTTCCTACTTTGCATTCCAGTCCCCTATGATGAAAAGGACATCTTTTCTGGTTGTCCATTCTAGAAGGTCTTGTAGGTCTTCATAGAACTGTTCTGCTTCAGCTTCTTCAGCATTGCTGGTGAAGCATAGTCTTGGATTACTGTGATATTGAATGGTTTGCCTTGGAAATGGACAGAGAGCATTCTGTTTTTTTTGAGACTGCACCCAAGTGCTATATGTTGAACTCTCTTGTTGACTATGAGGGCTACTCCATTTCTTATAAGGGATTCTTTCCCACAGTAGTGGATATTATGTTATCTACATTTACCAGCTAAGGTGAGAGAAGCTCAAGAGGTAAAGTAACTTATCCAAACTTGCATGCCTATCCAAGCAAATACAGAGACTGAGATTTTAACCCAGTATAGAGTCAGAATTTTCACACAGCATTCTTTAGTTTCAAACTCATTTTCACGAAATGTTAATACTCAACCTCAATATGTTGTAATAATCTCCTGTGCTTTGCTGTTTCTCTAATTTTTGTTCTTTAAGGAAAAGTGGGTTTGCATTACTATTTACCAACATGAAACCTCCATCCCACAATGCTTTGCATCAAGGACTCTGTGGCTCCAGATCATCTACCAGAAACATCTTCTTATCCCAGGGTGTACTGCCTACCTGGCCATGTTCAAGTCTCTTTTACTTCTGTGTTCACCTTCCTAGATGGTCAGCACAGGTGCCCAGGTGAACCTCTCTGCTCCTTCATAGAGTGATACCCCTCTTTCCTTTGGAGCTCAGTGTTTACCCTCAGGAGGAGTGTTGACACCTACATGATCCTTGGGTTGTAGAAAACATCATCCTGTTCTTGAAGTTCTTTTGAACTTACCTTAATCTTTTGCGAAGTACCACTCCCAGCAAGCTTGCTTGGGTAAATTTAGTTGCCAAGAAGAAATAGCTCCAGTCTCTCAAATATGGAGTCAGCGTGGCACTATGTATGCAGAGAGCTGTCCTTTGCCTCCATCAAGTCTGGTCCCCAGCTTTGCCAAACACCTGTTTGAACATGGGCAAATCCCTTAAGTTTACAGAAGTTCATTGTCCTCATCTGTGTGTGGCGATCATAAGGCCCACCTCCGAGGATTATTTTGAGAATTTCTTGGCTAGAGCTTGTCACAGTGCCACCTTATAAATAAATGGTGCTCATGATGCCCATTATTATTGTGAGCACCCCTTCCCTGAAAGTCTAAGTGATGCCTCATCCTAAGCAGCTTTTATAATCTGTATGCATGGAGGGGCGGTGGGGTTCTGGTCTCATTCCCTCCAAGATAGTTTGGAATAAATCCTTTGAGCAAATGATACACTGTAGCTCATGAACAGACTGTGTGAGTCTGTAATTTTTTTCACAAGTGAAGCTTCTATACATGCTTATTTCACATGGTGATGTTAAGGATTAAGAAGATCAACTGAACATTGAAATGCCTTTGTAAATTATAAAGTAGCATGTGTTTCTGTTTATGATTTTTATTTTTTAGTCAATTTTTTTCCATTATAACTGACATAATACAATGCTTGCATTTTAGGTTTATACTTTGATGAGTTGTGACAAATGTATGTACAAGGCCAACCGCCACCTCAATATGACACAAAATAGTTCCATCACTTCAGAAACTTCTCTCATGGCTCTTTGTAGGTTCCCTCTGTACCCCCATCCTTGCCTCAGGTCAACACTTACAGATTTCTATTACAATTAATTAGCTTTACAAGATCAAGAGCTTCATGTAAATGGAATCATATTCGGTGTGTTCTATCATGTCTGGCCTCTTTCACTCCATGTTTGAGATTCATTCATGTTGTTGCATCTGTTAGTAGCTCATTTCTTTTTATTGCTGAGTAGTAGTCCATTGTTTAAATATACTTCAGTTTGGTCATCTACTCACCAGCTGATAAACTTTTGGGTTATTTCCAGTTTGGGGCTCTTATGAATAAAACTCACTTAAATATTCACATAAAATCATTTTGTGAATATACGTTTTCATTTCTTTTAGGCAGTCACCTATGATTGAAATTGCTGAGTTGGAAGGTAAGTCTGTGATTAACTTTGGAAAATCCCATGTAGCGGTTGTAGCATTTTACGATACAAGCAGCAACGTGTGCGCCGCCCATTACCCTTGTCAACACTTGGTATAATCGTTGGTCTATTAATTATAGTGATTTTTGCAAGTATGTAATGGAGTCTGATTGTGGTTATAGTTTATATTTGCCTGATGATTAAAGATGTTTACCATTTTTATTCACTTATGGTCATTTGCACATTTTCTTTAATTAGGTATCTCTTTAAATATTTGGTCTATTTCTTTTTATTTTTTCTCTTATCAAATTGGAGTAGTTCTTTTTATTTTCTAGTCCTTTGTCATATATCTGTATTATGAATATTTTCTTCCAGTGGTTGACGTTTTCCATTTCTTAGGAGTGTCTTTTAAAGAACAGAGCATTTCAATTTTGATGATAAATTTATCATGTTTTTCTTTTATGTTGCATGCTTTTTGTGTCTTGTTTAAGGAATTTGCATTTCATTTGCCTACCCAAAGTTTATAAAGATTTTCTCCTTTGTTTTTTTCCAGAGTTCTTACAGTTTTACCCTTTATGTATATGTCTGTGATTCATTTTAAATTAACTTTGTGTATGGCATGAAGTATGAATAGAGATTATAGGGTTTTATTTGGGGGAGGAGTTTGGCACACGAACGTACAGTGGTTGCAGAGCCCCACGTTGAAAATACTCTCATTCATATTAAATTACACTGGTGTATTTTGCAAAAATCAGCTGGCCATATATGTGTGAGTTTCTATCTGGACTTTCTAGTCTTTCTTGTTGATCTATTGATGACTCTGTATCCTTAGTCAATAGGTCAGGTCTTGCTTAACAAAGTTTATGGTAAATCTTTGCATTATGTTGTGTAATTCATCTAACCTTTGTCCTTTTTTACGACTACTTTTTCTATTTGTGGCCCTTTACATTTCCATTACATTTTTGAGTCATCTTGTCTTCTAGAATTTTAGCTAAGGTTGCACTGGATCCATGAATTAGTTTGTAGAGAATGGACATATTAACAATGTTGAGCTTTCTGACCATAAACATATACCTATATATTTATTTAGATTTTTAAAAACCTATTTAATAAAATTTGCTAGTGTTCAATGTGGAGGTTTTGTACATCTTTCATTAATTTATTTTAAAGAATGTTATATTTTTCATGCTATTGCAAATGCTACTTTAAAATTTAATTTTCTCATTATTTGCTCAGAGTTTTAAAGTTTATAGAAGGAAAACTAGCTTGGTACTAGATATTCTATCACAAGCCAGAAGCAAGGTTTTATTTTTAATAACAAACGGGAACATTGAAGTATCTTCTCATGAACTGCTATTTTTCTTCTTTCTAAAATGCTTCCAGGACTCTCAACAAAATAGACATTCTTTTGTCTCTGTTAGATTCCAAAGCATTAAACAGATGGGTAGGTTGTGTGTGTGTGTGTGTGTGCGTGTGCACATGTGTACTCTTGATGCTACTACTTGAATTTCATAAATTATCTTCTGGAGAAATTTACCAGTATCACTTTTTGGGGGGACAGGGAAGGGCATCAGTAAATTAAGACCAGTTTGTGAGCATAGCAGGTATAATATTATTTTTGGTTCATTCACAAGTCTGAGAAGCATCTCAAACTTCCCAATGCCCAATTAGAGGCATTGCTGAAATGTTAGCTGAATGGCCAAGCAAGCCCCCCCTTGAAAAAACAGGGTAAATATTGACTTATTCAACAAAGTTGTTCTATTTGCATTTGAGGCACCTTTGGAGCATTTGCATCAAGTTCTTTATTGTTGTTCGATTGCTAAGTCCAGTCCGACTCTGCAATCTCATGGGCTGTAGTACACCAGGCTCCCGTCTCCTCCACTGTCACCCGGAGTTTGCTCAAATTCATGTTCATTGGGTTGGTACCATCTCATCCTCTACCCCCTTCTCTTTTTGCTTTCAGTCTTTCTCATTATTAGGATCTTTTCCAGTGAGTTGGCTCTTCACATCAGGTGGCCAAAGTATTGGAGCTTCAGCATCAGTCCTTCTAATGAACATTCGGGGTTGATTTCCTTTAAAATTGCTGTTTTGTTTTTCTTGCAGTCCAAGGGACTCTCAAGAGTCTTCTCCAACACCACAAATCAAAAGGATCGATTCTTCAGCACTCAGACTTCTTTATGGTCCAACTCTTACATCCATACACGACTCCTGGAAAGACCATAATTTTGACTATAGGGACCTTTGTCAGCAAAATGATGTCTCTGCTTTCTAATATGCTGTCTAGATTTGTCATAGCTTTTCTTCCAAGGAGCAAGCATCTTTTAATCTCATCACTGCAGTCACCATCTGCAGTAATTTTGGAGGCCAAGAAAATAAAATCTCACACCATTTCCATTGTTTCCCCATCTATTAGCCATGAAGTGATGGGACCACATGCCATGATCTTCATTTTTTGAATGTTGAGTTTTAAGTCAGCTTTCTCACTCTCCTCTTTTACCTTCATCAATAGGCTCTTTAGTTCTTCTTCACTTTCTGTCATAAGTGTGGTGTCATCTGCGTATCTGAAATCATTGATATTTCTCCCAGCAATCTTGATTCTAGCTTGTGATTCATCCAGGTCGGCATTTCTCATGTGCTCTGCATAGAAATTAAATAAGCAGGGTGACAATATACAGCCTTGACATAGTCCTTTCCCAATTTTGAACCAGTCAGGTGTCCCATGTCTAGTTCTAACTGTTTCTTCTTGACCCTCGTACAGATTTCTCAGGAGACCTCATGGACTATAGCCCACCAGGCTTCTTCTATCCATGGGATTTCCCGCACAAGAATACCCGAGTAGGTTGCCATTTCATTCTCCAGGGATCTTCCCAACCCAGGGATCGAATCCACATCCCCTGGCGTGGTAGGTTGGATTCTTTACTCCTGAGCCACCAGGGAAGCCCACATAAGTTCTTAGACAAAAGAACTTCATGTTATTGAAAATGACATATTTTTGTGTCCTACTTTCTACTTTTTAAAGCATTTTCACTTTCCACATTACATGTGTGTTTCTATGTACATATATTTATTCTCTTCCATCTACCTTGAGCACCACTCCTTTCTCTCTCTGAACATTTAGTCATTCTTCAACAATAATCTAATCTGTTTCCAACCTCCCTACCTCTACCTCCATAACTTTATTACAACTCCTGTCATAATATTCCTCCTTCTGCCTTCGTCCACAATTTCTTGATGTCCCCATGATACTTTTTACATTCAATCATATTATTAGCAAATATTACTCCTGCCTCAATTCTGCTCAAAATACAGTGTCATTGAAACATCACAGGCATTTTCAAATAACCAACGTAGCATTGTAGAGTTTTTCTTCCTTTCCATAAGTGTGGTTCTGCCAGCATTTGGGATTTGCTTTAGGTGTCTTCTTTTTCCACATTCGAGGAAGGGGAATCCATCGTCAATGCATGCAGACAGAGGTACGCAGGATATGCTGGTGGTCACCTGATGATTTCTGAAAAAACTAATTCAGGGGCAGCACTGAGGGTGGGAGTAGAAGGAGCTCAAGGTCAAAGCTCCTGGGTGCTGGTCCTGACTTTATCAACAACTAACTCTGTGACCAGCCCAATGCCTGCCACACAAGAAAGTATTTATTGATGAGTAAATGAACTTAACAAAGTTGCTAACCTCTGTTTGCCCTAGTTTCTACAACTCAGAATAAGGGAGTTGGAGCTGATGGTCTCTAATGCAATTTCAACTTTATAATTCATAAACTTCTTGTGATTCTTTAGCACCTGAATCTGTCATTATAGTAAAACTTATTGTTTGGATAACAGGGAAAGGAGACTAGAAATGACATTTATAGAGTGTATTACCATGTATTAGATATTTTTGCTATCTTTGGGGATGTTTAAACACAAGAAATCATACTGATCCATCCTACCCTCTCATTTCTATGGGTTCTGTTAGATTTTCATTATCTTTCTAATTTCTCCAAGCCAACTTTTAAGTGAGCAAGGTTTAAGAACCAATCTTCTAGGATGAGACAGAAAAGGAATGAACTGCTCTATGAAGAGTGATGAGTGCTTTAGACTTGGTACAGTCATTATTTACATGCAAATGTGTATTTCTAATGCACTTGAAGCTGAGTTAAGTAAATACCATTTCCTTGAAGTTGATTGATTTCCTTAATTACCTTATTTATACCTTCTATAAAGATAAATTTAGTATAATTCCTATCACAGAATTCAAGTAAGTGGAAGGTTAGAGTTAATGAACTCTTACTGTGTGTGTTTGTGTGCATGCTCAGTCATGTCTGACTCTTTGCAACCCCATGGATTGTAGCCAGTCAGGCTCCTCTGTCCATGGGATTTTCCAGGCAAAAATACTGGATGCCATTTCCTTCTTCTGAATGAGCTCTTACTTCATATGCTATATAAGGATATTTGATAGAATAGATATTTTCTTGAGCAGGATAATCTTTGGAATTGGGTTGCTCCATGAACTATGACCATGTTCCATGGCTGCCAAAAAGAAATCCACCTTGTCACACAGCCATCATTCTTCTCTTTCATTGTTTGAGAGGTTGATTACCTTAGGTTGTGCTCCTTCTGAAAGAAAACTGGTCAGTGACCTACAACACAGAGCCTTGTGCACTCTTTGGATGCTGGGTTCTAGAATCAAGGTCTAGATCCATGTTGTTTTCTGCCAGAAAGAGTCTCTCTGAAGGGAGACAGTCCTGCGTCTACCAGGAGTGGTGCAATCCATAACTCACAGCCATACTGCTGTGTTTGTAAGCATATGCGAGACTGTCACAAGTCCGAGTTCTGGGGTGTGTGTGTATTTAACCATAGATTCATGATGCTTACACTGGAGGCTGACCAGAGTCTAGTCCTAGGCCTGCTGCTGTTAGACATGACATGGCAGGAAAACCCACTGGAGCCTGGTGGGCCATGTGCAGAAAGCTACAGCTGTACAACCAGAGGATAAGGTTAATAGAACCCTGTATTACAAGGGCTTTCCAGGCAGTACAAATGGTAAAGGACCCGCCTGACAATGCAAAAGACATAAAAGATGCGGGTTTGATCCTTGGGTCAGGAAGGTCCCCTGGAGAAGGGCATGGCAACTTATTCCAGTATTCTTGCCTGGAGAATCCGATGGACAGAGGAGCCTGGCGGGCTATAGTCCATGGGGTTGCAGAGTTGGACACGACTGAAGTGACTTAGCATGTAAACATATATTACTCAAAGGTGAAGCTTGAGTGACTTTATCCTTCTCTGAGGCCTACCTATCATCAGACACAGGAAATCTGATGGATCTGGAAGGCTCCTTGCCCTGGCTCCACTACCAAGCTCTGTCTCATGCAGAGTGATACCAGAGGCTGTGACAGAGCTCGAAGGCCTGAGGTCTGTGTGATAGTAATGACAAGGATGTTGGATAGGGAGTATGGCTGGATCCTAGGACTAATTGCAACACTTTGAGCAGTTTATTTAATTCCCTGCAAGTCTCAGTTTACTCCTCTATAAAATAGAGTAAAAGATCTCTGTGGCACCTTCTAGCTCTAAAACACACATTGTTCAGGCAGAAATTCTCTTGAAGCACCTGCAAATGTTAGAACAAGTGGATTTACCCAGGATTTACTTAGGATCTCAGAATTGCATGAATGGTCACTTTACTAGATGGGAGTTTATGTTTTTGAAGTACACTGGTCTGCAGGGAAGCAATGGAGACATAGACAAAAAGAACAGACTTGTGGATATAGGAGGGGAAGGAGAGGGTGGGACAAATTGAGAGAGTAACATGGAAACATATACATTACCATATGTCAAATTAGATGGCCAGTGGAAATTTGCTGTATGATACAGGGAGCTCAAATCTGGTCCTCTGTGATAAGCTAGATCGATAGGATGAGGTGGGAGGTGGGAGGGAGGTTTAAGACAGAGGGGACATAGGTGTACCTATGGCTGATCCATGTTGATAAATGGCAGAAACCAACTCAATATTGTAAAGCAATTATTCTCCTATTAAAAATAAATACATTAAAAAAGAACATTGATTTTTACAAATCTCTTAAGAAAATGAAACATAAGGTTTTTAAAAATATTTCTTTAAGAATGTGTTCAAGTGGCTTTACAGGAAAATAAATCATGCCTTTTAAAAAATGCTTACTTTTTAATAGATCAGATTACTGGCACTGAGTAATCAAGGTGCTTACTCATATAATGACATGTAGAAGTTTATGTAGTAGACATTCTTTGTGTCTGAAAAACAGAAAAAGGAACTAGAAGACAGGAATTCCCTGGCAGCCCCATGATTAGGACTCAGCACTTTCACAGCCATGGGTCCAGGTTCAACGCCTGGTCAGGGAACTAAGGTCACGCAAGTCACCATAGCACAGTCTAAA
The DNA here is from genome assembly GCA_007570785.1 of Antilocapra americana. NCBI lineage: Eukaryota > Metazoa > Chordata > Mammalia > Artiodactyla > Antilocapridae > Antilocapra > Antilocapra americana. Next base: position 4,035,739 of record ML661897.1, read on the forward strand.
AAAGAAAAAAGAAATTAGAGGACTATACATATGGACATCTATGTTAATTATTTCTGTATTCTTTGTGGTAGAGAGGACGAAACACTTGTCACTTTTAAGGAAAGGATCAGGCTGAGTTTCCTTCTTTTTTATGATCACTGAAAGCTGATAATTTCATTCCCGTATTTAAAGTATTTGTTGTTGTTTAGTCACTAAGTTTTGTTCAACTTTTTGCGACCCTATGGACTGCAGCAGGCCAGGCTCCTCTGTTCTCCACTATCTCCTGGAGTTTGCTCAAATTCATGTCCACTGAGTCAGTGATGCTATCTAACTGTCTCATCCTCTGCTGCCCTCTTCTCCTCTGGCCCTCAATCTTTCCCAACATTAGGATCTTTTCTAATGAGTCAGCTCTGCATCAGGTGGCCAAAGTATTGGAGCTTCAGCTTTAGCAACAGTCCTTCCAGTGAACATTCAGGGATGATTTCCTTTAGGATTGACTGATTTGATCTCCTTGCAGTGTCCCTCCTGGGACACGCAAGAGTCTTCTCCAGCGTCACAGTTTGAAAGCATCGATTCTTCAGTGCTCAACCCTTTTTATGGTCCAACTCTCATACCTGTACATGACTACTGGAAAAACCACAGCTTTGACTATGTGGACCTTTGTCAGCAAAAGTGATGTCTCTGTTTTTTTTTTTAATATGCTGTCTAGGTTTGTCATAGCTTTCTTTCCAAGGAGCAAGCATCTTTTAATTCCATGGTTGCAGTCACCATCTGCAGTGATTTTAGAGTCCAAGAAAAGAATACCTGCCTTTTCTACTTTTCTTCCTTCTATTTGTCGTGAAGTGATGGGACCAGATGCCATGATCTTAGTTTTTTTTTTTTTTTAATTTTCTTTACTTTATTGGGTTGGTTTTGCCATACATTGACATGAAACCGGTTTTTTGAATGTTGAGTTTTAAGCCAGCTTTTTTCTCTCTCCTCTTTCACCCTCACTGAAAGACTCTAGTTCCTCTTTACTTTCTACATATCTAATGTTTGCAGAAGGTATCATCTGCATATCTGAGGTTGTTGATATTTCTCTTGGCAACGTTGATTCCAGCTTGTGATTCATCCAGCCTGGCATTTGATGTCCTCTGCGTAGAAGTTAGATAAGCAGGTGACAGTATATAGCCTTGTCATATTCCTTTCCCAATTTGGAGAATATAGGTCATGAAAATATTTTTCTTTCTAACTATAATACTAATAAGAGCAAATTAATAATACAGCCATTATATTATAGCTTATGAATTTGTCATTAATAAAATGACAAAATTAAAATTATTATGTATTAGTTTAATCAAGGTGATTGCTTCTTATCAGTGTAAATGTTCTAGGTCTTGCCTTCAATTCAATAGATTGATGTGTTGGGGTGAGGATGCCTTTTTAAATACCTAGAGTGAGCTTCAGTCTCAGGTTTTCAAGTAGGTACATTTCTCGCCCTCTCAGCCCAGATCAAGCTCACCTCCATAGTTTCCTCCTGGTCACTGGGATGGCTACTTAAGTCACTCAGGCTCATCACTCCCTGCCACCCGTAATGCTTCCCCTTCTCACCAAGTCAGACTGGCTCTGCTTAAATTCATCCTCTTTGCTACTGCACTGCTGTTGCCCTGCACTCAGCTTTCCTTAACATCATTTAGTTGAATCTCTTGCCATTTACAGTTGAACTTTCTGAAGAATAAGCCTGGTCATCTCACTGTGTTTAAAACCTGCAGTGACTCTCTAGGCATGTGGAGTAAAACCCATACTCCTCCATTTGTCAGCTCATCCCCATCTCAAGATCCTTCACTTAATTTATGTGCAAGGTCCCTTTTTCCATATACGTTTATATATTCAGGTTCGATCCCTGGGTCAGGAAGATCCTCTGGAGAAGGAAATGGCTACCCCCTCTAGTACTCTTGCCTGGAAAATCCTGTGGACGGAGGGGCCTGGTAGGCTATAGTCCATGGGGTCGTGAAGAGTCGTACCCGAATGAGCAACTAAACGTTCTTTCTTATATTCACTGGTTCCAGGGACAAGGCATCTTTGGGAACTATCACTTAGACTACCTCATTGTTCTGAAAAGCAAAGTAGGGATTTTTTCAGACCTCTCCCAGCTCTGTAATTCTATGGTGAGGCTTTTAGAGAGATGACTGAAATTACTGTATTAGATTCAGAAAGATTTAGGAGAGCAAGTGGATTAGTTGACAGAAAAACTGACTCAAGACACTGGGTTAGCTGTAGATCTGCCACTGCATTACTCTGCATCCTGGGCATCTGTGGGTGGGCCTTTTATTCTGGAGCAGCATCCTCAGGACCATTGAATTTTCCATGACCTTTGAATTGAAGCACTGTAAGTTGTATAAATTAAAAGCAAAGAGGTTGTGTTAAAGAGGGTAATGATGGTGGTGGTGGGGGGCAATGCTTGTGCAGTGTCCCAGGGCCAGACAAACAATAAGCATGTTTTAATAACTATAGGCCTTGGACGAAAGCATCACCTCAGCCTCAGTTAATTAGCTATTTAGTAAACATCCACTGTGTACAGGATGTTTCCTATGTATCATCAATACCAATGTCACAAATCAGGGCCAGTCTGCATACTTTTCAAACAGTTTAACTACTCTGTTCAAGGCTCCACAGTTAGTGAGTAACAGGATTGTCATATCCATTTGGATCCAAGTTTTGGCTCTTTATCTTAGGTCCTGCTGCCTGAGCGTACATGGTATAGAATTGATAGCAGCAGTGGAGTTGGGCCATATACCTGACATTTCTAGAATAATTGGTAATATCACATCATTGGGGGTTGGGGCGTTCTTGATGCAGTTAAATGGTTAGTTCTTTATGAACCTGCCTGGAAGGGTGGATGAGAGCTCCATTTTTCTCGAAAGCAACAACTTTCCTTGCTCTGGACTGCATGGAGGGACCAAGGGAAATTTCTTCATTCCTTCTGGCTTCTTATACTGCTGCTCGTGGTCAGGATATTCACGTGCAGCACTTACGTGGCCAGTCACTCGCCAAGTTCCCTTGCCTTATGGAAACCAGATGGAAGCTGGAGTCGAGGTTCTCGGCCACAGCAGTGAGGCTGGGCTGCTTTCTGGATGGAATCGCTGAATGTAGGTGGCATAATCCTCTTCCCTCCTCCTCCTCTGCCCCACTTCTGCTTCTAAAAACTAAGAGTCAGTTTCAGAGATACAACTTTTCTCTGTTGCCCAGATACTTTTTTTTTTTAATTTGTAATTGCAACTTTGTTTGTAGTAAAAGCTCTGTTTGGTTGTCATAATTGTAACCAAGAGGAATAATATCCACAAAACAGTCTGTGCTAGCATATGCTTTGAATAGCCTAGATTGATAATGTGAGGTCTTACCCAATTTTAGTAACTTCTACCAACATTTTGGAAGAATTAAACAAATGCGCAGTAAGACAAACAAACAAAACCAAAAAAAAAAAAAAGGAAGCTGGGAGAACAGTGAGGGAAAATTTCACAAGGGTGTTGGTTACCAGTGAAACTCAACAAAATTGGTTCTGAGCCTTATCCTGGAGTTTTCTGGAAATCGGCATCTCAAAGAGTAGGAGTGATCTTAAAGCTCACCCAATAAATAAATATCTAGCTGTTTCCTATTGGAAGAGCCCAGGAGTAGTTATTTCTGTCATAAAATATGATTGTTATATAACACCCTGTCTTCCAGTTGTTAACTTTTATAGTAGTAGAAGGAATAATGATAATTATAAAAGTAGAGCAGTTGTGGAGTGTAAGATATGAAGGACTGAGGATTCCATCAATAGTCACACACTAGTTACTTGCCTTGGGGAGAGTCCAGTACAGTGGTAAGAGCATAGAGTATGAGTCAGAAAGGCACTGGACTCTTACTTCTTGGCTGTGTGCATTGAGGAAAATGTTTAACTTCTCTGGGTTTTCATTTTGGCATCAGAAATAAAGTTAAGGTGAACTTAAAACGTGACAAAGCTCAGTCCTAGGAACATGATATGTGCTTTAAGAAGGGGCAGCTTCTGTATTTGTTATACTCATCTCATAAGGTCTCTACAGATAGTGTATCTACATCTGCCCTTGAGGTAAGCTTGCAGCACAGGACTATAGGGGAAATCATCTTTGGACACAAGCCCTCTCCTCCACCCAGAGCCCCTCTCCATTTCTAGAAGGTTTTGGTCCTCTGTGGAGGAGTCCCAGTCTGGTACAAGTTGGTACCAGGTGGCCTTGTGCTTGGCCTTCCCAGGTGGAGCAGTGGCTAAGAACCCACCTGCCAATGCAGGAGACGTGTGTTCGATCCCTGGGGCAGGAAGATCCCCTGGAGCAGGAAGTGGCAATCCACTCCAGTATTCTTGCCTGGAAAATTCCACAGACAGAGGAGCCTGGTGGGCTACAGAAAGAGTCAACACAACTGAGAAGCGAAGCACAGCACAGCATCGCAGCCTTGAACACAGTCTCTGGGTAGTGTCTGGAGACTAGTCACTTAAAGCAGGTCCAGGCACACTGTGGAGACACTAAATAAATCTCAGCTGAATAAATGAATAAGGGAATCAGTTGCTTTTTTCTATCCTTGTTTACTTGGAAATGTTTTAGCTCTTTCTTAAAAGTCCCATTTACATTATTTATCCTAGACTTCTCCCCCACTTTAAACACTGACAGACATATATTATAGCACAGTTCACAGCCTCTGTTCTTCAGTGATAGATAATGTGATTTGCAACGACAGGACTGTCACTTTGCATACTCTGAACATGGCCTGGTTTCTGGAAATTGATTTTTAAAGAAATTAATTAATGAGTAAATGAAAGAAAGAAATCCTAAAGACAGCATCCCAACCTCTCTTCTTCCCTCCCTTCTGGGTTACTTTTGTGCTTCCCAGACTCAGGCCCTTTCCAGAGAATTGGTTACCTATTGCTTACATCCTGCTCACTGTAAAGTCACCGTGATTTACTGCCAGTACTTAATGCTTATCTTGTCAGGAAGGGGGCCCAGAATATTAGAATATTTCCTGAGAAGAAGCAGAAAGCCAAGGTGTGTCTTGGAGCTTAAAACAAATTGACTGATTAGGCAACCATGATTTTGGCTGAGTGTTTTCAAGACCTTGGCCCACTGAATAGATTCAGAGTGTGAGCTACTCCAACTCAAACAATTCTTTCTTCTTAATTTCTCTATTTCTTTTCAAGAAAGTATTCTGCTCTCAGTCAACCCAAAGCCCATCTTCTCTTTCTTCCTCAGCACATTCAATCAGTTATCAGGTCTCATTAGTTCCACTTTGTTAACTTATGCAGATTTGCAGTATTGTTCCAGGGCTATTTTTTTTTTTTAATTAAAAAAAATTTAGTGCTCGCTTCGGCAGCACATATACTAAAATTGGAACGATACAGAGAAGATTAGCATGGCCCCTGCGCAAGGATGACACGCAAATTCCTGAAGCGTTCCATATTTAAAAAAAAAAAAAAATTTAGGGACTTCCTAGTGGTCCAGTAGTTAAGACTTTTGCCTTCTAAAGCAGGGGATATAGGTTCTATCCCTGGTCAGGGAACTAAGATCCGACATGAAAGTGAAAGTGTTAGTTGCTCAGTTATGTCTGACTCTTTTCAACCCCATGGACTGCAGCGCACTAGGCTCCTCTGTCCATGGGATTTCCCAGGCAAGAATACTGGAGTGGGTTGCTGTTCCCTTCTCCAGGGTATCTTCCCAACCCAGGGATCAAACTCAGATCTCCTGCTTTGTGAGCAGATTCTTTACCACCTGAACCACTAGGGAAGCTAAGATCTCACATGCCTTGAGGCCAAAAAACTAAAACATAAAACAGAAGCAATATTGTAACAAATTCAATAAAGACTTAAAAATATGGTCCACATCAAAAAAATTTATTTTATATTGGAGTAGAGAAATAATTCTAGAAAGAAAGAAGGGATGGAGCCAAAGCAAAAACAATACCCAGTTGTGGATGTGACTGGTGACAGAAGCAAGTTCCAATGCTGTAAAGAGCGATATTGCATAAGAACCTGGAATGTCAGGTCCACAAATCAAGGTAAACTGGAAGGGATCAAGAGATGACAAGAGTGAACGTCGACATTCTAGGAAGTCAGTGAGCTGAGATGGACTGGAATGGGTGAATTTAACTCAGATGACCACTATATCCACTACTGTGGGCAGGAATCCCTTAGAAGAAATGGAGTAGCCATCATGGTCAACAAAAGAGCCCGAAATGCAGTACTTGATGCAATCTCAAAAATGACAGAATGATCTCTGTTCGTTTCCAAGGCAAACCATTTAGTATCACAGTAATCCAAGCTTATGCTCCAACCGGTAATGCTGAAGAAGCTGAAGTTTAACGGTTCTGTGAAGACCTACAAGACCTTTTAGAACTAACATCCAAAAAAGATATCCTTTTCATTATAGGGGACTGGAATGTGAAAGTAGGAAGTCAGGAAACACCTGGAGTAACAGGCAAATTTGGCCTTGGAGTACAGAATGAAGCAGGGCAAAGGCTAATAGAGTTTTGCCAAGAGAACACACTGGTCATAGCAAACACCCTCTTCCAATAATAGAGGAGAAGACTCTACACATGAACATCACCAGATAGTCAACACCGAAATCAGATTGATTATATTCTTTGCAGCCAAAGATGGAGAAGCTCTATACAGTCAGCAAAAACAAGACCAGGAGCTGACTGTGGCTAAGATCATGAACTCCTTATTGCTAAATTCAGACTTAAATTGAAGAAAGTAGGGAAAACCACTAGACCATTCAGGTATGACCTAAATCAAATCCCTTATGATTATACAGTGGGTGTGAGAAATAGATTTAAGTGACTAGATCTGATAGAGTGCCTGATGAACTATGGACAGAGGTTCGTGAGTACAAAAATTTATACAGGAGACAGGATTTAAGACCATCCCCATGGAAAAGAAATGCAAAAAAGCAAAATGGCTGTCTGAGGAGGCCTTACAAATAACTGTGAAAAGAAAGAAGTGAAAAGCAAAGGAGAAAAGGAAAGATATTTCCATCTGAATGCAGAGTTCCAAAGAATAGCAAGGAGAGATAAGAAAGCCTTCCTCAGTGATCAATGCAAAGAAATAGAGGAAAGCAACAGAATGGGAAAGACTAAAGATCTCTTCAAGAAAATTAGAGATACCAAGGGAACATTTCATACAAAGATGGGTTTGAGAAAGGACAGAAATGATATGGACCTAACAGAAACAGAAGATATTAAGACTAGGTGGCAAGAATACACAGAAGAACTGTACAAAAAGATCTTCATGACCCAGATAATCACAATGGTATGATCACTCACCTAGAGCCAGACATCCAGGGATATGAAGTCAAGTGGGCCTTAGAAAGCATCACTACGAACAAACCTAGTGGAGGTGATGGAATTCCAGTTGAGCTATTTCAAATCCTAAAAGATGATGCTGTGAAAGTGCCACACTCAATATGCCAGCAAATTTGGAAAACTCAGCAATGGCCACAGGACTGGAAAAGGTCAGTTTTCATGCCAATCCCAAAGAAAGGCAGTGCCAAAGAATGCTAGAACTTCCTCACAATTGTACTCATTTCACACACTAGTAAAGTAATGCTCAAAATTCTCCAAGCCAGGCCTCAGCAATACGTAAACTGTGAACTTCCAGATGTTCAAGCTGGATTTAGAAAAGGCCGAGGAACCAGAAATCAGATTGTCAACATCCACTGAATCATTGAAAAAGCAAGAGAGTTCCAGAAAAACATCTATTTCTGCTCTAATGACTATGCCAAAGCCTTTGACTGTGTGGATCACTACAAACTGTGGAAAATTCTGAAATAGATGGGAATGCCAGACCACCTGACCTACCTCTTGAGAAACCTGTATGCAGGTCAGGAAGCAACAGTTAGAACTGGACATGGAACAACAGACTGGTTCCAAATAGGAAAAGGAGTACATCAAAGTTGTATATTGTCACCCTGCTTATTTAACTTATATGCAGAGTACATCATGAGAAATGCTGGGCTGGAAGAAGCACAAGGTGGAATCAAGATTGCCTGGAGAAATATCAATAACCTCAGATATGCAGATGACACCACCCTTATGGCAGAAAGTGAAGAGGAACTAAAGAGCCTCTTGATGAAAGTTAAAGATGAGAGTGAAAAAAATTGGCTTAAAACTCAACATTCAGAAAACTAAGACCATGGCATTTGGTCCCATTACTTCATGGCAAATAGATGGGGAAACAGTGGGAAAAGTGTCAGTCTTTATTTTTCTGGGCTCCAAAATCACTGCAGATGGTGACTGCAGCCATGAAATTAAAAGACGCTTACTCCTTGGAAGGAAGGTTATGACCAATCTAGATAGCATATTGAAAAGCAGAGACATTACTTTGCCAACAAAGGTCCATCTAGTCAAGGCTATGGTTTTTCCAGTTGTCATGTATGGATGTGAGAGTTGGAGGGTGAAGAAAGCTGAGTGCTGAAGAATTGATGCTTTTGAACTGTGGTGTTGGAGAAGACTCTTGAGAGTCCCTTGGACTGCAAGAAGATCCAACCAGTCCATCTTAAAGGAAATCATTCCTGGGTATTCATTGGAAGGACTGATGCTGAAGCTGAAACTCCAATACTTTGGCCACTTCATGCGAAGAGTTGACTCACTGGAAGAGACCCTAATGCTGGGAAGGATTGGGAACAGGAGAAGGGGATGACAGAGGATGAGATGGGTGGATGGCATCACTGACTTGATGGCCATGGGTTTTGGTGAACTCCAGGAGTTGTTGATGGAGAGGGAGGCCTGGTGAGCTGCGATTCATGGAGTCGCAAAGAGTCAGACACGACTGAGCGACTGAGCTGAACTGAGAGTTGATTCACAATGTTGTGATAGTTTCAGGTGTATGCAGTACTTATGAACTATTGAATTTGGGGTAAATCACTATATTCTCTGAGCCCTCGCATCTTCATAATTAAAACAGGTTGATAATCCATTCAGCCTTCCTTACATGATTGTTGTCTGAATGAGATTTGATCATGGAAAGGAAAAGAGCTTTGACATTTGTGAAAAACTGGCATTAGTGGCCACTGTTTCTATGATTTGATCTTCTGGAGTGACTGATGATCCTCGTTCGCTCTGGACTGTCCAGTTTTATATCCTGAGAAACTCCTCAGCTCTGTGAAAACCAGGATATTCAGTCATCCTCCTCCTTAATCTCTGCTTCCTTTTCCTCTTCTCCAGTTCAGTTCATTCCTATTGAGCATTTGAGACTTTCCAAGACCTCTCACATCTGTCTCCACCACTGTTACTCACCTGTTACCACTGGCACAATTTCTCTGGAGTATAGATGGAAAGAGATACTTCTGCACAGTAAAGCAGAAGGGCTGTTTCATTGGGCCAGAGAGAAGGAGGGAGACAATGTAGGTATGATTGAAGCTGCTACTTAGGCAGGAAAAATGGTGGATGTTCTCCAGGCATCAGGTGCAAAGTTGTTCACCTGCCAGGTTCCTGCCAGAACTTCTGGTGCGAGGCTGACTGAAGCCCTCTGACCTCAGACTCACACTGTGCAGTACTGATTCCCAATCTTGTGGGACATTGCAGGAAGCAAAGACTTTGAAGTCATTCTGGTCTGGATTTGGGTCAAGGCCTGCTACATAACTGGCAGAGCCCATGGAAAGAACATGGGACATGGAAGGTGAAAATGAGAGGTCTCATATGGGGAATTCAGTCTCCCTTCCCATAAGATCATCCCCTAAGGGATTGTAACCTTCTGCAGGGACACTCTTGGTACCTGTATGGGAGTAAGTAAGAGGTCCCCAGTGACTCACCTGCCAAAGGTGTGTGGCACTGCTAGCCCATGGCAAGGACGGGCACTGCCTTGCCTTATCCAGGGATGCTGAAGGGCACACATCTGACATGAATTCTTCCTGTGCCCACAGGCCCACTGTAGGTAAAAGGAAGGTCTCTTCCTGCCACCAAGACCACCTTGCTGGCCTGGGTGGAAGACCCAGTGCTTGTGAGTGGAGTGGGCAAGGCTAGGCAGCAGGGAGCTGGGGTCAGGAAGCAGGAGGCCAAGAACCCATGCAGGGAGTCAGGGAGGTGGTGGAAAAGGAGAGTGTGTATGAGCTGTGGGTTCCAAGCTCTAAGAACATGTGCCATTGGCCTATTAGACTTCATTTATAAAACTCAGCTTCAGAAATAAGGTTATTAAAAATTTCAAAATGGTGACAACTGGGACCTTTGACATACCCGGCACCACATGACTACATGGGCTGCATACTTGTGAAGCCAGCTGGTTCTAATTCTAGTTCATCTACCTGTTTCCTAGAACAAGCCACATCTTTCTGCCTCAGTCTCTTCACTTGTGAACTGTCACACCTACCTCTCAAGGCTACTGTGGTAAATGGTATTTTATATATCATGCAGGACAGAAGCTTCGTATGTAGTGCACTGGTTTCCTTTTCCCATTGACATACAGTTTAATAAGAGCTCTAGCTTCTTGGTTCAAAATGGGGAAAGGAGTACAACAAGATTTTTTAACTTCAGTGCAGAGTACCTCATGCAAAATGTTGGGCTGGATGAATCACAAGCTGGAATCAAGATTGCTGGGAGAAATATCAGCAACCTCAGATATGCAGATTTCTCTAAGGGCAGAAAGTGAGGAGGAACTAAAGAGCATCTTGATGAAGGTGAAAGAGGAGAGTGAAAAAAGCTGGCTTGAAATTCAGCATTCAAAAAATTAAGATCATGGCTCTGGTCCCATCACTTCATGGCTAATAGAAAGGGGGAAAGTGACAGATTTTCTTTTCTTGGGCTTTGAAATCATTGTGGATGGTGACTGCAGCCATGAAATTAAAGACACTTGTTCATTGGAAGGAAAGCTATGACAATTCTATACAGCATATTAAAAAACAGAGGTATCACTTTTCAGACAAATGTCCGTATAGTCACAGCTATGGTTTTCCCAGTGAAAGTGAAAGTCGTTCAGTCATGTCTGACTCTTTGCAACCCCATGGACTATAAGGCCCATGGAATTCTCCAGGCCAGAATACTGGAGTGGGTAGCCTTTCCTTTCTCCAGGGGATATGGTTTTTCCAGTAGTTATGTATGGATATGAGAGTCGGACCATACAGAAAGCTGAACACTGAAGAATTTAAACTGTGGTGCTAGAGAAGAGTCTTGAGAGTCCCTTGGACTGCCAGGACATCAAGCCTAAAGGAAATAAACCTTGGATATCCATTGATATCCATTCCAATACTTTGGCAACCTGATGTGAAGAGCTGAACCATTGGAAAAGACCCTGATGCTGGGAAAGACTGATGACAGGAAAGGAGAAGGGGATGACACAGGATGAGATGGTTGGATGGCGTCACCAACTCAATGGATATGAATTTGAGCAAACTCTGGGAGATAGTGAAGGACATGGAAGCTTGGTATGCTGCAGTCCATGGTGTTGCAAAGAGTGGGACACAATTTAAGGACTAAGCAACAACGATACTCAGAGCCTAGTATAACAGCATATAGTCTATATGTAAAAATGTGAGTTACTCAGGGAATAACTTCTTTTTATGCATTTTAGAGTAGGACTTTTCCTTCTTTGCATCTTTTCCTTTAATTCATATTTTATTCTTAACCCTGTCCTTTTAGTCTTGAATTGTGAAAGAGAATTTAGGAAGCCCTAGCTGATGATATACAGTATGTGTTAACATACAATATGTAAATTTAGATGAGGCCCTCCAAAATAAAAAGCAGCAGCAAATTAATAAAGTAAATAACTAGTTAATTTGACTCTAAAATGTAGGAAATTTAACTATATTATTTATTTGTTACATATAATAATATTAATATATGAGAAGAAAAAAGGCCAGACAGACGTTTACCAAAATTTCACTAGGATTTGTCATTGGAAATGAGAATTAGAATTTTTCTTTTTTAACTCATTATATTTTTGAAAGTTTGTATGGTTTTTGTGTATAATAAATTTATAGTACATTATTTACAGCATTTTTCAAATATAGAAGCCATCACTTAAGGCCTAGGACAAGTGGCATTTCTTCCATATAAGTTCCTTTCCATTCTGTTCTAACTTTATATACACCACAATTCTGTGAGGTGAGTACTCTTATTATCTTCATTTTGCAGATGAAAACACTATAGTTAAATGATAGTAAAAACTTGACCAGGGTCAAATAGCTAGGAGTAGCAAGCCTGGTGTTTAAACCTCAGTTTTTCAATTTTTAGGTGTCAAAGCCAGATACCTTACATTCTCTTCCAAACTCAAACTTCTTTAGTGCTTTGAATGTTATTTAGTACACTCTGCTTTGCTGTTCAGGTATGTGGGTTCTAATCTCTTTCTCCTTACTTGGAAGCAATGTGTGTTTAGTGGCTGTGGTTTGCCTTGGATTCCCACAGAACCTCACAGGCAAGATGGGCTCAATAGGAACCACGTGTGGGTTGAATGAATGCTTGAAAATGAATGAAGGGTGGCCCCACCTAACATGATGGTAAAGTTTATAGCCAATACCATCTCTCCTTTTTATTGTAGCTACCTCCTGGGAGGACTTGGATATTCTACCAGACGTTTCTCTGTGTGTGCTTCTCAAAGCAAAAACAGCCTTTTATTTTAAAAAGTGTTTTTAAATATCAAAACAGTGAGCATTATTTTTTTGTTTTTATAATTAAATTTTGTTTTTGTATTGGAGCATAGATGATTAACAATGTTGTGATATTTTTAAAAAATAAATATTAAACTGGAGGTCATGTGCTTAAAAGTCAAGGTTTTTCTCTTTTGTTTGACCCAAATAAACTCCAAAATGGATTAACAAGTGCTTTGGTTCCTGAGGCATTACGGTAGTTGGAAGAGATATTTTTGAAAATAATAATTTTGGTGTTCAGGTTGGTGGCCTTAAAAAGGTCGTACAGTTTTTGGGAGATGTGTATAGGATAGAATCAGAGCTTCTTTGAAACTAGAAATTACAGGAGTAAGATTCTAGTACATTCTAACCAGACCATTCTTTTTAAGGGCTTCTGCCAGTTGGTGCTAAGCTCACTAGATGAGCCATTATCTTGGCATCTTTGGCCTAAAAATTGAACATACATGAAGTAGTATTTCATAAAATATATATTAGAAATTTGAGTGCATTTATTTCTTAGCATATAAGGATTTCTTTACCTTTTTCCTCTCCTTCATCCCTTTCACTTTTACAAGTTTTAAATGGACTCCTGTTGATTCTATGTGTTCCTCAAAGAAATGTGCCTACCCAGCCAATCATTTTAAAGGTATCCATTGACTTCACTGACTAATTGGAGAAAAAACAGTGCAGAATAGGAAAATATTCTTTGTTTCTCCTGAGATCAAATTAGAGTTTGCATGTGTGGAGTTTCAGAATATTGATTTGCATAAAATAACTGCCACTTAGCTGTAACAGACGATTTGCCACTTGGCTGCATCTGACTGGATGGATCAAAGATGGATATCTAATCCAATCAGATTATTTCTGAATTGTTACCAAGATATTAACTGTAGTCTGGAATGTTTGTTTTAATTCAGATAATAAAATTTTAGGAGCTCGAGAGAAAAGCGTTAGTCACTAAGTTGTGTCCAACTCTTTGTGACCCCATGGGTTATAGTATGCCAGTCTTCTCTGCCCATGGAATTCTCCAGGCAAGAATCCTGCAGTGGGTAGTATTCTCCTTCTTAGGAGAGGCAAAGAATAGCAGAGACACAAAGAAGGAGTTGAGAACATGAGAGACCCTGGAAGAAGTTGTGTCTGAGGTCTTCTGGCTCATCCCAGGGGGTTTGGTTGCTTCCAAAATGTGACTTTGAATTTAATGCAGTGTTTTCTCCTTCGGACAAATTTTCTATCTTTATTAAGCTGCTTCAATTGGTTTTTGTCACTTGCAAACCAAAGATATTTGTGTATATATCCATCACCACTCTTACCATTTTGTTTTAAACTAGTCCATGGATCACTTTCCCCCATTAAATTGAGAGTTTCTCAAAGTTACAGACCTGTTTTTTCCTATCCTTTGTACTTTGCATATGTCTGGCACAGAAAGAAATTCAGTGATTGATTGAAAAAGATAAGGAAAGGGTAGGGAAACAGATGGTGCCTTGTAAACTTAATTCATTCATTGCGAAGGTCTCCCTATTAGAACATATACATAGTTGTCTGTCATTTTTAGGTGGTTTGATTATACTATGATTCATCTCAGCTATATATCAAGTCATAACAGTACATATACACACATTTATCTCCAGGATTCTGGGAAGTCACTGGGGCAATAAAGGGGGAAATCATATTTCAAAAGCAAAGTAGATGTTAGAGAGAGAACTTTAGCATATTGAAATGCATATCTAAAGGTACTGATTCTTAAAAGGGAGTAAGAACAGAGAAACTGGTATGGGGACAGATAAAAGAGGAATGGCTTTAGGCTTGGGAAGGCTTTAGTTCTCAGAACTGGCTCTAAGAGGGCTCCTGAATCTTCAGCATTTAGTGTGTGATACTGGTAAGTCCTCCAATACCCAAGATGGGGGCTATACGCACAGGGAACATTTTGTGTGGTCACATGGTTCCCTTGGGAGAGACGCAGGGTTGTTAAGAGCTGATTACCATGCCCAGGCACACTCATATGAATCTGCCAAACTCAATAGCTAAAGAGGCCTTGACATGTTTCCATTTCTGATTCTGTCCTTATAAAATGTGTTGCTAATTAAAATAACTGCCAGCTCAGACTTCTGCAAGAAAACCCATCCACGTGCTCAGAGACTGTTGTTTTCCATGCTCCTAGCTTTCATTAAATAGATAAAAACTACAGAACCCAGCAGCAGAACTCAACTGTCTGGGACAGCTCAAGTGGGGGGGCAGGGGGCGGGTGATGGTGGTGGTGGCTGCCCTACACGTAAGTAATCAAACGGTACAATAATTAATCCTTCCTTTCAATAGAGAAGGAAAGGGTTAACTAGCAGATCATGCTACTTCTACACAGTGCCCTAGGCATGTTTGATTTGGCAAGTGGAAAAAGAAGTACAAAAACACATGTCCTGACAAAGTCAAGAATTATCAAATTGCAGTCAATACTGTTACTGAATTGAATTTGGAGTACGTCTTTCTCCTTCATTTGAGCTGTAGTTTGTGCAATTGTTTAAGAATTCATGTCTGTTCATTGTGCTCCTTGCTATACTGCCTTCACTGACTTCCCATCACACCTTGCATAAAGTTTAAACTCCTTTAACATGGCTAGAGGACCTTTAGTGATCCAGACCTCATTTGCTTCACTGGCTTCTGGCCTCATTGCTCACTCTCTTTAGCCACACTTACAGTGCCCTGAAAATGCCACAACTGTCTCTTCCCTTCATTCCTTTCACACGCTGTTCCATATACCTGGAACGCCTATACCACCCATCCTTATTCCCCTGGTAAACTCAAACAATTCTGTTAATAAACTCAGGTCAGGAGTGTGTTCCTTTTGTATGTCATCTGTGACACCTCCACTTTCCCCTACACCAAATATGGAGAGATATCTCCTTTGGACTTTACTGGCTCCTGCTCTATCCCTTACTATTATGCCTGTGTGTGTGCTCAGTTGTGATATTATGTCTGACTGTTCGTAACCCCATGGACTGTAGCCCATCAGGCTCCTCTGTCCATGGGATTCTCCAGGCAAGAATATTGGAATGGGTTGCCATTTCCTCCTCCAGGGAATCTTCTTGACCCAGGGATTGACCATCTCTCCTGCATCTCCTTCATTGGCAAGTGTATTCTTTACCAGTGGACCACCTGGGAAGCCCTACTATTGTGCCTGCCATGTTATAATTGATATGAATGAAGGAAAGAATTGCTCCAGAGCTATGTATAGAGTCAAAATCTCAGGGCACCTAAGACCCTAATGTCAGACCTCCCAATTGTCAAAGATTGCAAAGCTGAAATTGTATGGAGGACTGAGGACCAAAAGTACTAGCCAGTTTTAGATGTGATGTTTGATTAGAACTATGAAATGATAAATTTCATAAATTTCACTCATTCATTCATAGTTTCAATTTTTTTAAATTAAGAGTTACTTTGTGCTAGACCTACAGGGAATGCTGCTGCTGCTGCTGCTCAGTCGCTTCAGTCGTGTCCGACTCTGTGCGACCCCACAGACGGCAGTGCACCAGGCTCCCCCGTCGCAAGAACGCTGGAGTGGGTTGCCATTTCCTTCTCCAGTGCATGAAAGTGAAAAGTGAAAGTGAAGTCACGCATTCATGTCCAACTCTTAGCAACCCCATGGACTAAAGCCTACCAGGCTCCTCCATCCATGGGATTTTCCAGGCAAGAGTACAGAGTGGGATGCCATTGCCTTCTCCGACAGGGAATACTAGGGATTACAAATATGACTTTGAGCTAGGTGGTTCCTTCTAGCCTGAAACTTATAGCTTAGAAAGGCATACATATGTACATACATACAAGCAATTTTTAAACCACAAATTTAATTAAACCAACAGAGTAATAGCAAGGCATTAAATGAAGGCTATAATAGGGAGATCTAACCCAATCTGTGAGTCAAGGAATGCACCCCTGAAAAAGTGCTATTCAAGGTAAAATAGTAAGGATGCTGTAGGAGTTCAGGGTAGGAGGGAAAGGACATCAGAGAAAAGGAACAGCACCTGCAAAGACTCAAAAGCAGGAAGGAGAGTGACATGATAAAGGAGCAAGGAAAGACCAATGGAATAGAGCTACGAATACGAAGGGAAAAGATGAGCCTGCAGAAGTTGATGGGATGCGATCATGCAGAGCTCAGACAGGGTAAGTCGCTTGAATTTTACCAAAGTATAAACAGAAATCACTGAAAGGATTTTAAGCCAATTTTAAATCTGTTTTGCAGTGTTAACAATTATTTTGGCAGCATTGTAGAGAGATGATTGGAAGGTGTAAGAACAGAAGAGTAGACCAATTGAGAGGCTGGTACAGTGTTTTCAGCAGAGACAGTGGTTCCCCCTAAAGCAGTTGGAGAAGTGATGCAGAAGAGTAGATGCAGTCAAGAGATACTGAGGAACTAGAACCATTGGCCCCGGGAATTGATTAGCAGTCAAGCAGGATGAGATGTCAACACTTGCCACAAATAGGTTCATTCAGTTAACAAATGGCTATTAACTGGCTCTTATGTGCCAGATAAAGTTGGGGTGCTTTTCACAAGCCTCTGACTGCTTTCTCGAAAACACTGCAATACAAATCTGTTTATAAGAGAGCATTAAACAGTTTACTTTATTTCTGGTGCCTAGTTGATTGTAATACAAACTTTTAAAGAAAGGTTTCCCGCTATGCTTTTGTCAGGTCATGTGTTGAACTGATCACCACTCATAACCCCATTCCCACCCACTGCCACTGAAGACAGTTAATTCTCTTTCTATGAGTAGAAAGAGTCTTGCTTTGATGCACCATCATACACTTCTAGTGGCCCACTTAGAATATTTTGAGACTCTGTCCATCAGCCCTCTCTCCCTGACTTTCATGGGGAGGTAACACATTGAATTATGCCTCAGTCTCTTACTAACTTCATATTAAGCGTGTTACTAGCCTCCCTAACTTGAGGGTTTTCCTCTCTAAATAGGGACAATTTATTCAATGTCAATATTACTAATCTCTTCTATGGGCAGTACAGCGTATTGTGCTTCCAAATGTGACATAATATGAAGTAGATCTACTTACCTGTGATGTAGATCTACTTACCTGTGATGTTTTCTTGTCACAGACTTTTAACTAGAATATAACCAAACCTTTAGGTCCAGCTTCCAGCTTGCTGGAAACAAAAGATATAGACAACATAAGGGAACAAGTCCAGATAGTGGACGTTCTACATAACAACTGTCCTGGCCTCTTCCTGGGCCCACTAAAGGGGGCCTTTCTTAATTTAAAAGAATTAAGAAAAGAGACATAATAACCAAATGTTGTATGTAAAACTCAGATAACGTATTGGTGTTTGGATTTGCTAAAAAGTGGAAAGATCTTTGTCTAGCTAGAAACCTGGTCCTCACATATAAGGTGTGATACTGACCTCAGCATAGTTCTGCAACTTGCATTCATAAAGGAGCTTTACTGGTGAAATCAGAGTGTCCACTAATTCAGGTTTCCTCCAAACAGAGAACGTCTCTTAATAGCTTCCATCCTTTTTCGTGCTTCTTATATCATGTGTCCATGGTATCAGTTCGGAAGGAATGCTATGAGCTAGATTTTAAGAAACCTTTCTCATGTCCCCATCATCATGCTAGGCCCTTCACAAAGATTATAGTATTTAGTCCTCACAACAGTGTCATGAAGCAAGAGTTCATGTCCCTGGTCTGTGGATGCAGAAAGCCAAGGATGCTATGTAACTTACTTAAAGCCACACAGCTAGGAGAGGAATGGAAAAGAGCACCTCCAATGTTTAGGGCAATTACAACTTGACTATGCTGATTATAGTCCTATTCCCTACCCCTCCCAAAAAGTTGTCACAGACTGGAAATAAAAATAGACTCATGTAAATATTTGCATACCTTACTCTGTGCTCTACTGTGGGTGTAAAGTGCATGCAATAAAACTTTGTTGGGGCAGCATGGGAAAATAGATACTAAATGATTCACAGGTGGGTTTAGAAGAGAAAGCATATTCTCTTACAAAATATCCTTCAGGGGATAACGCATAAAAATTGAAGTACCATGTTTGCACTAATGCCAAAAGCCATAAGACTGAGGAACCCCAGCAACAAAAAAACTGTCTGCTTAAACTTTCCCCAAGCCAAACACCTCTCCTGTGTCTTGTGCCTGAAACTCAACACAGGAAGGTCTTTCTGGGTGGAGTAAGGTAGGGAATGAGATGATTGTGATGATAATTTTCTGGAGAAATAACTGGCTTTTTTTTTTGGTGCATTTTCTTTTGGAGAAGGTGCATACTTTGGGGAATAAGGAGCTCAAATCTCAACTTTATTCTAATGTGTGTAAACAGAGCCTCAGCCTTCACCTAGCACACTCACTGAGGTATGACTTGGAACCTCCCATTTGGCCTCTTTGATTTATTTCTTTCCTAGACAAACTCCTATTGTGTAGGAGCCCTGTGAAAACTTCAAAAAGTCCATTCAGGCTGAAATGTTTCTCAGTTCATTTTCACATTACTCACTCATCATTTCCAAAAGCCAGTAACTGGGGGAGCTCAAGTAATCTCTGTCAAGTTTTCCCAACTGAAGCCCCACTTTCTATGACAGAGTTACAAACGTTTTTAGCTCCGCTTTGCATACATTCTAGAGAACTTCTTGGCAGGGTCTTTAAAGTGTGTTTTCATATTCTTTGGATTTCATCTTCGTAGCACAGCCTTATGGAAAAACATCACATTCCAAATGTGACTGGGAAGTTTCATTCACCACAGCGGTTGCCAATAACATGTGGGGAGTTTATTGTCCCTCTAGCGAGCTCATCAAATCCAAACAAAATGTGTGCACTGTAATTTTAGCTGATTCATTTCCATAAGATGCAAGTTGATGCTATTTACAAGATACCCCAAGATCAATTTAAGAGTCTATACTATGGTGGAATTAAATATACAATAGTTTTTGACTCAGTATATATCATTAGAGTCTTAGTAGGAAACAAATGGCACGCTCAAAAGGGTTTAGTGGAATATAATTTTGTGAAGAGAGTATTTAAGAGGCATGGGCATGGTTAAGGGAATTGTCAAGGAGTGGTGAGGCACTCAGCAATTGTGAGCATCAGGAAGCGCTTGCTGCCTCAGGCAGAAGGGGTAAGGGGGTAGGGCTTGGAGGGTGGGTACCTGGGAAGTACTCTGGAAGGTCCAACAGGACCTGTAGCTGAGGAATGCGGCATGGCTCAGAACAGCAAGGCTGGAAACAGAAGAATAAATTCCCCACCCTCTCCACTTGTATCCTCTAAACACTGGCTGATGCCACCCATTGGCCAAGCCCAGCCAGAAACCAGAGAGCAAAGGAGACTGGGAATCATTGAGGTCAGTCTTCTGGGGGTTCATAACAGATAGAGAAGGGCAGAAATTGTTTTGGGGTATCCTATACCAACTGATTTCAGATTTTACTATGACAGAGTGGCATAATAGTATGAATATAGGTTTAGGTGTCTGAAAGATCCGGATTCAGATTCTACCTACTAATAATCAGATATTGGGATCTTTTCTGGAGAAAACCTGTTGAACTGCTTCGTATGAGTTTCAGCTTACCTTCTCTGAGTTTCAGTTTCTTCATCCAGTAAAATGGAGATTATAATAACTACTTACCTACCTAATTGAGGTATTGTGAATATTAAACAAGTTGCCTAAGTAAAAGAGCTTGACACAATGCTTGACACATGGAATGTGTTTAGTA
Organism: Antilocapra americana; assembly: GCA_007570785.1. Taxonomy (NCBI): domain Eukaryota; kingdom Metazoa; phylum Chordata; class Mammalia; order Artiodactyla; family Antilocapridae; genus Antilocapra; species Antilocapra americana. The sequence continues at coordinate 4,056,022 of ML661897.1, forward strand.
TTCTTTGATTTCCTCAGTTAGCCCTCCACCAGTTAGCCCTACTTGGTGAGATGTCTGCCTTGTGAATGTTGAAGAACTGGTCTGACCACCTTGCTTTTCTCTTATTGAGTTCTTCCTGGAAGTCCCCTGATGAGTCACAGCTGGAGTAATGGATGGGACTGTGATGTTCCTGGAAACTTGTTTGTTGGGGTCTCCCTATCTGGAGAGAATCAACCATTTAGCTGGTGTCACTTCTCTGAAGAAAACCTAATGGGACGTCTTCAAGAGAATTCTGGTTTTCTCTCTCTGCAAGGACACTAGTTCTTAGGGAACTATTCACTGCAATGCTGTTCTTTTTTTTTTTTTTCCTAATTAATTTTTTTTTGAGGGATAATTGCTTTACAGAATTTAGTTGTTTTCTGTCAAACCTCAACACTAATCAGCCATAGATATACATATATCCCCTCCCTTTTGAACCTCTCTCCCATCACCTTCCCCATCTCATCTCTCTAAGTTGATACAGAACCCCTATTTGAGTTCCCTGAGCCATACAGCAAATTTCCATTGGCTGTCTATTTTGCAAGTGGTAATGTAAGTTTCCATGCTACTCTTCCCATACATCTCACCCTCTCCTCCCCTCTTCCCATGTCCATAAGTCTATTTTCTATGTCTTTTTCTCCATTGTTGCCCTGTAAATAAATTCTTCAGTATCGCTTTTCTAGATCCCGAATATATGCACTAGAATACGATATTTATCTTTCTCTTTCTGCCTTACTTCATTCTGTATTATAGGTTCTAGGTTCATCCACTTCATTAGAACTTCACCTTTTCTTCATCAAGTTTAATTCCCCATTCATAAGCTGATGCTCAAAATACATGCCCTTCCTCCTGGTGTGCACTAGCTGTTGATAAGGCATCAGCTGCTTTTCCAAGAACTTGACCAATTTAGTTCCTGATAGTTAAGACTGTTTCTTTCTTACTTGAAGCTGCTAGGGGAGCTTTTGGTTTATTGTTGTTTGTTGTTGTTAATGTTTGACAGTTTTGGAATATGTGGGAATGTTTGGTTAGTTGTGAATTTTGATTGTACCCTTGGAAAGAGACTGAAAAACCAATTTCAACTGGTGATTGAAAATGAGGGTCACAAGAGTCATTCATTAATTGCATTGGCTCAAACTAGAGTTTATCTGCCTTGCATAATGCCTAATTCCCATAATCTTCCTGTAAGGCAGTGTCTGATTTTCATTTGAGAAAACAGAAGCTCAGATAGATGGGGTAACATGTCTAGCTGATAAGAGGTGAAGCTGGGCTAGAGATTGTAGCTCTTTATGAATCAAAGCACAGAACTCTGTTTATCTCTGAGATGGTTACCGAGAGTCAACTGCAATAATTGTCATTCAGCCGTGGCCATTTAAAAATAAAAATCATGAGACTATGAGTTTCCTCATGGCAAGGGGGAAGTCTAATTCATCTCTCTCTTTTCGCTGTTGACTACTTCACCTCTGCCATAGAGTGGGTACCTGAAGAAAGTTTGTTGAATGAAAAAAATGAATGACCACCTGAACCATCCATACAAAGACATTTTTGTCTCTTTTGTATTTTTCTAATGCATATTTATATTTCATTTGACAGTGTTTGCAAATTGCATAATATTCCCCTTCAGCATAACTTGTAGCGTGGAAATGCTTCCATATGCTAGATGTTTCCCCTCATTTGACTGAGAAAGAAGAAAGACTAAGAAAAACATAACATCGTGGCTAAGCATCCATATAAACACAAGTTATAGCATGTACTGTTCATGAATGGTGTGTTTTAGAAGGGTGATTTTAAGAAAATATTGAAGTAGACATTAAATTTGGATTGATATTGGTTGGAAAAATGTTCTTGTGCAGCTAAATATAGTTTTATATTAATTCACTATGTTGTAGGAGGTATGAGATAGGGGAAAAGAATATGGGTCCTATAGCAGCTGCCTGTATTCATATCCAGGCTTTGCTACTTAATAGCTGTGTGACTTGGGCAACTTATTCAGTCTATCTGTGTCTTAGCTTAACCCCTTTGTAAAATGGAAATAAGAATGCTGTCTCCCTCATGAGAAGGCTGAACAAGCTAAATGAGTTAATAAGGCTCAATAAGTGTTGTCCCCAAGTCTTATGAAGTCTAGTTCAGAAAAGTCATATTTTTTTCACATCTTCATCCCCATTGTTGTTGTTTAGTCACTAAGTCGTGTCTGACTCTTTTGCAACCCCATGAACTATAACCTGCCAGGCTTCACTGTATCCCCATTATCTCTGTCATATTTCAGGAGCTCATCAGGTCTTGCCTGTCTTTCTTTACCTGCCCTCTCACACTTCACATGGGGTCTAGGGTGAATCCTTGAAGACTCACATTGAACCAGACCCTTCACCTTCTTCAAGAAACATCATTATTCCCTATCAACTTCAATTATATACAAGCCCTTAGCATAATTTTCAAGGTCCTTCTTGAACTCATTCTTATTTCCTCTCTCCTCATCTCTCAGCATTCCCACATGCACGCTATACTACAAGTATCAACAAATGCCCGAAGTGCAGAAAGTTAAATTGGCTTGATGAATAAGTAATAGTTGAGTAAGAGGAGTGAGCAGCTGATTTTACTCATGGGCTCATAGAAAGCTTCAGAGAAGAGACATTTAAGTTGTATCTTGAAGAATAAGTTGATATTGGCTGAGCAAGGTAGAGTGGAATGTGATTGGGTAGATCATGTAGATTGAGGGAAGGATTTGTGCATTGGAGCAGAAAACAAGGTATATTCATGGAATGAGAACTTGTCTAATGCTGAGTGGAGAGGGACCATCAAAAAGGCCTTCAAGTCTGGCATGAATACCTGGACAGAATGGTGATGTTGTTAATAGAGATGAAGAATATACAAGAGAAGCTATGTGAGGGGTGTGTGTTGTGTGTGTGTTTTGAACTAGAAATAATAGGTGTCCGTTTTGTACAAAACTCACCTGAGAATAGCCAGTTCTAAACTCCTGATCATGTCTTCAGTCACAATGCTCAGACCTGTTTCCCAGCAAATTTCCTCATCTTAGCATATGGCAACTCTATTCTTTAGTCTTCCATGATTCCTCTCTCTTAAATCCTATTTTTGATCCTTCAGCAAATTCTGCTGGCTTTTTCTTCAAAGTATATACAGCATATGACCATTTCTCACCATCTTCAAGGCTACCACTCTCATCAAAACCATCATCATCTTTTATAGGATTATGGAAAGAGTCTCCTAAACTGCCTCCCTGCTTTCCACCTTGCCCTCCCTCAGCCTGTTCTCAACTCAGCAGCCAGGGTGGTCCTCTTAAAAAGAAGTCAGATCATGAGTCCTCTGTACTTAGCTTCTCAAAGGCATCTCTATCTTACTTAGAGTAAAATCTCCAAGTATTTACAGTGGTGGTTTACATGACTGAGCCTTCCCAACCCTTGGCCCCATTGTTCCTTAGACTTCTTCTCTTACTGCAGCCCTCTTTGGTGTCACATTGCCACATTGGATCTCTTAGTGTTCCTCGGACATGCTTGGTGTGCTTCTGTTTATGAGACTTTCCAATGACTAGTCCCCTGCATAGAGTGGTTTCCTCAAATGTACATCTAATGAGCTCCATCCAGAGCGCTTCCTTCAGCTCTTCACTCCAATGGCATCTGCTCAGTGAGGCCTCCTCTGGCTACCTTATCTAAACTGGCTCCTCCCTTTTCATTTGATCTTCCAATCCCGCTCCTACTTCTGTGTATTTTTTCTTTAGCATGTATCTCCATCTATCATACTCTGTATTTTACCTTTAGATTTTATCTATTATTTGGCTCTGCCCTCCCCCACCCCCACTCTCTTGCATCTGCAGTTGCTTGGTATATTTTTATTGAATGAAAGAATAAATCCAGGTGGGGTATAGCAGCGTGTTACTGTGAGAATCTAGTACTCATGAGATAGATAAGGGTTAAACATAGATTTGGCAATTTTTAGCAATGAGTGACAGATAGGTGGGAGTAGCTAAGATACAACAAGGAAAAGACATTTAATGAGATTTTTTTTAAAGACTAACATAAAAATTGAGAAAAGAAATAAAAACTGTCAGATAAATAGAGTTGAGAACAATGGCTTTGGGATTACAGACTTGAGTTAAAATCTTTTTTCCATCAATTATGAACTTTATGACTATAGGCAAGTGACTGGATGATTCTTGGCCTTTTTGCTTTCAAGAGTAATTGAAAGAAAAAAGATCTCCACTTGAGAGGGCTAAGAGAATTGACCAATAAAATGCACAGAGATCAGTTAGCTGAAAATACAGAATACAAGTAGTTGTTGTTGATAGTAGAACCATTATTATTTTCAAAATTCAGCAAAAAATTATGAAAAATAGAAATAGGAGAACATAATGGAAGATAAGTAAGGAGAGGTCTTCAAGAAAGAAGACAGTAAACTCTGTAGAGGCTGCTCTGTGGTTAAGGCTAGATATCCTAAGGACTATATAAGGTCCTGTGTGCGTGCAGGCATAGTTGCTTTGTCATGGCTGACTCTGCAACGCCATGGACTGTAGCCAGCCAGACTCCTCTGTCCATGGGATTTTCCAGGCAGTAATACTGAAGTGGAAAGCCATTCCCTTCTCCAGGGGATCTTCCTGATCCAGGGATTGAACCCAGGTCTCCCTCATTGCAGGTGGATTCTTCATCTGAGCCACCAGGGAAGCCCATATAAGGCTGTGGGGTAGAACTATTTGAGAGAACAATTTCACTTGAATCCAAAAGTCATAATCCCATATTATAAAATGAGCTAATGTTTCATGGAAAATAACAATAATTGTCCTAGGAAAAAAAATCAAAAACAAAACAACATTGGACCCTCAATTGTGTCCAGCTGACAAATGTAGGAACATGGTGACCCAAAAATTTGTTCCTCTCTGGTCTTTGGGAGATTTACTTGCTCACTAGTGAGAACTAGTTTGTTGGTTTTATGAGGTTAAGCTATTATGCAATACTGTTTAGCTGGCTCCGTGGGTGTTTATTTACAGATGGCTGCCATCTTGATTTATTGTCTGTCAAATTATAATTATTATGGATGAAGTTAATTGTCATTTCAGCCATCTGGTAATTGCCCACTGTGCTTTCATGTGGTGACAAATCAGTCCTTTGGATCAAAAGTGGAAGGTTCGTAAGATATTTCATTTCCACGTTCATCTCCATTCATGTCTTGTTCAAAATAAGTGATTAGAGGAAATTATCAATACATTTCAGTGTAATTTGTGGGCCTCCAGTGAAAGAATTGCTGATTGTTGTGTTTCTGAGTAGTAGGGCTGGTATAACAAGAATCCAGTGATATGAGTTATAGTAATTGAAATTAAAATAATGAGGCATGCTCTTTCAAAGGTTGGTCTAATAAAAAAAAAGTAACAATGTTCCAGTATATTCCATGGTGCATCACTTGTAATGATGGTTTATAACCCTCCTTATTCATTTGCCCTATTGTTTATCAAAACCACTTTATCCGTATGCCCTTCTGAACTTTTAGGACAGGAGGTAACAGAGTCAGTGAAGTTACCTTGCCTTACAGAGCCTCAATTACTTTGATTCAGGGCTATGAATGGGATAGTCTGCTTGGTCCCTTTTCAGGATAGAACCAATGGAAACAAAGAGAAAGGAACATATGTATGTCATAGGAGCTACATCCCTCCTCCCATTTTTGGTGTCTGGTCCCTTGTTTATGTGCTTTTCCTTTTTTGGCTTTTCCTAGTGGGTATATTTTCACACATGATTTGCTAAATTGGTCAGCAGAGATCAAGCAGAAACTTTCCTGTGAAAGCATAGCCTTGTAATACTATTAGGGTCTTACTATCTCTTTCATCTCAGGAAACCTATATAGACCAGAGGCCTATAGAGGGAAGAAGCCTATATCCCTGACTCTTCAATATTTCCATGCAAAGTCAGTTTCTTATTGACAGCTGCCATTTTAGTGTCCTGGGCATTTGTTCTACTGTGAGACTCAGTTCAGTTCAGTCGCTCAGTCATGTCCAACTCTTTGTGACCCCATGAACTGCAGCACACCAGCCCTCCCTGTCCATCACCAACTCTTGGAGTCTACCCAGTCTCATGTCTATTGAGTCGGTGATGCCATCCAACCATCTCATCCTCTGGTGTCCCCTTCTCCTCCTGCCCTCAATCTTTCCCAGCATCAGGGTCTTTTCCAATGAGTCAGCTCTTCATATCAGGTGCCCAAAGTATTGGAGTTTCAGCGTCAACATCAGTCCTTCCAGTGAACACCCAGGACTGATCTCCTTTAGGATGGACTGGTTGGATCTCCTTGCAGTCTAAGGGACTCTCAAGAGTCTTCTCCAACACCACAGTTCAAAAGCATCAATTCTTCAGTGCTCAGCTTTCTTTATAGTTCAACTCTCACATCCATACATGACCACTGGAAAAACCATAGCCTTGACTAGATGGACCTTTGTTGACAAAGTAATGTCTCTGCTTTTTAATATGCTGTCTAGGTTGGTCATAACTTTCCTGAGACTCAGCCTGGGCCAATTTCTACTAACACCCCTTCCCAACTAGAGAGCCAGGCATCCATTGGGCCAGAGAAAACTTGTGAGGGACCTCTGCTTTCCTTCACTTTGTAGGATTATGAATCAGTTGAGGAAGGAAAGCTCAAGGGCCAGTCGTAGGTATCCAGGATATCTGCTATTCGTCACCAGGCTCAGGCATTTCCTGATTCCTTCTCAAAGATGTTGACCTGCCCTATAGGATTTCCACTTCCTGGGTAATTCTCTGCATGCAAATGCCCTGACAGGCTGCTCCTGCCCTTCTCTCCTCACTTACTCCATGAGGCCACAGCAAAGATCTCTTCTTACCCATGAGATCTCTTTATCTCTAGTACCCATCTCTTTCAGTCCACCCTCCATATTGTTGCTTGAGAGGGTTCTCAAAATCCTCTTGGTGCTTCTTCTGAGTCCGAAATGTTCACCATGACATTCAGTGGCCTCTATCATCCTCTACTTATACCTGCAATCTGATGTTTCTACACTTTCCCTTGTTGGATGATGTTTCAAGGCCTTTCCATTGAAGCTTCCAACTGTCCTTCCCTTTTGCTGCCATTCATCTGGAGATCAGCAGTCACCTCCTCTGTGGAGTCTTCTGTGATCATCCCCACTTCCCTGGCAGTTAATTTTTTTCTTTGTTGTATTATTTCTGTAACTTACATTTCTTTCTACTTTGCCATATATTTTTTATAAGTCTACTTGTCTCCCTTCTGGGGTCCTCCAGAGTAGGATCTAGGATGGACATATTTCTGTCATCATAGAGCAGCAGCTCAATGATAGTTGATTACATTTTTGTTAAAGTCTTTGTATACCTCCCATTCTGTAGTGCAGTGTTGAGTGTGCAGGGGATATGAGATATATAGTTGCTGATAGATGCTTATTAAACAGAGCTAAAATCTTGGCTAATGTTCTTGGTGCCAATGTTAAAGTATATAAGTGTCTTTATGGAAAAATAAGAACTGGCTTCATGGAGAAGAAGTTGACCCTTTATGCAAGACATACATGACAGCTGCTGATTGGAATAAAGGACAGATAATCATATCCAAATGGAAAGAAAAGAAGGCTTTGGTTTGGGTTAAGAGAAAACATTCTTTGCTAAATGTTAAGGAAATGGGATATGCATTTCTTTTTATGGTTAGTGTATATTTTTCTTTTATATGAGAGATTTCTGTGGAACTCAGAGGATGTTCTCTCCCCCCCACCTTTTTCCCTCCTTCCATCCCTCCTGCCTTCCATTCCCCCTTCCTTGCCTCCCTCTCCCCCTCCCTCCCATCGTCTTTCCTTGCTACAAAGATAGGCAATCTTGGGCAAACATAGGGGGGTGCTAACTTCTATACAGAAAAAGTGAAGAATCTGTTCTCATGTCAGTACAATCCTTCTGATGGCAGATTAGGCCATTGCATCCCCAACCCAGGATTAGGACTGCAGTACACATTTCTGAGAAATTCTTTTCTTGCCCTATGTCTATCTGAGGATCATTGGTCTTACTGGTCCTGCATGGCGATGGTTCCATGAATTTCTGGCAAACAGTCTCTCTTGGTTGGAATCAAACAAGGAGTATATTTTTCTGAAATAAAGCTTCAGATGAAACTTGAATGGTTCTGTTTTGTTGTACTCTGACATCATCAGGAACCTTTTGAAACAAAGCAGACAGTTAGGTTCTAGAGTGGTTGAAAAATTGTACTAATAGAGCAGACGATTCCTCTTAGTGCTATCATTCTCCAGGAACCATTAATTACTGTCACAGTGGTTTATGTGTATAGATCTATTATCTTCATATCAGAAAAGTACTGCTCAGTTTTTGCTTCACGATCTTGTGAGAGGAGTTGCAGTCTTTGTACCTCCAGCAGGAGGCAGTTGAGTGAGAAAGGTTCAATGTCAGATGCAGGGACAGAAATGTGCTGGTCAGTTTTAGATTCTCCCTTTGACTTTCTGATATTGAGCCCCATACTTCAGCACAGATCCTCTTTCTTTATTCTGTCTATTCCAGTGTCAACACAGAAGTTAAAAAGAGAAGGGATGAATAGAACAGAAGGGCATGCTTAAATTTCTCATCAGAAAACAACTGTATTACATTTCTTTTCCTTAAAGCAGTGAGTCTGAAAAACTTGAAGAAGCAGCATTACTACACCTGGTGCTGCGTGCTGTGCTCAGTCATGACTGACTCTTTGCAACCCCATGGGCTCTAGCCTGCCAGACTCCTCTGTCCATGGGATTTCCCAGGCAAGAACACTGGAACGGCTTGCCATTTCCCTCTCTAGGCTATCTTCCCAACCCAGGGATCGAACTCACGTCTCCTGCATTGGCAGGCAGGTTCTTTACCACTGAGCCAACAGGGAAACCCACCTGTTAGGGTCATCTTACTTTTCAATTTGTCCAAAGGATGGTGGGAAGAAAATGGGTTGGACAGTCACTGGACCTGGGGTCTAGCCTTTATTTGGCACTGACCAATCATATCATCTTGGATAACCCACTTCTTTTCCATAAGTTCAGTTTCCTTCCTTGATATGATGAGATGAGGCTTCTTCCTGGTCTGAATTCTCTGAGAAGGAGAAAGCTGAAGGAGGATGAGCGAATCACTTGGGGAGCTGCTAAGTCCCGTGCACACACGCTCAGTGGAGTAAGTCTTTCATCACCACTATTGCAGTCTACTCTCGGGGCTGCATAGTTGTTGGGACTCATGGAATCAGTAATTCCACCTTGGGATTTCCTCATAAAGAAATAAACCTCTTAGGAAGGAGAGAAGAGTTACATAATGACAACAACAAACAAGTTGTCTGTTATATAATTCAAATTCTGATTTAAACTCACTGTCTGCCAAAAAATAAAATAAAAATGAAAAGCCATCCGCTGTCTTCCCTCAAAAATAAATAAATAAAGTCAATGTCCAACAGTAGGAGAATCGGTTGGAAGAGTTGTTAGGCTGTTTCAAAGTATCAAGGGTTACATAGAAAATGCTTTTAATGACACAAGAGAGCAAAATGTATTTGTCCCGTGGATTGCAAATATGCCATAAACTAGTGAAAGTAAGAGTGAAAGTCTGTGGTATACCTCTGTTGGTCAGGTACTATACTAGGTGTTTGGTTATGTTAATTGTCTCACTTATTCTTTTAAATAGCTATGAGGATAGGTTCTGTCATTACAAACTGACAGATTAGGAACCTAAGTTTCAGAAAATAACAGTCACTCACTAGACCAAAGAGAACTTAAATAAGAAGACAGACCATCACTTTACTCAACCCTAGCTGGGAATAACAAACAGTATGGACCTAACAGAAGCAGAGATATTAAGAAGAGGTGGCAAGAATACACAGAAGAACTATATGAAAAAGATCTTCATGACCCAGTTAACCATAATGGTGTGATCACTTACCTAGAACCAGACATCCTGGAGTGTGAAGTCAAGTGGGCCATAGGAGGCATCACTATGAACAAAGCTAGTGGAGATGATGGAATTCCAGTTGCGTTATTTCAAATCCTAAAAGATGATCCTGTGAAAGTGCTGTACTCTATATGCCAGCAAATTTGGAAAACTCAGCAGCGGTGACAGGACTAGAAAAGGTCAATTTTCATTCAAATCCCAAAGAAGGGCAATGCCAAAAAATGTTCAAACTACTGTACAATTGCACTCATTTCACATGCTAGCAAAGTAATGGTCAACATTCTCCAAGCTAGGCTTCAAACAGTACATGAACCAAAAACTCCCAGATAATCAAGGTAGATTTAGAAAGACAGAGGAACTGTCCCACACTATCATATTATTCTGCTTTGAGCTGGAATTACATATTCCTTTGGAGGTATCAATTCTTTGGCATTCAGTCTTTTTTATGGTCCAATTCTCACATCTGTACATGACTACTGGTAAAACCATAGCTTTGACTGAGCACCGAAGAACTGATGCTTTTGAATTGTAGTGCTGGAGAAGACTCTTGAGAATTCCTTGGGCAGCAAAGAAATCAAACCAGTCAATGCTAAAGGAAATCAACTATGAATATTCATTGGAAGGACTGATGCTGAAGCTGAAGCTCCAGTACTTTGCCACCTGATTCAAAGAGCCAACTCGTTGGTAAAGACCCTGATATTGGGAAAGAATGAAGGCAGGAGGAGAAGGGGACAACAGAGGATGAGATGGTTGGATGGCATCAGCGACTCGATGGAAATGAGTTTGAGCAAGCTCCAGGAGATGGAGAAGCCTGGGGTGCCATAGTCCATGGGGTTGCAAAGAGTCAGAGCAACTAAACAACAAAAAAGATAGAATAGGTGCATCAGGCAACTCAAAATGTTCACTGCTCTGTACATGTCTGTGAATGACCGTGAAAGTGCCAAGTGTGTTGTTTGGAGGTTACAAATAAATTTTAGTAGGTAGGTAAATGCACAGACATGGAATCTATGAATAATGAGAATCAGCTCTACATTCATTCATTTGGTAAATATATATATAGTGTATCTATCATATGCCTGACCCTGTTCCAGGCATTGGGGATTTAGAGGTGAACAAAACAAAGCTCCCATGTCCATGGATATAACTTCCTGGGGGAGGGTTAAATGCAGATAAATACATCGTGGTCAGAGGGTGATGAACTATGGATGGAGGTTCGTGACATTGTATAGGAGACAGGAATCAAGACCATCCCCAAGAAAAAGAAATGCAAAAAAGCAAAATGGCTGTCTGAGGAGGCCTTACAAATAGCTGTGAAAAGACGGGAAGCGAAAAGCAAAGGAGAAAAGGAAAAGTATACTCATTTGAATGCAGAGTTCCACAGAATAGCAAGGAGAGATAAAGCCTTCCTCAGTGATCAGTGCAAAGAAATAGAGGAAAACAACAGTATGGGAAAGACTAGAGAGCTCTTCAAGAAAATTAGAGATACCAAGGGAACATTTCATACAAAGATGGGTTTGAGAAAGGACAGAAATGATATGGACCTAACAGAAGCAGAAAATATTAAGAAGAGGTGGCAAGAATATGCAGAAGAATTGTACAAAAAAGATCTTCACAACCCAGATCATCACGATGGTGTGATCACTCACCTAGAGCCAGACATCCTGGAATGTGAAGTCAAGTGGGCCTTAGAAAGCATCACTATGAACAAAGCTAGTGGAGGTGATGGAATTCCAGTTAAGCTATTTCAAATCCTTAAAGATGATGCTGTGAAAGTGCCACACTCAATATGCCAGCAAATATGGAAAACTCAGCAATGGCCACAGGACTGGAAAAGGTCAGTTTTCATTCCAATCTCAAAGAAAGGCAATGCCAAAGAATTCTCAAACTACCACATGGTTGCACTCATTTCACACGCTAGTAAAGTAATGCTTAAAATTCTCCAAGCTAGGCTTCAGCAATACGTGAACTGTGAACATCCAGATGTTCAAGCTGGATTTAGAAAAGGCAGAGGAACCAGAGATCAAATTGCCAATATCCACTTGATCATCAAAAAAGCAAGAGAGTTACAGAAAAACATCTATTTCTGCTTTATTGACTATGCCAAAGCCTTTGACTGTATGGATCACAATAAACTGTGGAAAATTCTTTAAGAGATGAGAATGCCAGACCACCTGACCTGCCTCTTGAGAAACTTGTATGCCGGTCAGGAAGCAACAGTTAGAACTGGACATGGAACAACAGACTGGTTCCAAATAGGAAAAGGAGTACATTAAGGCTGTATATTGTCATCCTGCTTATTTAACTTATATTCAGAGTACATCATGAGAAATGCTGGGCTGGAGAAAGCACTGGCTGGAATCAAGATTGCCTGGAGAAATATCAATAATCTCATATATGCAGATGACACCACCTGTATGGCAGAAAGTGAAGAACTAAAGAGCCTCTTGATGAAAGTGAAAGAGGACAGTGAAAAAGTTGGCTTAAAGCTCAACATTTAGAAAAATAAGACCATGGCATCCGGTCCCATCACTTCATGGCAGATAGATGGGGAGACAGTGGAAACAGTGGCTCTCTTTATTTTTTGGGCTCCAAAATCACTGCAGATGGTGATTGCAGCCATGAAATTAAAGCTTACTCCTTGGAAGGAAAGTTATGACCACCCTAGACGGCATATTAAAAAGCAAAGACATTACTTTGTCAACAAAGGTCTGTCTAGTCAAGGCTATGGTTTTTCCAGTAGTCATATGTGAATGTGAGAGTTGGATGGTGAAGAAAGCTGAGCGCCGAAAAATTGATGCTTTTGAACTGTGGTGTTGGAGAAGACCCTTGAGAGTCCCTTGGACTGCAAGGAGATCCAACCAGTCTTTCCTAAAGGAGATCACTCCTGAATATTCATTGGAAGGACTGATGTTGAAAACTTTGGCCACCTGATGCAAAGAGCAGACTCATTGGAAAAGACCCTGATGCAGGGAAAGTTTGAGGGCAGGAGGAGAAGGGGACGACAGAGGATGAGATGAATGGATGGCATCATTGACTCAATGGTCATGAGTTTGGGTTGACTCCAAGAGCTGATGATGGACAGGGAGGCCTGGCGTGCTGTGGTTCATAGGGTTGCAAAGAGTCAGACACGACTGAGCGACTGAACTGAACTGAACAGAGGTGACTATGGCGATAGACGATTTAACTCGAGGGCATTAGGAATGGATAGGTGGAGGGATGGCTATCCACACAGGATAGTCAAGGGAAGCCTGAGAGGTAACATCTGAACACCCAAAGCAATCAAGCCACATGGACACGTGGGAAAGAGCAATACAGGAGTTGGGAGCAAGAACTGTAACGATGCTGGGCTGGGGGCCAGTGTCATTGGAGCCATGGTGAGACAGGATATTAGAGTGGGCCAAAAAATGATGCTGAACTCTCTTATTTTGAAACCTGGGCTCTTGGAAGGAGCATGTTTCAAAGATGTTCTGGACCAGCACTGGACCTCTCCCAAGTAATCACAACGTTGGCAAAAGAAAACAGCCTTGTACATTTTCTCCTGAGAAGGGCTCAGGTAAGAGTGAAAGAGAGGATCTTTGCAGAGGGATGAAGGCTTTACCAAGTTCCCCCAGACTGCTGCTTCATCTCAGGTTGGGTTGCCTGGCTTCCGGAAGTGACCTAAAATTAGCCTGGAACTGGGTGTGATCTCTGGGAGACAACAAGCCCCAGGGCTTCAATATGGAGGATAATTTCATCAGCATTTGTAGAATATCCAAGGAGAGTCACAACAAACCAACCATCCCCAGGACAGCAGGAGGAGTGGAGGTGGGACACACGTCCACACAGCAAGAATTAACTGGTGGAAAAGTGCCGCTCATCCACTGTCACGTTCTGCTCACAGCACTTGTGAGAATAGCAATACTGCGGCCCAAGCTGGAGGCAGCTGGAAAAGCCGTCTGGAGTTAAGAGTCCTGAGGCTCAACCCTCACTGCTGTTGGGGAAACTGAAACCGAGAGAGGAAGAGGGGTGGGCTTTCAAACAAACATCCACGGAGTGGCTGATCCCGGACTAGGATTTAGCCCTTGCTGCCAGGCTATAATTCTGGACAGTTTAATACTAGAATTTAGGAGGAGAGAGTTGACAGAATTCCCTTTTGTGGAAAAGCCGTTGATTGTACCAGCTGCTGTGTTTGTGCCCAACAAACAGAGCACCAGCCTCTACAATTCAGTTCAGTGAACATTTTTTGCTGTTGTTTGTTTCAACAGGGTCACTTAGCATCTGGCTCTGTGCTCAACCTGTGGAAATTTATGTGGCTGTAGTGTGAATCAACCCCTAGAAAAATGTTCTCAGTAGCAAAGGTGGTCACTGTTGATGCAAGGGAGTCAAGGGGAAGTAAAATCCTATCCCATGTTCTTTGGATCTAACAGGAGTGAATCCTTTTGTAGCTTTTGTCTGGAGGTCTGTCGTTTGCTCTCTTTGGTTACAGATTTCCCCAATCCTCTGTGAATCATGAAATCTCCAAAGAGGTTGAATGGGATTGGTCAGGACCAGGGCATGGCGGTAAACCAACTCTCTAGAGGATGGGGAAGGGAAGCCCCGATCTGTTGTATTTGCCACTGTCTGTGTCGCCATGGCAGATTTCAAGCTATCAGTGATTTAAAAACAACCTTGCAGAATTCCTGAAAATTTATCAGTTCTTCTGAGCTTGCTCAAGCCTCTGTAGCTCTCACGGCAAGCAGGCTGGGGGCGGAGCCGGGGAGAGTTGTGGTTGATCCTGTTTAGTTCCGTGAGGTCAGACCTCACCTGAGAGGGTGTGTCTGGTTTCAAGTCTGAGATTCTAAGAGGGACACTGACAAATTGAAAAAAAATTTTTTTGGGGGGTGGGGAGCGGGGGGCTTGGTGGTGAGCTAGAAGCAGTCTCATCTAGGAAAGAACTACTGGGAGGGAAGGTATTGCTGGGGTGAGACTCCAGAAGAAGAAAAACACGGTGTTTGGGTCTTTGTTTCCAAATCTCTGTGGAGCAGTGACTGACTGGTCCTGGGCACGGGGGGAGGTGTCCAGAAGTGGGAAGCTGGTTGAACGGCAGGCCTATGGGCACTGCAGCAAGCGCTTTCAACCCAGAGGAGTCCAGACGTGGGGCAACCACTAGGTGGGGCTGTGGCAGTGGGGACTCCAGGGCCCTTCCGAGTCCGTGGGGGCCGAGCCTGCTGCGGAGCCCTCCTCCTTCTCCTCCCATTTAGTTGGTTTCATCCTCTAACTTTGTGTTCCTTTTTTTTCTCTTTTTCTTCTCCCCTGCCTTACTTTCTCTGTTGCTTTCGGCTTGTTTACCTGGCTTAGCCCCCTCCTTGGACAGTGACCTCTACACCTTTCAGAAGAGAGAAGACCAAGCCCTGGGCTTTCTCCCGACCTCTTACATCCTAGGAAGAAAGTACCAGCTTTCCTTTCCCCCTCGTTTTCCTTTGATTTCTTTTCTCTCTTTCAACATTCTCAGCTCCACATTTGTGACTGAAGAAGGGCAAATAAACAAATTGAAACTGAAACTGTGCGCTGGCCATAAAGTGAGGACATCTGGGAGGCTTGCAAGGAAATTTACATGCTTGTCGGGTTTCTGGTTACATATTTTGTGTTGCTTGGTAACGGGCCCCACAGTTTCCTTTCATGCTTTATTCTCCCTATCCCTTGTTTATAGTGTAATTACCACTGTGACATCATAATCCCCCATTGAACAGCTGTCAGGGGGGCCCAACTGCTGAGTAAACAGGGCTTTACAATCTCTCCTCCCACAGGCGGGTTTACTAAATAGATCAATATTTGGTTTGTAGGCACAGGGCTTAGGAGGTGGAAGTGCCTTTTGAAAAAGCCCTCTCTCTTCCCAGGGCCTCCAGTGCACCTGAGAATGCTGGAAAGAAAAGCCAGGTTCACGGACAGGAAAAAAAAAAAAAATTCACCCAAGTTGCTTTCACCTGCATTTCCCATGGAGCAGCTCATCTGTAAGAAGTGAGACCTATTTGAGAATTAGTAATGTCTTAGGTTCTTTATTTTAGTGCTTAGAGATTTCCACTTTCTTCCCTCTTTCTTTGCCTCCCCCATAGCTCCCCCTTTTCTGCCCTTGATCCCATTTGATTTAATCTTTCTAAATGGATATTATAGCCTCAGGGACCAAAAGAATGACACGTGAATAAACAGGAACTAAGCTCCTGAAGATTTCCCCTAGCACCCCCCCTCCCCCACCATTCTCTCCACCCTACTCTGGGATTAGTAGCTCCACAAAGAAAAAGCAAAGTCAAACTAGAGAGCCTTGGTTGAAAGTTAGGGCAAGAATGATTTAGATCTTTCCTCTCCTGGGTCAGGAAAGTTTGACTCAAATACACATAGGAGCAAAGGACTTGGAATACTGTCCTGAGTTATAAGGAGATGTGAGTTTTAATCCTGATGCTGAACTTGCTCTGTGACCTTGGACAAGTAGAGGATGCAACATTGAATTGGGCTGTAAGGATCTCTAAAGCCTTTCCCAAGAGGCAAGGTGGAGTGTTAGGCTTGGCAGGGCTCAAAATCTGGTCCTGACACAAACCAACCGCAAAACTCGCCAAACCACAGGAAGCTCCACAGAACTGCATCTGCTTAACTGTAAAGAAGGGGAGAGTTAACCCATCACTGTGAGGATTAAGTGAGAGAGTATTTGTGACACACCTAGCTGAGGGCAGGAGACTTGGTGGGTGTCCTTTTAAAGCTAACATTGTGTAATTCCTGTAAAAGCCGACATGATGGTAAAGAAAGGCTTGGGGGTGATTAAAAGGAAGAGGGGAAATAAAAAGAATAGTAATAACCCACGCTTGTGCAGCCCATTCATAGCGTACAAAATCCCTTCACACATGGTCTCAGGTAATCTTTACAAAGTCTTTAAAGAAGGAAAAATCACCCCGTTTATTGATCTCTTAAGAGTGGGCCAGTTGGTGTCCTGACTTTTCATAAGCATTACCTCCCTTGATCTTCATAAAAATGGCAGATTCTTATTTTCTCTATCTTGTAAATTAACTAAGGTTCAGAGAAGTGACATGATCTATTCAAGGTCACCCAGCCACCCACTCGGATCCGTCTGGTTCTAAACATCTTGTATTTCCCCCTATGGCCATAGAAATGGCCAAATCAACACAGAAAGAGAGACAGCAAAACAATAGGTTCTGAATGTTAATGATATAAGTGAAGGCAAAGAATATTTACACAACATCCAGCTTCATTCACAGTCGTCATACACCACCCTAGTGCTAGGCTGGTTCACTTCTTCACAGACAACTGCAGTTGGTGTCTAAACAATAAAACACTGTGACTGTCTGCTATCTCTTGGGCTCTGGGTGACTTGGGCAATTTTAAAAGGCCTGTGCATCTGTAAGTGTTCCCTGAAGGCTAGAAGTACCCAGAATGGAGGAGAAACTAGGCTGTGGTGGTGGTGGTGGGGGAGAGGTCGACTTCAGACAATCTACAGAAACCTGGTTCCTGATTTTTCTGTGCAAGGAATAGCACGGGCATCCTGTGACTCCTTTACTCTCTCTGGCTGGTGACTTTTTCTTTGGAAGACTGTATGATTTCAATTCAGTTTCATATAGATCTGTGTGTAGATCTGTACAGTGATAACATTCCTCTGTGCTAAGTCTGTCCAAGATAACTAACCTGTTTCCAAGATCTAATTTTGTACGTGGGAATCTTGCCCTGCCCTGATTTCCAGACCCATGGGCAGGCTTGGCAGGCTGGGGGAGGCACCATGCCTGCCCTGGTGCTCTGAGCAAGGCCTTCTCCCCTCTGCTGTTAGGCAGGACACCTTTCTGCTAGAGGGGGTGCTGGGTTTGTTTGGTGGGGTGTGTGGGTTTTTGTTGTTTGGGTTTTTTTTAACGCTGGCAGAACTCAGTCTCCCCGAAGGGGAAGTTCCTTAAGAATTAAGGCCCCCCAAATTTATCAAAACATGTTCATTTGCCAGTAAATCAAGTGCACTGTCGAACAGTCCTTTCTTATATCAACCTCTGTGAATTATATCCTGAAAAAAAAAAAAAAAGCTACAGTGCTCTGGGGACTGCCCGTAAACCAGTGGTTCTCCAACTGTAGCATGCATCAGAATCACCTGATTTTAGAAATCAGTGAACTAAAATGGACAGAAATGGGCAGATTTAATTCAGATGTTCACTATGTCTACTACTATGGGCTAGAATCCCTTTGAAGAAATGATGTAGCCCTCATAGTCAACAAGAGTCCGAAATGCAGTACTTGAGTACAATTTCAAAAATTTCAAAAACGACAGAATCACCTGGAGGATCTGTGAAAACAGACAGCTGAGCTGCACCTCAGTAGTTCTAAAGTGGGATCTGAGCCTGTGCATGTCTAAACAGTTCCCAGGGGATGCTGACACTGCTGGTTGGGGACCACGCTTGGAGAACCACTAGTCTAAACTATTCCCTCCAGCTGCTTGAGGCCATGGAACTGCTGGTGGCTGATTTTTTTTTTTTAAACTATCTTTCATGTCCTTTTAGTTGTCCATTGTTTTGATACTTTCTTCCATTAAAAAGTCCTGGGAGGGAGAATTCCCTGGTGGTCTAGTGGTTAAGACTCTGTCCTCCAGTGCAGGGTACCCCGTTTTTATCCCTGGTAAGGGAACTAGATCCCATATGTCACAACTAAAGATCCTGCATCCTACAACCAAGACCTGGCACAGCCAAAAAAAAAAAAAAAGTTCTGGGAGTAGTAGCCCTTTGGGCTAGCAGCCTTCTCTGGCTCTGCCTAGTAAATTTTGAATTGTGCATCAGTATGGAGCTCATGACACTGGCCTCTGTAGGGTTGTTCCTGAACAACCTACCTAATCAGAGAAGGTTTTCCTTCTCTTTATTTAGTCTTACAGTGGCCACTGCAAAGTTGCATTGCAGCCCTTAGTACATTCTAACTGGACAGGCTTCCCAGCCCACTATTATTTCCCTTGTGGTTCAGATGGTAAAGAGTTCACCTGAAATGCAAGAGACCCAGGTTTGATCCTTAGGTCAGGAAAATGCCCTGGAGAAGGGAATGGCAACCCACTCTGGTATTCTTGCCTGGAGAATTCCATGGGCAGAGGAGCCTGGTGGGCTACTGTCCATGGAGTTGCATAGAGTAGGACATGACTAAGCAACTAACATTTTCACTTTCCTGCCCGCTAGAAAATGAGACTAACAGCAGAGAACAGGAATAACCACTTGAGGTTCCCTGAAGTGTCACACATATGTGTCTCAACCCTAGCTGCATCTTAGAATCACTTGAGGAACTTGCAACAAATTCTTACGCTCTGGCCTTTTTGCAGACCAGTTAAATCAGAAATTCTGTGGAACCAAGCTGTGATTCAGGCCTCCAGCCACCGGATTTCCTACAGAGAATGGTAGCAGCTATAGCTCTATGCTGACTTTGTGCTTTTGTAATCCAGTATCTTGTCTGTGAGGCAGATGGAAAAGACTTCACAGTTTCCATTTTCTGGGTGAGGAAAATACTCCAAGAGAAGATCACAGATTGCTTCAGTAAATAATTAGTGTGTTGTTTCATTCATTCTCCATTCATTCTTTCAACAGATATTTTTGTAGGATCTACTATGTGTCTAGACATTGGTAAATAATGACAGGCATTGCCTCTGCTCTCACAAAACTTTCAGTCTAGTGAGAGGGACAAGCTGATCAATCATGCACATAAAAGTAAAATCACATGCCTGATAAATGCCTTGAAGGAGGGTGTTTTACTCAAGGGAGTGGAGCACAACTGATTTTGGAGTTTGTAATGTGGGGAGGGCTTAACCAAGTCCAAGAGGCTAAGGGTGATTGCCTCGGAAAAGGTCAGTTGACTGGAGAGGAGGGGGATAAGATGTTCTCTGGACAAAGAGAAAAAGGCAGAGTGTCTCAGGCAGAGGGAGTTATGGGAGGCAACCAGAACCAAGGCCTGGCAGAGCCAGGTCTACCGCGTGGGTCTGGGCTTCCGTCCTCACCTCAGTCTTTCTCTTCACCACTCTCTTAGGGTAACAGGCAGGGCTCCAGGGAAATGTAAGCTGTGTGTGTATGTGCATACATACCCATGTATATGCATGTATACACAGACGCAAGCACACACTTATGGAAACACATATCTCACACACAGAGGTCTTTTGCTCAGAGCAGAGCAGGGCTCCCTACTTTGGAGCATTCCTATGTTGACACTCAAGGCACTCTTTTCTCCAGGAAGCTGGGAACAAGTGTTAAATGGAATTATTTTACTGGTTGTCCAGAGTCTTCTGACATGATGGGTGTCAGAAGCATGGGAGAGGTGTGAGGAACTGCAGCTGACCCAGGGAGCTGAGAACCACAGTGCCCAGAACCGTGGCGGTACATTCCCCCTCATCTCATCTCAGCTGAGCTCTCAGGAAGAACTCAACAAAACTGTTGTTGTTTTGGCAATACCAGAGAAAGGATTGGGATTCCCTGCCCCTCTTTTCCAAGCCTTTGGGTTTGCAACTGCCATTGTGATGGCACATCAATTTTTCTTTAAAAAGAAAAGGAACTAATCTTTAAATGGTGGGAAAAACCTGGCCTTTAAATATTGTTATCAGTAAGAGCCCATGGACTCAAAAACACTTGTTTTTTAAAAACAGGTGTTTGGCAACGTGGCACATGTTTTACTTGTGTTATCTCCGGACATTTCCACCCAAAAATTGTAGAAGAAAACTGAAGTTCAGAGAAGTTAAATAACTACCCCCAGGTCAAACACCTAGTAGGTGAGATTCAAGTCCATCTGGTTCTGAAACTTATGATATTTTCCAACACCACAATCCCTTGGGCCTTTGCAACTATTTTCTCATCTATAAAATGGGTAACAATATTCATCCTTCTATATACCTTTCAGGGGTTACAGAACAATAACTGTTATTAGCAAGAATAACTTCAGTTTGTATAGTACTTCAGTTTTCAAAGTGCTTTTGTGTCTTGAATTTCATTTGAGCAATAAAACAACCTTGTGACATAGGCATTATCAAACCCATCTCCAGATGAGGAAACTAAAGCTCACAGAGGTAAGGTGAGATTTTGCCTAAGGTCACAGCCCTAAAGAGTAGTAGCACTGGAAAATTGATAGCAAGGTCAGTGCTTGGTCTTCCTAACATCAGCTGCCTTTTAATTACCAAGATAACTGTAGTAACTTCAAGGTTCTCCATGAGAAGGAAGGACTCATGGTATAATTTTATGTAAGGGGTTATTATTGTTGCCTTGCTTGTTACTGATTGGGTTGTTTTGCCCTCAGCAGATTACCTTCTCTCTTTTGCTAGTCAAACTCTCCTCCTTCATGTCTTGGTCCTTGAGACCACAGAGATCATTTTCCAAGTTGTTCATATGCTCACACGGCTCTTGGAAATTAAGAGTCTGAACTTGGTTAGGTGTTTGGCAGCTGTTCAAAGGCTTTCTTCTCCCTTGAGTGAATTGGAGGAAGTTGGGGTATTTAGGAATTAAATTAATTCCTTAGGTACATGAATGGTAGCAATACCCATTAAATTCCCTCTGATCCCCTGGGAAACTAAATTACAATTAGGGATATTCTTGACCCTTGTGTGCATGTTCAGTTACTTCAGTTATGTCCCATTCTTTGCCACCTTATGGACTGTGGCCTGTCAGATTCCTATGTCCATGGGGATTCTCCAGGCAAGAATGGTGGAGTGGGTTGCTGTGTCCTCCTCCAGGGGATCTTCCCAACCTGGGGATCAAACTCACATTTCCTGTGTCTCCTGCATTGCAGGTGGATTCATTATCACTGAGCCACCAGTCAAGCCCCCTTGACCCTTAGGGCTGGCCAAATGGATTGCTGAAGGCCATTAGGGGAAGTCGAAAGTAGTCACTCAAAAGGGAGGGATAAACTATTTACTAAATAAGAAAGAATCTCGTAGAGTTGTAGTGGACCACAAATTATGCATCAAACAAAGTGTGGTGAAGGTTTTTCCATTGCTGGAAAACTTTTCTAAGTTTCTGAAAGTTGATCTTAGCCATGGGAATTATTTTGGGGGATCTTTTGACTTAGAAAGTATGAAACTTAGGATCTAGGAATGAAGTCACAAAAGTAATGAATGGTCCTAAAAGGAACACATGGGGAAGAATGAAAGGAACTGGTATAGTGTAAACTAGGTTTGACATAGGAGGTGACCATACGCTTGACATATTCTGAAAGAAGAATGCGTGTGATGACAGGAGTCTTCCAGGGCAGGATAAAAACAGCACAACAACCAGAACAGTGTCCTTTCTTCCTACATTTCCCTGTCAACCCATAACATGGGAATTTCTATCCACTCAAGAGTATAGCTGTGCCTCCTGGCTCCTGTCAGGAGAGACAGCAGAAGTCTGCTCCAGTTCAGCTCAGTCGCTCAGTCGTGTACGACTCTTTACAACCCCATGGACGGCAGCATGCTTGCCTTCCCTGTCCATCACCAATGCCTGGAACTTGCTCAAACTCATGTCCATTGAGTCAGTGATTCCATCCAACCATCTCACCCTTTGTTGTTCCCTTCTCCTCCTGCTTTCAATCTTTCTTAGTATCAGGGTCTTTTCCAATGAGTCAGTTCTTTGCATCAGGTGACCAAAGTATTGGGGCTTCAGCTTCAGCATCAGTCCTTCCAATGAGTATTCAGGCCTGATTTCCTTTACAGTTGACTTGTTTGATCTCCTTGCAGTCCAGGGGACTCTCAAGAGTCTTCTCCAACACCACAGTTCAAAACCATCATTTCGTCGGCCCTCAGCTTTCTTTATAGTCCAACTCTCACATCCATACGTGAGTACTGGAGAAACCGTAGATTTGACTAGACGGACCTTGGTCAGCAAAGTAATGTCTCTGAAGCCTATTTAGGTGAGCATTTCTCTTTTGAATGGGATAAATAATGCTGCTTATGAATGGACTTAGTCTCCTGGACTCTCTACCCTCACAAAAAGCAAAGAATGATGCTCCTTGTGGTTGAAGTTGTCAGACCCACTTGCCTCAGGTGTGGTTCTCAAGATCTCAAACTTAGGGAAAAGAATAGAAGCTCACATAGGCTTCTCATCACACATTTTCTAATCCTGTTTTTTTTTTATTACTATTAATACTAATATTTAGACTCTCACTTGGCTTCAGTATTTCTTTCTTAATAGATTCAGAACTCAAATGGGAGAGATGTGATTAATTGGTCCCCTAAGTTACCCCAATAGAATGGGAAAGACTAGAGATCTTTTCAAGAAAATTAGAGATACCAACGGAGTATTTCATGCAAAGATGGGCACAATAAAGGACAGAAATGGTATGGACCTAACAGAAGCATAAGATATTAAGAAGAGGTGGCAAGAATATACAGAAGAACTATACAAAAAAGATCTTCATGACGCAGGTAACCATGATGGTATGATCACTCACTTAGAGCAGACATCCTGTAATGCTAAGTTAAGTGGGCCTTAGGAAGCATCACTACAAATAAAGCCATTGGAGGTAATGGAATTCCAGTTGAGCTATTTCAAATCCTAAAAGATGATGCTGTGAAATTGCTACACTGATTATGCCAACAAATTTGGTAAACTCAGCAGTGGCCACAGGACTGGAAAAGGTCAGTTTTCATTCCAATCCCAAACGAAGGCAATGCCAAAGAATGTTCAAACTACTGCACATTTGCACTCATCTCACACACTAGTAAATTAATGCTCAAAATTCTCCAAGCAAGGCTTCAGAGTATATGAACTGTGAACTTCCAGATTTTCAAGCTAGACTTTGAAAAGGCAGAGGAACCAGAGATCAAATTGCCACATCCGTTGGAACATCAAAAAAGTGAGAGAGTTCCAAAAAAGCATCTACTTCTGCTTTATTGACTATGCTAAAGCCTTTGACTGTGTGAATCACTACAAACTGTGGAAAATTCTTCAAGAGATTGGAATGCCAGACAACCTGACCTACCTCCTGAGAAATCTGTATGCAGATCAGGAAGCAACAGTTAACAACTGGACATGGAACAAGAGACTGGTTCCAAATTGGGAAAGGAGTACATCAAGGCTGTATATTGTTACCTTGCTTATTTAACTTATATGCAGAGTACATCATGAGAAACGCTAGACTGGATGAAGCACAAGCTGGAATCAAGATTGCTGGGAGAAATATCAATAACCTCAGATATGCAGATGACACCACCCTTATGGCAGAAAGTAAAGAAGAACTAAAGAGCCTCTTGATGAAAGTGAAAGAGGAGAGTGAAAAAGTTGGCTTAAAGCTCAACATTTAGAAAACTAAGATCATGGCATCTGGTCCCATCACTTCATGGCAAATAGATGGGGAAACAGTGGAAAAAGTGGCTGACTTTATTTTTTGGGACTCCAAAATCACTATAGATGATGACTGCAGCCATGAAATTAAAAGATGCTTACTCCTTGAAAGAAAAGCTACGACCACCCTAGACAGCATAATAAAAAGCAGAGACATTATTACTTTGCCGACAAAGGTCTATATAGTCAAAGCTATGGTTTTTCCAGTGATCATGTATGGATCATGTATGGATGTGATAGTTGGGACTATAAAGAAAGCTGAGTGCTGAAGAATTGGTGCTTTTGAACTGCGGTGTTGGAGAAGACTCTTGAGAGTCCCTTGGACTGCATGGAGATCCAACCAGTCTATCCTAAAGGAAATCAATCCTGAATGTTCATTGGAAGGACTGTTGTTGAAGCTGAAACTCCAATACTTTGGGCATCTGATGCCAAGAGCTGACTCACTGGAAAAGACCCTGATGCTGGGAAAGATTGATGGCAGGAGGAGAAGGGGACAACAGAAGATGAGATGGTTGGATGGCATCACCAACTCAATGGACATGAGTTTGAGTAAGCTCTGGGAATTGGTGATAGAAGGGAGGTCTGGTATGCTGCCAACCATGGAGTCACAAAGAGTCAGACACTACTGAGCAGCTGAACTGAACTA
Organism: Antilocapra americana; assembly: GCA_007570785.1. Classification (NCBI taxonomy): domain Eukaryota; kingdom Metazoa; phylum Chordata; class Mammalia; order Artiodactyla; family Antilocapridae; genus Antilocapra; species Antilocapra americana. Next base: position 4,080,849 of record ML661897.1, read on the forward strand.
AAGTCACCCAAACAATATTCTATAATCAGATTTATAGTTTAGGTTTGAAAAAATGCCTCGTTTTACAATTATGAGATACAGGTAGAAACAGACCATGCAGGAAAAGAAGAACCTTCTTTTGAGATAAAAACAGAAACAAATGTTGAAAGGATTTTTAAACTCTTAGATGAGGATTAGAACGTCCTAATGTCCTTTAAGATTCTGTTATTTGACAGATTATTAGCCTGAAAGAAAGTTCAGTGGAAAAATCTGTGTATGTGTCTTGCTTTCAGAAGCAAGTGAGTGAGATTTCCTCATATGGTCACAGAAATGTCTTGGATTAGCCATGCAATTCCAGATTAAAGGAACCCTCAGTGCTAAAGCAATGTGCAGGAACTCTCACTGGTCTGGGAGTCTTATCTGTTGCCACCAACGTGAGAGTGGTGAAAATTACTTGTAGAGAAACCCACTATAGGGACAGTTGGATAACCAGCTTCTCTGTCCCCATTCTGTCACCCCTCCCCTCGCCCAAAAGCCCAATCAGATTGGTTATCATACCCTGAGAATGTGAGACATTTTGCATCATAGAAAAGGAAAGGAACACATTGCCAGGCACTTACCTACATTATGTTACTTAATTCTATGAGCATGTGGATCTCATCCTGGCTTACAAAGTGCAAAACCAAGGCTTACTATATGTAAGTTGCTCAAGACTAAAGAATTTGTGAGTGGTAGAGACTGGTTTAAATCTAAATCTGATTCTGAATTCCATTCACAAATATGCTAAAAGCCAAAAAGAATCTTCTCCCTGCTTCTGCTTATTCTTTTCTCTTTACCTGAAATGTCATCCATTAATTCAATAACTATTTGTTGAACACTTACTGTGTGCCTGGGAATTGGTTTAGCTCTGGGAAAACAGGTGAGCAAAAATGTGCTGCCACTTCCCAGAAGCCTGTCTGTCTCTCTAAGGAGAAGCAGGTATGGGCAAGAGGAGAGAAACATAATGTGATAAATTCTGTGCATGAAAACTAGACAACAGTCTTTGAAATCATAGGTAGTTAGACAGTAAACTCCATTAGCAGATAGGAAGACAGGTAGAAGGAGATGGAGGGGGTAGTGAAGAGAGGATGCTTCAGAAGGCATTTTTGAGCTCAGGCAATAAAGAATCTGCCTGCCGTGTGCGACACTGCGGTTTCATCCCTGGGTCAGGAAGATCCCCTGCAGAAGGGAATGGCAATCCACTGCAGTGTTCTTGCCTAGGAAATCACATGGACAGAGGAGTCTGGCAGGCTACTGTCCAGGGGGTAGCAAAGAGTTGGACACGAAACTAACAATTTCACTTTCATACATGAAAATGTTTACCATGGCATCTGGAAAATAGCACACAAAAAATTTACTTGCTAGTTTTTAAAAATTAATCCAACAGATATTTTCTGAGGCCTCTTTATGCCAGGTACCATTTCAGATATTGAGGATCAAGCAAGAATGGAAGTCACTGGCCTCATGAAGCTTGCACTTGAGTCAGAGAGTCAGGTACAAAATAGTGGAACGCTCTGAAACATAAGGCTGGGTAGTGGTTACTGTCATGATGAACAACAAAGCTGGTAAGGGAGTTGGAGGTGGGGAGCAGCTGGGATTTTAGGTAGTCTTGACCTCTGGGGAGAGAGGATGGAGCTCTGTGACTTTCTGAGAAGAGAATGGCTTTGGCTGAGAAACGAGAGCAGGGCTCTGAAGCCTGGGCATGCTACCGGATATTGCAAGCATAGTAAGAAAGCCAGAGTGGCTGGACAGGACAAGAAAAGGGAAGACTGACAAGAGATACGAAGGGAGGTAGCCAGGGAAGACCAAGAAGTAGGGCTTTGGAGGCTTGGGTAGCAACTGAACCTATTTATTTAGTTACCATTTCTTATATAAACCTATAGCTGGATGTCTTATTCAGAATAACAGGATATCATAGACTGGGTGGCTTATAAACAACAAATTTGTTTCTGACAGTTCCAGAGGCTGGAGTCTGACAGGAGGGTGCTGACAGGGTCAGGTTCTGGTGAGAGCTGGCTTCTGGGTTGCAGATAGCCATTTTCTTGCTATGTGCTCAATATGGCAGAGAGGACAAGACAGCTCTCGGGTATCTTTTAAAAGGCCGCTAATCCCAGAGTTCCACCTTCATGATCTAATCATCTCCCCAAAGCCCTGCCTCCCAATGCCATCACATTTGTATGTGTGTGTTAGTTGCTCAGTTGTGTCCCACTCTTTGCGACCTCATGGACTGTAGCCTACCAAGCTCCTCTGTCCATGGAATTTTCCTGGCAAGAATACTGGAGTGGGTTGCCATTCCCTTCTTCAGGGGATCTTCCCCACTCAGGGATCGATCCCAGGTCTTCTGCATTGGAAGCAGATTCTTTACTATCTGAGCCACCAAGGAAGCCCTGGGCTTATAAATTTCAACATATAGGATTGACGAGGAGGGACAGAAACATTCAATTCATAAACTGGTTGCAAGGCTGTTCAACAAATATTAAAATACAATTACTTCTATAGATCTAATATAAAATAAAATGCATTTTCAGCATCTATTTTATTGTGCTGGCTCATCCATGCTCAATTTAATCAAAGTTGCTATTCCTAATCTGTGGTTGATATTGACTTTAGAGCCACTTAAAGTTGGGATGTCTATTATCTGAGAAATAGGAAAGTTATCTTTTAAAAGAAAATTTGAAGTTGAGGAAATATGCAACAAAAACTTCATAGGAACCAGGTGGAAAACTTAACATGGATCAAAATCAGAAACTGTCTTCATATGGTCATTTTAGTTTGGTTCCTTTTACAGGTTCACTCAGAAAAACTGAGCATTTTCAATGATATTCTGACCTTGAGATTGATTGTAGAAGTCTAGGTCTGAAGGAAATGCCAGAAACTGAAGACATTAGAGTCTGTGTTTCAGTCCTGAAAGGTCTCAGTTTTGGCTGAGCCCTCTATGTGTTGTTCTAAAGTGTTTATAGCTGGGCTTTCCTGGTGTGAACACAAACCATGGAGGTGGCTGTGGGGCCTCCTGTGGATCTGGAGAGGCATGATTTACAGCTCCCACAAAATGGATGGGCATCTGAGCCTGCTATCCACCATGAGAACTATAAACATTTTTCTCAAGGTCTGGCTCTGCTCCCTGGCAATTCTTAAGCCCTGGACATCAAGAAGATCCTTGATTCCCTGCTGTTACTGAGAAGACAAGCCAAAGGGAGGAGTGGGAGAGGCAGAATCAGTCCTCCAAGATCTTTTAAAGCAATCCTTAGCAAAATAGGAACCTGGGGGAGGGGCTGAAAGGGAAATCCCTATTGACTTCCCACTGTATTTACTCCCCTAGAGAGCTCCCATGGAACATTTATTTCCTCAGACTCACACTTGATGATAAAAACCACCAAACTCCCACCTAGGTACACAAGAATGTTTCTTCTGGAATTTGGAAGGTGATGAGTTTTGGGGCTCGAGAAACTTTCCATAGGTCAGGTTCCTTTGTTTTGGTTCTTACTGAGGCTCTGGAGGTAGGAAGATAGGGCTCAGAGTAGGTAGGTCTCTTGGGACGAAGAGTGAGTTTAGACCTTCACTGGGAGGTTCCAGCAGTAGTACTCTGTCTTCTGAGGTCTCTGTCCAGAGGACAGTGGGGTCATTCCCACAGTTGCAAGATATCTTCCCCACTCATCGGGAACCCACCCAGTTCCCTGAGGACTCCTAGGTATGTCAGCATTTTCCTCCTGTGGGGGACACCTCTTTTCTTTGCCCAGGAATAAGAATCCTACTGACCTCAGGAGGCCTACTTCCACCTCCACAGTCACCTTCAGTTTTCCTGATGCTGAGAGTTTCTCCCGTGTTTCATTAATACTCAGATGAAGCCCTACCATGTCCCTTACAACATCTCCTCACTCCACCAGCACCGCTGAGGAAATTGAGGCTAGAAAGAGAAAATGGCTTGTTTGAAGTTCCGGACCTACTCTTTCCCCTATTTCTTGTGTGGAAGGGCTGTTGTGCAGAGGAAGGCTACAAACCCAGGTTCTTCTCCAGCTGTTTTGCGTTAAACTCTTTCAGGGGCTTACAGTGCAATAACTTCCTCTAATTCACTCATGGATAGCAGACCAGAGCGCATGGCCTCCCATATCCCATAATTACTCTTCTTAGGGGACCCCGCATTCCCTCAGACTCTCTTGCATGAAGAAACCCTTTAGCAAGCACTGTGGAAATGGACATTTGAAAGTGAAAGTGTTAGTTGCTCAGGCATGTCCATCTCTTTGAGACCCCATGGACTGTAGTCTGCCAGGCTACTCTGTCCATGGGATTCTTTAGGTAAGAATACTGGAGTGGGTTGCCATGTCTGGAGGATCCAGGGGATCTTTCCGACCCAGGGATAGAACCCAAGTCTCCCACATTGCAGGCAGATTTTTTTTCCATCTGAGCCACCAGGGAATCCCTTAGGGAATGGGCATTTGGAGCTCTAAAAACTGGTGTTGAGATGTTTCAACTGCAAAGGCAGTGTTTGGAAATGATCTTGCTAGGTTATCTTAACTCTGGGTTTTCATTAAAGTCTTTAGTTTAATTTTGGTCATGTAATCTTGGTGAGGGTTTTAAGTGGCTTCTGAGTAATTTTCTTAAAATCAGGCAAATACACACACACACACACACCTAAGCCCCTAAGGTGCTCACACATCTCTTACTCCTTCCACATCCTAAATTCAGTGTTATTTTTTCAGTGCCTGGCCTTGTAATTAGAAGTACATTTTCTTTGAAGAGACAATTACATTTATAGATGATAGTGAACAGGAAGCTCAGAGAATGTTCCCTGGTGTTAATCAGAGGCCATTTAAGTTAGCACTGAGAAATCTTGCTAAAGCTTCAAACTAATAAAATAAAAATGCTTATAAAATTGCGAAGAACACTTCTCTGAAGGTGTAATTAATTATTCAGAGAACTGGTATGTCACTGCAAGAAGAGATCTCTGGCTCTACTTTCACATCCACATGGCATTTTAGTCGTCTATGTTACAACTCAGGAAGTATACATACTCATTTCACTGAACTTCCTCATTACACAAATAAAGTAGTCAAGAATTCAAGAAGGAAAATAACTTAACCAAGGTTGCATAGGGGTCTAGGTATAGCGTTAGACCAGGACCCACCCCATGGGCTCAGTCCAGATTGTCCCAATCCCCTACAGGATAAGTTATTCCTATGCAACCTGGGGTTAGAGATAGTTTTCCAAAAAGCTGTTTGCTAAGCCCAATTAATCTAAATAGAGAAGGCCAGGCCATGGGACAAGTAGGTATAAACAAAGCTGGGAAAATCAAGAGGCAAGAATACTTCAACCCACTACTTAGGAGCATTGGCTGAAGGAACAGGTGATGTTCAGAAGAGCAGGTCTGACCTTGAAAGCAGAGCATGTGCTTGTGTATTTTGGCAAGTATGGTATGCAAACTAGTACCTAGATGTTGTTGCCTAGTCTCTAAGTTATGTCTGACTCTTTTGCGATCCCATGGGCTATAGGACACCAGGCTCTTCTGTCCGTAGGATTCCCAGGCAAGAATACTGGAGTGGGTTGCCATTTCCTTCTCCAGGGGATCTTTCCAACCCAGGGATCAAACTGGCATCTCCTGCATTGTAGGTAGGTTCTTTACCATCTGAGCTGGCTGGGAAGCCCAGTACCTACATAAAGGAACTAACATTTAAGGGACCCCTATCATGCAACTGTGATCCCCATTTTGTAGATGAGAAACTGAGGCTCAGGAAAAATTGTGCTGTGCAGAAATCACTTAGCCAAGAAACAATGGGGCTATATAGCTCAAACCCAAGTCTTCACTGCTGCAAAGCTTATGTTCCTTCCATCTTACTCTAGTGTAGTTGAACTAGGGCAAAGGATAGAAATGATAGAGGTAGATTTCAGTTAGACTAACTTAAGAAAGTAACAACCCAGATATCTAAAAATCAAACTGGTCGCATTGGATAGTGGCAAGCTCTCTCCCTGTTTGTGAAAACGTGTGACAGGCAGCCTGTTACTCCTGTGACATGAGTGCTATGAAGAATCTATGCATGGGAGGAGATGCATAGCCAGTTGTTTGGGGAACAGCTATTATTTCTGTTCTCCCAGGGCTTCCTTTTGGACTTGATATAAGCCAGCTTCCTGTATGGCTGGATTATTTGTAAATGTGTGTGAGATATGTGTGTATGTGTGTGGGTGTGGTGGGTATATTCAGTGAAACTTTCTCTGGTTTCCATACAGATCTTCCTGCTTGTCCTTTCATTATTCTACAGATCATTCTTGACGCAGTGGCCAGAGTAAAATGAATTTCCCAGCATTCTCAATCCCCTTTGCCTTGCTCAATTATTTTCCATAGCATTTATCACTGTCTAGTCAAATTATATAATTTACTTATTATGCTTATTGTTTTTGTCTGTCTCCCCTCCTTTCCTCCTCCCCAAAAGAATTTGAGCCCCACCAGGAAAGGTTTTTGTTTTGTTTTGTTTACTGAAGTAGCCAAGTACTTGAAACTATTACTAGGAACATATTAGACATTCACTAAGAATATTGGTTGGATAAATGAACAGACAGATGCTCCTGTAATTTTTCAAGGTTGAAGCCATCTGCAGAAAGGGCTTTCCAATTTCTTGCTCCTAAGGTCTTGACTGATGCCATCCTACACTGACATCTAATAAGGATTTTTGAGACAAAAAAACATATTATGAGTATAAATGATGGGCCCTGGACTACGTCAGTGGCAATAGAAATTCCAAAAAGAAAATAGAATTGAAATTTTGAGCTTCAGTCCTGAGGAGTTGTGCTGTTTTACAGAAAAATGAGACAGTATTCTGGGGCATAAAAGATGCTAGACTAGGAATCAGAAGACTTGACCTAACTGCTAAAAGTCCCTTTTCATATTTGTATAAATATGTCATGCATTTTTTCATTGATTAATTCGCCATTCATCCATCCCTCCAAAAAATATTTTTTAAAAAATTACTATGCCTTAGGCATTACTTCAAGAGGTGGGAACATAGCCGTGAACATGATAGCAAAGGTCCAGCTTTCCTAGAACTTGTAATCTAGCAGATATGATAGAAAAGGAACGCAAAAGCATGAAAATTATATGATTTGAATTAATAATAAATACTCTGAAGAAAATAAAGCAAGGGAACTAATAGATATTGTTGAGTTGTATGAGTTCAAAGTCCCCTTTTCATTTTGCCATTTGTAGATTCTATGAAGCTAATTCTGTCTTGAAGAAAACACCTAAAAAATCCACCCAAATCACACCAAATAGAATTCAGGAAACTTTACACCTCAAAGATTTCCAAGTACCTTTTAAAAAAGTACTGTTTCTTTTCTTTCTTTTTTTTTATTATTGTTTTTGCCATACAATGCCATGATATCACCATGGGTTTACATATGCTCCCCCTCCAGAACCTCCCTCCCTCCTCCCTCCCTCCTCCCTCCCCCCGGGAAATCTTGATGCACCAGCCCCGAGCATCACTCCTGGGCTGGCGATTGATTAGACATATGATAATTAACGTGTTTCAAAAGTACTGTTTCTTAACTAGAATTGAATAATTATACTTTGGCATTTTAAATCTAAATATTAATCTTATGTAATTGTAGTCATGTAATGTAACTTAATTTTAAAACTTTTTTGTTTTGACTCAATAAACACTTATTGGGCACCTACTATGTGCTAGGTGGTATGCTAGGTACTGGAATTACAAAGAGGAATAATAAGTTGCCCTTCCTCTTAAGAGACTGAATATTTCCTGGGATGTATAAACAAGAGAGAAGGCAATGGCAACCCACTCCAGTACCCTTGCCTGGAAAATCCCATGGATGGAGGAGCCTGGTATGCTACAGTCCATGAGGTCTCAAAGAATCAGACACGACTGAGCGACTTCACTTTCACTTTTCACTTTCATGCATTAGAGAAGGAAATGGCAACCTACTCCAGTGGTCTTGCCTGGAGAATCTCAGGGACAGAGGAGGCTGGTGGGCTGCTGTCTATGGGGTCACTCAGAGCTGGACATGACTGAAGCGACTTAGCAGCAGCAGCACATAAACAAACAGTGACAGGACATCAGGCCAAGTGGTAAGAGCTTTCAAGATAACATTTGCATGAAGTCCTGAAGGAGCACAGAGGAGAAAGTGACTAACTCTGTCTGACGGTGGGAGGGGAAAGTCAGGGAAAATCGCAAAGAAGAGTTGACTTTTAAAGTTAGGTCTTAGGGAATGAAAAGTTGCGTGCATTTACCATTTATCTATATTTGAACTAAATCAAGATGATGCAGTGTGAACATTAATCACTCCATGAAGGCTCTTGATATGGGAATAGGCTGGCCTACTTTGCAGAACAGTGTGGTCATTTCAGCACCAACAAGCTACATGAGAAGGAAACTTCAGCAATTCTGAGAACATACAAAGAATGTGTGCAACTTAAGTTATCTAATAACAATTAAAAAAAGACAATTGAAACACATAAAAACTTTTAGAAAAAAAACCCCCGAAGTTTAACATTTAAAAAGAGCCCTTCGATGCCCTCACCTCCTTTCACCTTCAGGAAAATTCAAAGAAACTCTGCCAGAGTTGATCTCTGGAGGCCTAGCTTCATCTACTATGATAACCCTTCTTCCGGTTGTTCTAGAGAATGGGTCACTGGCCATCACATAGCCCAGCAAGTCTATAATAACTAGAAAAAGGAAGCTGTAGATAAGACTTGAAAAGACTTATCTTTTCAAGGTAAAAAGAGTACCTCCTGGTCTATCACCATAGCTCAGACCCAGAATCAATAAGCTTGTGCGCCTAGTTTGCATTAGTATAGACATAGATCATTTAGTTCTCACAGTGCCCTGTGAAATAAGGTCATCTTTTCCATTTATGGACATGGAGCTGAGAGAAGGACGAGTGAAGCAATGTCCTATTTGTTGAACTAGAAAGTAGCCGGGCTGAGGTCCTAAATCGGGTCTTCTGAAGATCAAGGGAGATTAGTTAGAAATTTCAGAAATGAGGCAAAAATGGGGAATTTTAAACATCAGTTTGCAACAGTAAGGCAGAATAGATATGCAGAGAAACAGTCTCAGTAGAGGGAACTTAGAGGGTTAGATCTGGAGAAGGCAATGGCAACCCACTTCAGTCTTCTTGCCTAGAAAATTCTGTGGTCAGAGGAGCCTGGTGGGCTGCTGTCCATGGGGTGGCACAGAGTCAGACATGACTGAAGCGACTTAGCATGCCTGCATGCATTGGAGAAGGAAATGGCTGCCCACTCCAGTATTATTGCCTAGAGAATCCCAGGGACAGAGGAGCCTGGTAAGCTGCTGTCTATGGGGTCACACAGAGTCGGGCACGACTGAAGCAACTTAGCAGCAACAGTAGCAGAGGGTTAGATCAAGTTGTTTTGTAAAAGCATAACTGAACTTGTGGTAAAGTAAGAAAAGCGCTTAGAGGAGAACAACATAAGAAAGTAGGATTCCAGAGGTATAAATAAGTGTAGGTTGCCCTAATGAACTCTGCAGATCTTAAATTTTTAGTTTTAATGTGCTAAGAAGACAGAGCATAGGAGATAAACACGTCGCAGTAGGATGTGACCACAGAAATCTTTGCCACAAAATTGAGGCTCACCAAGATGTCCTCAGCGTGTGACCTAAAATAAAGGCTGCCCTACAGGGGGAGAAAGCTGTGGACTTGACCATTGTGGCCTTGGCTCACGGTAGCATAGCTGGGCAGGGAGCTGGACAGACAGCAGGTGAGAAGTTTTAAACACAAGCCTCTCTATACCCATGTTTTAAAAACTCTCCCTCCATTATCCCTTTCCAGACTCATTTTGGAGTCTGCCTTTTTGGACCATCTCCAGAATCAATTGTCTTAGAATGCTTTCCTAAAAATAGACTTTCAGCGAGAGTTGATTGGGGTGTGCTCTCCATAGTTACCCCTCTGATCACAGAGTGAAGCAGGCAGGATAGGGAAAAGGGGAGTTGCCCCTTATCTTGCCAGAGATGCCTCAGCCAGTTGTATGAAAGCTCTGGAGCTAGGGTGGCTCCTTCAGAATGACTCCATACTGAGGCAAGGGGCTGGGTGTTTGGAGCCCTGCACTGGTGGCAGACCAATGGGAGAGGATGGACCTGTGCCAGACATTCCCTGAAACTGAGGGCAATCCCCAGTGAGGGGTACAACTGTTGTGAGCGGTGTTGCTGATAGTCCCATCATCCACAGAATGATGCTTTGGCTCTAAAGGGTTAACCTGGGCAGAGTACCATGATACCCACAGCACCTCTCTCTACAAATTCTATTTTTCAAAAAACAATTACTTGTTCATTTCAATCATGCTTCCCAGGCTGTGTGGCAATTCCACAAGTTGAACTGTCTCTTTGTATGTTAATCTAGCCCTTTACGGAGCAAACATTTTCTGTTGTTCCTTGCAGCTCTGTTTGGAATTTAGGATGAATCCCTTACCAGTCAGATTTTTGTTAATACAAGACTGAAACAGATTTGTAACAGGAATGTTTAATGCTTAACAAGCCACAGAGTCCATGTGACATTTATTTGTAACATTTGTTAGTAGTATATTTAGCACCTCAGTTTTGCAAATAGGGAAGTTATTTTATATGCATTGGGGGTGGAAATAACCATGATGTTTAAGAATATCAGAACTGTGGATTTTTCTTTTTTTTACACAGAAATAGACAAAGCAGGAAAAGATTTGCTCTAAAGCTGCTAAAGCTTAAGCTTCAATTCTACTCACTTACCCAGGCCTCTTTCACGTGGTCATATAATTTTATAATATTTACAAAGGACTATATTTATATTATTATTTCCTTTTTCATTCCAAATAAACCCTCCTTTTTATAATGTACATTGGATTCATAACTTAGTGTTATTTTTCTTAAAGAGTTCCCTCGCCACACTCTTGTATAAAAATAAAAACAAGATCTTCCCTAGACAAGAATAGGCAGAAAGTTGCTCCCAGCATAGTTATAAATATTTGAGCTCCATTGAGTGACAGGCAAGTTGATGTTTATTGGCCTGAGATAGCCAATACTGTTTTTGAATATTGAAGTGTTTCCAGGTTCTGACTTATTATGCTTATGTAATGGCTTGTCCTTTGAATCAAATTGTGTTATTAACTACTTACTTATGAACAGTATAAATACCTACATCATTACAATTTGAGTCTGAATAACTTCCAAGTTAGGTATTACAGATGAGCTTCCCTGGTGGCTGAGATGGTAAAGTGTCTGTCTGGGTTCAATCTAAGGTTCGATCTCCAGGAAGATCCTCTGGAGAAGGAAATGGCAACCCACTCCAGTACTCTTGATGGAGGAGCCTTGTGGGCTAGGGTCCGTGGGGTTGCAAAGAGTAGGACACGACTGAGTGACTTCAGTTTCACTTTCAACCAAGAATTAGAAAATTTAACTTGCCAGATGTCACAGGGTTAGGAAATGGCAAGCTGTAACTCAGTATCATCCTCTGATACATCACCCATAGAGCTTGCTACTCTGTCACAGTAGCCTCTCTAATGGAAAAGTTACCTAGATCTCCATGACAATGTTTTTCTTTCTTTTAAAATATAAATAAATATGTGTTAGTATACTGTATTTTTGTTTTTCCTTCTGGCTTACTTCACGCTGCATAATAGGCTCCAGTTTCGTCCACCAGAGTAGAACTGATTCAAATGAATCCTTTTTAATGGCTGAGTAATATTCCATTGTGTATATGTACCACAGCTTTCTTATCCATTCATCAGTTGATGGGCATCTAGGTTGGTTCCATGTCTTGGCTATTGTAAACAATGCAGCGATGAACATTGGGGTACACGTGGCTCTTTCAATTCTGGTTTCCTCGGTGTGTATGCCCAGCAGTGGGATTGCTGGGTCATATGGCAGTTCTATTTCCAGTTTTTTAAGAAATATCCACACTGTTTTCCATAGCCTATTATCCAGAGTGAAGTAAGCCAGAAGGAAAAACAAAAATACAGTATACTAACGCATATATATGGAATTTAGAAAGATGGTAACGAGAACTCTGTATGCGAGACAGCAAAAGAAACGCAGATGTATAGAACAGTCTTTTGGACTCTATGGGAAAGGGTAAGGGTGGGATGATATGGGAGAACAGCATTGAATCATGTTAATTATCATATGTGAAATTAATCGCCAACCCAGATTTGATGCTCAGGGCTGGTGCACCAGGATGACCCAGAGAGAGGGAATCAGGAGGGAGGTGGGAGGAGGGTTCTGGAAGGGGAACATATGTATACCCATGGCAGATTCATGTCAATGTATGGCAAAACCAACATGACAATGTAAAGAAAAATAAATAAATAAAATAAAATATAAAGAAAAAAGTTCCCAAACATTCAAAAACTTATATATTTCTATCTTAAGGCTTAATACTGGAATCAAATTATGTAGAGTCTACTTGATCAGCAAAGTTTCAGATGACACTAGAAGAAGTGAATGTGGAGAGGATAAGGGAAATTTAGAAAGTGGAGTCTGTAGAATTTAGTAATGGCCTCGATGTATGGAGGCGAAGGAAAAGTCAAAGATTACACAGGTTACTAGCCTGAACAACTAGATAAAAGAATACTGTAATTACTAAGAGAGTAAGCACAGGTGGCATGGAAGATAGAATAATGTCTCCCCCGGAGATGTTCACACCCTAATCCCCCAAACCTGTGTAGCTTACCTTACATAGCAAAAGGGACTTGTAAGATGTGGTAAATTAAAAACTTTGAGGTGAGGAGACTCCTGGCTTATATAGCTGGGCCCAACTTAATCACAAAGGTCTTTAGAAGAAGGAACCAGGAAGGTCAGAGTTCAAGAAGAAACCATAATGACAGGAGTAGAGCTCAGGAAGAGAGCGAGAAATTTGACGATGAGTCAGTGCTGCCCCTTAAAGATGAAAGAAGGGGCCATGAGTCAAGGAATTCTGGTACCCTCTAGAAGCTGAAGAGCAAGGAAACATTTTATCCGAGAGCCTCTAGAACGCTGATGGCATCTTAATTTAAGGACTTCTGAGCTTCAAAACTTTAAGATAACTAATGTGTATTGTTCTAAGGCCCTGAGTTTATGGTCATTTGTTACAGCACCAATAGGAAGTTAATACAGTTGATAAAGTAGGTCTGGAATTAGAGGAAGAATGCAGAGTTAACTTTGGTTATGTTGAGTGTGAGACGCCAAAACATTGCCCTGTTTGACATGTCTGATAGAAACTGGATAGAAAGTAGGGGTTTTATACGATACAGCTTTCATGGGGATGGGGATGTTAGGTAACAGCTAGGAAACGAGATGTCAACAGAGAAGAAAGAGAAGAGAGTCTTCTCCTTTGGGCTCTGGTATACACCATCCCTAAGGAATGTACAGAGGAGGGAAAGTTTGGGAAAAGTGAGGAAGGAATAATGCGAGGGGAGAGGAGAAACATGGGAGAATGGTATCATCAAAACCCGTACTGGAGGTAGTTTCTAGGTGGAATTGGTTTGGTGGTCAGCAGTGTCAAGCAAAAGCGGTTCTGAAGTGTGTGTGTGCTTGGCCGTTACTGCATATGAAGGTTGCTGGCAGCCCTGGTGAGCCAGTGACAGATGCCTGACGGCAATTAAGTCAGTCAGATTGAGGAGTGAATGAGAGGTCAGTATGGAGAGATGATGAGTGTAGGTTATTCTTTCATGAGCACCTGCTGTGAATCCATGTGGACAGAGGTGTCCAACCCCATCCTGTAATTTGCAGGGATGGAGTTGCAACTGAGCAGCAGGAAGTGACCCCTACAAACATGAAGGACTTATGGGATCTGTCAGTAATCTCAGAAAAGAAGAAAGCTCATAGTTTGAAAGAAAGAAATTTTGGCTGCTTCCATCTGCTGCAGCTTCATCACATTTTTTTTTATGACCACTATTTCTGTCCTCATGTAACTGGCCACATTAAAGCAATTCAACAGTTCACGTTCTACTTTAATTCAAAATTCACCTGTTCATTTTGCCTCTGTACCTTGTGTCTATCTATAACTCTTTTTGGGTGTATTTCTAGTTCTTAGCTTGACATCTCTACTTAGATGTCCTAGGAATACACAACCAGGTAGTAGCAAGAAGTCAGGAGTCTATGGCTACTTACTACTGACATATCATCTCTTTGAATCTCCATTCACTGCATATGAAAAATGAGGATAATATTGAGCTCTGGATTTTTTAATGAGGGTTAAATATAATTATATTTAAAAATTCCTTAGTGTATAGTGTCCAGTATATGATATGGCTCCTTTCACCTTTCTGACCATCAATATCCTCATCTACCAATGAGGATATGAATGCCAATTCCACAGAGTTGTTTAAATGATTAAACAAATCACATACAGAATGATTAAAACAAGTAACATACAAAAGTATTACAACATAGAGACTGACAAAATAATAGTAATCAGCAGTATCTCTTTCAGTCATTCATTCAGTATTATGTAATTGAACCATTTTGTTTACCCAAAGGCAGGTAAATTCTACTTTTGCCTTCTGGGAGAAAATCTTGCCTTCTAAGTTCCATGTAGCCTGGCAGGAGTGACATGGGACTGAGCACTCCTGTTCATCCCTCTCTGTTCTTCATAAATGTCTTCAGAGCAACTTAAACTAGTCCAGGTTCTCAGCACCCTCAGCCTATTTATGTTTTCCCTCTCTTCCCACAGCTGCTGTTCTGAGCCTTTTCTTCTCCATTTTGCAGCCTGGAAACAGTAACTCAGTTTTCACAGGACAGTTTGTCCCTCATCACAAATAGTTCTCCTTTATTTCCTTCTTAATCCAAAGAACTTACTAGCACAGGACTTGTTTAATTCTCATCAGAATATTTGGACAAGAGTTCAAGGCTATGACAGTTCTCTCTAGATTTAAAAAAAGAAAGAAAAAATAGGGAAAGAAGATATATTCATCTTTGATAACCCAAATGAGCAGCAGACCTGCTAGCTTTTTGGCTCCGAAAGGCTGGTACAGCATCAAGATTCAGTGATCCACACCCAGAACAATGGCTCTTGGTCTAAGGCTCTGAGCCCCTAAGGGCTGACCTTCAGGATGAATGCCCAGTATCGTGTGCTTTCCCATGATTAGGAGGAGAGTTTATCAGCTCAGGGGTTCTGAGTTTTCTGTACATCATTAGTTAATAAGAGGAAGGAAACATTTTTACAGGTTCTATTTTTCTTGGTAGATGAAATTATTCAAAGCATTACATTGGTATGGGGACAAGTGGAACCAATTCTTGGGAATGAGGAACTATTGATCCAGGGGGAAGAATCACGTCCTGGGAAGCAACAGAGTCTTGCACATGGTAGATGATTGGTACATGTTCATTAAATGAATGAATGCAACGTTTTTTTTTTTTTTTTTTCTGAATCCAGGTCCACTGTTAAATACTTGATTATAGACAAGTCTCCTGCACTTGAAATTCAATATCCTCCTCAATAAACTGCAGGATAATAGCAGAGGTGGTGCATCCAAATATGCACAGTATCAGATGGGTAACAGATGAGACAGGATGGCTTCCCTAGTAGCTCAGGAGGTAAAGAATCTGTCTGCAATATGGGAGACCCAGGGTTGATCCCTGGGTAGGGAAGATCCCCTGGAAAAGGGAATGGTTACCCACTCACTCCAGTATTCTTGCCTGGAGGATTCCATGGACAGAGGAGGCTGGCAGGCTATAGTCCATGGGGTTGCAAAGAGTCTGATACAACTGAGCAACTAAAACATATGGGTAACAGATGAGACAGGATGCAAAATAGTAGTCAGTAAGGTGGCTTTAATAAAATGTTGCATGTAAGGTAACACAGTCACGGGTTCTGGAAATTAGGGCATAAGCATATTGGTGGGGAACTGGGGGAGTGGGCATTATTCTCCTGGTACCCCCGGGCAGCTAATATTTGGACAGTTCAGGCAAATGCTAAGTTCTCAGTTCACTGAAGGCAGGGACTCTGTTCACATTAATTTTTCTTACATGTATGTGGTTGATGTTCACTTAAGTGTTGATTTTTGAATTACTGTAAATATAGGATGTCATAATAACAATGACCTTAGCTATCTTGTTGTTGTTGTTGTTTGGTCTCTAAGTCTTGTCCAACTCCTTTGCAACTCCTTGGACTGTAGCCTGCCAGGCTCCACTGTCCATTGGATTTCCCAGGCAAGGATATTTCAGTGGGTTGCCATTTCCTTATCCAGGGGATCTCCCTGACTCAGGGGTCAAATCTACATCTCCTCATTGCAGGCAGATTCTGTACTGCTGAGCCATCAGAGAAGCCCTAGATAGCTAGTACAGTGCGCCTACTTTATAGATGAGAAGACAGAGGTCTAGGGAGGAGGAGGGTTTGAATAATCTGGATTCTCAGTCTGTGGCCCACTTTTCTATATCTAGGTTTTCTTAGACCATTTGCAACTGTAGCCGTGTGCCTGTGTAATGAGAAAACAATCAATTGTGGTCATGTTTGGAAAAAAGATGGAAAATGGCATGTCCTTAAGAGATCACAGCAGGATACAGGGCAATAGTGAGGTGCCTTGAACGAAGCGGGAAAGAAGAGAGGCCTAGAAAGTTGAATTTGAAAATAAATATACAACATATTAGAATACAGCAGAGGCTGACAAATATTTTCTGTTAAGAGCCAGATAGTAAATATTTTAAACTTTGCAAGCCATATGGTCGCTGTTGCAGCTACTCAGCTGTGATATTGTAGTGCAAGAAAAACCATAGACAATGTATAACTTAATGAGTGTGGCTGTGTTCCAATAATACTTTATTTATGAACATTGAAATTTGAATTTCATATAATGTCATGAAACACTATTCTCCTTTTGACATTTAAGCCATTTTTTAAAAGTAAGTACTATTCTTCATGTCCTGTACAAAACAAATAACCAACCCCTGGCATAGAGGTAGTCACCAGGAAAAGGTAAAAACTCTCTCAGGCCATAAAACTTATAATGATCTAATTGAAGACATCACCTCTTCTGGAAACTGAATGTACCAGTCTGAAAGGAATCCTGTTAGCCAATGAAACCACAGAAGAAAAGTCAAGGGAAAGTCATGGGGCAGTCAGGGATAGTGCCCATTTTTAAGAGCAGGAAAAGGTGGTCTTAGTCAATGGAGATCACGTATTAAGACTCAATTTTTTAAAGTTTGTTTTGTAAACTTATTTCAGATTATGTTAGTTGATGCTCCCTTTTTAAATTAAAGCTATGTATGTGTGTATGTATTGTTATATATATGTGCATACATACACACATATATGTATGTGTATATATATATCCATGTACATGTATGTGTGTGTCAGTTCAGCTCAGTTGCTCAGTTGTGTCTGACTCTTTGCACCCCTGTGGACCGAAGCATACCAGGCTTCCCTGTCCATCACCAACTCTCGGCACTTACTCAGACTCCTGTTCACCGAGCTGGTGATGCTATTGAGCCGGTGATGCCATCGAGTTGATATGTGTGCATAGATGTGTGTGTGTGTGTATATATTTACCTATATATATATGTTATTATCTGATTGATTCTTAGCCTCTTTTAGGTCTGTGATCTTGGTTAAATTCCTTCACTGTGCTTTCTTCTCATCTGTAAAATGGAGAGAGAACAGTGCCCATGTTAATGGGTTATTTTGAGAAGTAAGATAATGCATGTGAAATATCTAGCATATAGGAAGTCCTTCCCATAAAATGTGCTGTATAGTAACTTTAATTATTTTTGATATCTAAGTTATATAAAAATATAATGCATTCATAAATATACATAAATGATATATAGTGTATGTATGTGTATGTATATATATATATATCATGCATGTATCTGTACATACTCACACACTCAGGAAATACATGTCACGCTAAGGGCCCTTCTCTACATGCTGTTCAGAAATTTGCATTTTTTTTATTAATATGTCATTACTAGCTGAGAGACAATCTGACTGCTTGGGCATGAGTTCTGGTTCCATTATTGTGAGAACTTAGTTATTTCCGTTTTCTAGCCCATGGTGTTTCTTATACTATGATGGTAAGAACAGTACCTACCATACACAGAAATGTTGTGAGAATTAAATAAAAAAATATATATACATTTCTTAACACACCTGACATCCAAATAAATAAAGTTATTAGCACAAAGCTAACATATAGTAAATATTGTAACTATATATTATTCTTTAAAAAATAAAAGTTTAGTATTTAAGAAAATGTTATAATGACCTGGAATATGTATTTAGCTCTCTCAAAAATTCTTAGCATGGCAGCAATAGGAGACATGTGGGAAAAATCTGTTTGAGGGGGAAAAAAGAACTATTAAATTTGCTTCCTGCAGCAAGGACAATAGAACATCCACAAAATGAAGCTGTCATTTAACTCAGGATAATATTTTGCATTTATGCAGCATCATAAAGTGGTTTTCAGAAGTAGCACCTTTTCAAAGACATTGCTACCAAGCATGAGCCTGAGTCATCTCCAGATTACTGTGATAATTAGCCGATGAATACATTTTTAAAAGGTGACTCAAAATCTATTTTAACCATAAATGATTCACTTTTAAAACGATCTTTCTGATACATGGAAGTGTCTTCAAAACAAATCTCTAAGTTTCTAGGTGATTTATGGAATCACCCTTGAAGTATGAGATTTGGTGGGTTGATTTATTGCAGTTTTCAGTTTTACTGTAGTTTAACTTGTGCAAAGAGCAATATGAGTTAGTTTCAGAAAATGTGTGTGTCTAGAGGTGCAAAGAAAGGAAATGTGTCAATGTCACCTAAAAGATTTGTCAAAAAGTGAAAATTTGAATCACTTTTTTATATGTGTCTGCAACAGTAGGCAGTGATTGCTGCCAGATTTGTCTAAATAAATTAAGCAGCTAATGCTGCAGAGATACTAAATGAGGTGACAGGCAACTTCCTCAGCGTAGATGCTAGATTAATCTAACAGTCTGTTTACCAGTTACTAAGAGTTTGCCATGTGCCAGAGCCTCCAATTGCTGCCTTATTTAATTGAAGTCTACACAACCCTGTGAGTGTAGCATAATCATCATTTTACAAATGAGGGCCTTGAAACCCACAAGAGTTTCATTCAGAGATAACACAAACAACTAGATGAGATGAGTTCTGCTCTTTCCTTCGTGGGTCATCTTCTTATTTTTTTTTAACTTTTTTCCCCCTCTCTCTCCCTTCCTACCTGTTCCTTCCCTCTTCCTTCTTCCCTCTTTCTTCTCTCTGTCCCTCTTTCTTCCTCCTCTCCTCCCTCACTCCCTCCCTCCTTTTTTTCCTCCATCCCTCTTTTCTTCTTTCCTTCCTTCCTCCTTCCTTGCCTTCCTCCCTTCTTTCCTTCAGCAACTGAACCATGCTACTCTGGATAAAATGCAGATTTGGTCTTTTAACATCGTAGCACATGCCTGGAGAATTCCGTAGACAGATGAGCCCGGTGGGCTACAATCCATGGGGTTGCAAAGAGTTGGACACGACTGAAGCGTCTTAGCATGTACGTGCACTGTGTTCATGCTTTCTTATGGAGGTATGTGTTCTTTCTCAGTGAAAACACCAAACCTATAATAAGACTGATGAGTAAATTAATCTTTATTAAAAGTATTTTGAAACACTCAGCTTCTTCAAAAAGATATTATGAGAGGGAATCACATGTAAACTTTATTAAATGCCGTATTTATTATATCAAAGATGTTTTCCAAATTGTAATGCCCATTAGAGTCTGCCATAGTTACCTATTCATACATCTTTCCTTGAATAAGGAGTGAGTTCCTCAATGCCAAAAACCCTTCCTAAATCCCTTTGTACCAAGATTTCAGTGTTAAGTTGAAATGAAAGGAACTTTGAAAATGTGATAAGCTGATTGATAATTCACTAAGTTGCAACATCAACTAGTACATTAGTTTTGTATTTCTCTGCGGGTGTATAGTCTTCTCTGCTTTGCTAAGATTGCAGAAAGCACTGAGATGGTGGAAAACATGCTTCTTCCACGAAAAGGAAGTATGAACATATGGGGTGGGAATTGTTGAGGGAGAAAGGCTATTCACATGAAATAGACCATAATTTCTCATAAGTTTGAGGCAATAGAAAGCACTATTCTGAAGCTAGGAGCACTAGGTCTAAGATCAATTTTATTGCTAATTAGTCATTAGAACTTTAGACTAACCAGTTTACCTTGCTGGGTTTTGATATTATTTGTGAAACGAAGTACTGAGTTCCCACACCACAGCTGACTGCATCTGATTGCTTAGACATCAAGATTCAGAATACGTAGTTTTTTCTCTACCTTCCTAATCACCAGGGGGAAGATAACCAAAGAAAACATAGTCCGTTATTAACAGATTAGTAATAAATCAAATAAACATTAACATCACAGACTCTTTAAAACAATGGCCAAATGAGAGCTAAGTAAGATATTTTGTAAGAATAAACATAAAAGGGACAAAATTCCCTCTTAGGTAACACAGATTTTCAGATTGGATCCCCCAGCTCAACTAAAGCTTTTGATATTTAAAAGAAACACAACTAAATAAAATAATGCAGATCAATAAAGATTAAAAGATGAGTAAAGATAATAGCAGGAAAATAAAATTAAAAGGAAAGCATGAATTGTAAGAGCAACAGAGAGAAAGCCCAATATTTAGAAAAAATGAACTAAAGGAGAAGTGGATAAATAGATCAATAATCAGGAAAGAAATTTTTAAAAGTTGTAAAAGTATTAGACATAAAAAACTTCTCTTGTAGACATTTTATATAAGTGATTCTAAACTCTCAATAAATTCTATTAAACCTGTTCTGAAATGTAGAAAAAGATAGAACTTACCTTTATGAACTAGCATAATTATAATATTGAAACCCTGACAAAAATTTAGACCTATCTCATATATAGTAAGCTTTTAAAAAACACTTTATAAGAAATTTCTTTTTGTTGTTCAGTCACTCAGTCACATCCAACTCTTTGTGACTCCATGAACTGCAGCATGCCAGGATTCCCTTTCCTTCACCATCTCATAGAGTTTTCTCAAACTCATGTCCATTGAGTCAGTGATACCATCCAACCATCTCATCCTCTGCCACCCCCTTCTCCTCTTGCCCTCAATCTTTTCCAGCATTAGGGTCTTTTCCAATGAGTTGGCTCTTCGCATCAGGTGGCCAAGGTATTGGAGCTTCGGGTTCAGCTTCAGCATCAGTTCTTGTGATGAACAATCAGGGTTGATTTCCTTTAGGATTGACTGATTTGATCTCCTTTCAGTCCAAGGGACTCCCAGGAGTCTTCTCCAGCACCACAGTTCAAAAGCATCAATTCTTCAGCATCCAGCCTTCTTTATGATCCAGCTCTCACTTCTGTACATGACTACTGGAAAAACCACAGCTTTGACTGTGTGGACCTTTGTTGGCAAAGTGATGTCTCTGTGTTTCAATATGCTGTCTGGGTTGATCACAGATTTTCTTCCAAGGAGCAAGAGTCTTTTAATTTCATGGCTGCGTCTCTATCCACACTTATTTTGGAGCCCTAGAAAATAAAGTCTGTCACTGTTTCCACATTTTTCCCATCTATTTGCCATGAAGTGATGGGACCAGATGTCATGATCTTCATTTTTTGAATGCTGAGGTTTAAGCCAGCTTTTTCACTCCCTTCCTTTACCTTCATCGAGAGGCTCTTTATTTCCTTTTTGCTTTCTGCCATTAGGGTGGTGTCTTTGCATATCTGAGGTTATTGATATTTCTCCTGCAGTCTTGATTCCAGCTTGTGCTTCATCTAGCCCAGCATTTTGTATGATGTATTCTGCTTAAGTTAATTAAGCAGGGTGACAATATACAGCCTTAATGTACTCCTTTCTGAACCTGGCACCAGTCCATTATTCCATGTCCGGTTCTAACTGTTGCTTCTCCTTCTAACAGGCTTCTCAGGAAGCAGGTAAGGTGTTCTGGTACTCCCATCTCTTTCAGGATGTTATAGTTTGCTGTGATCCACACAAAGGTGTTAGCATAGTGAATGAAGCAGAAGTAGATTTTTTTCTGGATTTTCTTGCTTTCTCTATGATCCAACAGATGTTGGCAATTTGATCTCTGATTCCTCTGTCTTAGCAGAATATTAAAGGAACTGTACTTTATGTCCAGGTTGAATTCTTGAAAGGAATATAATAGTAATTTTATATTAGGGAACTGTTACTACTAAATATTACAGGACTTCACTGGTGACCCAGTGATTTAGAATCTGCCTTGCAATGCAGGGGATGTGGATTCGATCCCTGATAGGGCAGCTAAGCCTCAGAGTTGCATCTACTGAAGCTGGTGAACCCTGAGGCCTGTGTACCACAACTGGAGTCCAGGTGCCACAGTGAAAGATCCTGCATAATGCAGTGGGGATCCCACAGGTGGCAACTACTACTCAATGGAGCCAAATAGATAAAGCGCATCCTGCAACCAAAGGGAAAAACTGACATGCTATTGTCAGAGCCTTTATGTGTCCCCAAAATTCATATGTTAGATTCCTATAGCCCAATGCCCTACCAACACCCTGATTTTAAACATTCAGCCTCCAGAATGGTGAGAGAATGGGTGTCAATTGTTTAAACTCACTCAGTTTGTGATCCTTTGCTATGGCAGCCCTAAGAAACTAATATAGCCTGTAATGAGCATTGTTGCTCTTGATTGTGATTTGTAAACTTTAAAACTACTTTTATAACATTTATCCAAAGAAATATTATAATAGAAACCTGATTAAAGTTGGCTTAAAACTCAACATTCAGAAAACTAAGATCATGGCATCTGGTCCCATCACTTCATGGTAAATAGATGGGGAAACAGTGGAAACAGTGACAGATTTTATTTTCCTGGGCTCCAAAATCACTGCAGATGGTGATTGCAGCCATGAAATTTAAAAGACACTTGCTACTTGTAAGAAAAGCTATGACCAACCTAGACAGCATATTAAAAAGCGGAGACATTACTTTGTCAAAGGTCCGTCTAGTCAAGGCTATGGTTTTTCCAGCAGTCATGTATGGATGTGAGAGCTGGACTGTAAAGAAGGCTGAGCATGGAAGAATTGATGCTTTTGAGCTGTGGTGTTGGAGAAGACTCTTGAGAGTCCCTTGGACTGCAAGGGGATCCAACCAGTCCATCCTAAAGGAAATCAGTCCTGAGTGTTCATTGGAAGGATTGATTTGAGGCTGAAACTCCAATACTTTGGCCACCTGATGCAAAGAAAAGGTCTTCATTGGAAAAGACCCTGATGCTGGGAAAGACTGAAGGCAGGAGGAGAGGGGGATGACAGAGGATAAGATGGCTGGATAGCATCACCAACATGATGGACATGAGTTTGAGTACTCTCTGGGAGTTGGTGATAGACAGGGAAGCCTGGAGTGCTGCAGTCCATGGGGTCACAAAGTCAGACACAACTGAGTGACTGAATTTTAAATATTTTTTTCAAAAAACTATCAAGCCAAAAGTTATTTTCCACTTTAGGGAAATATTTGTTGCAAAAGCAAGCCTTGGAAGGATACTGTATTCTAAAAAGTATCGAGCCAGCCCAGGGTTGATGCTCCGGGCTGGTGCACTGGGATGACCCAGGGGAAGGGAATCGGGAGGGAGGAGGGAGGAGGGTGGGGGGTTCTGGAGGGGGAACATATGTATACCCATGGCGGATTCATGTCAATGTATGGCAAAACCAACACAATAAAGTAAAGAAAAGTTTAAAAAATAAATAAATAAATAAAAATACCGATCTTGTAAAAAAATAAATAAAAAAATAAAAAGATAGGAAACCATAGTTACTTGCTTTAAAAATTCTGAAAAATGACTCTGAGTCCCAGTAGCA
Organism: Antilocapra americana; assembly: GCA_007570785.1. NCBI lineage: Eukaryota > Metazoa > Chordata > Mammalia > Artiodactyla > Antilocapridae > Antilocapra > Antilocapra americana. The sequence continues at coordinate 4,104,628 of ML661897.1, forward strand.
GTACATAATATAACAATATATACATCTAATAATTGGAGAAGGAAATGGCAACCTATGTGTTTAAATTCTTTTTATTTTTTCATAGATTAAATAAATAATTTTCTGAGCTTTTATTAAGTTCTTGGTACCTAAACAACCAGGCAAAGATCCTGCTTTGGAGGAATTTGCAGTCTTTTAGGGAAGTAAAGATATTCAACTAAAAGCTATTTTGTATGATACAGTAAAGGAAGAGGAACACAGGATAATTTTATAGAAATTTAAATGAAAGAAGTCATTTTCAATAGGACTGAGCATGAAAGTCATGGCAGAAAAATAAACTGGTCCTTGAAGAACTTGGACACAAGAGGAAGACCATCCCAGTTCAAGGTACACATAAGCTAAAAGACAGAATTGGTGATCATAGTGATTACTTACAACACAGAAAACAGGACTTCTCATAAAATGTTAGCAGCTACTCTGTTCCATTAATATTCATTACAACCAAGCAAAAATTAGTGAACTGGCTAGAAAGCTCAGATAGAGTAAAACAGTCATCCAGAATTCGATAATATGAACGAATGAATCAGTTATTGGCTAAGATTAGGGTGGGCTCTTTTTTTTTCTGAGTTTTTATTTATTTATTTGGTTTGTCTTTTGCTTTGTCCTACTTATTGAAAAGAAAAAAAATCAGCAACAATCTAAGTAAAGTGGAAAGGTTAGGAGAGGGTCCTTTTATTTATTTATTTTTTGACCTCTTGGGCAATAAGCAAACAAAGAAACCTTGAAAGTCAAAGATGAAGAAGAACAAAGGTGTAGTTTTCAAATTGCAATTCTGACTAGTTATTTTCATTAGTGAACTTTCGTAGTATTCTATTTCCTAAAACAATGGATTTGCTTTCTTAAAATGATCAAATAGTCAACCTATAGATATAAGTATGACATAATTCACTCTATTTTTCTCTTTTTTTGCATCACTTAGTCTTTGCTACTAGGCAAAAATTGACTTACAAAAAGAGATTTTAAAAGAAAGATTCCTTGTTACTATGACTTGAGAAACAGGGATAACACCGACTTTAGCCAATACCCTTTTTAAATGAAAAAACATAAATCATTCAGCATCTACCACTGTTTCAAAATATAAGATAAAACTTGGAACAGAATTTAAAGACATGCAAACAGGTTCAAATCAAACTCTCACTAAGTTTAGCTGCTGTAAGAAAGCATTTGGGATTTTCTTTTACCTCTGGGGACACTTGAGACTCCCAGTGTTTCTGAGTGTGTGAAAATCAGAGGCCCATAGTAGCAGTGTTCTCCTTCATAAACTATTTGCGGTTTGACATTGAGAATCCTCACAATTGTGCCTGGGTTGCTTTAGCATTCTCCACAGTCTGGCTTCCTCATGCTAGTATTCAGCTCTGGTTAGTTAGCTCGTCCCACTGCTGCCTACATGTGTGCACATGTGAACGTGTGTGTGCATTTAGGACAGGAGGTAGGAGTGTGTGTGTTAGTCGCTCAGTGGTGTCCAACTCCGTGCGACCCCATGGACTGCAGCCCACCAGGCTCCTCTGTCCATGGAATTCTCCAGGCAGGAATACTGGACTGGGTTGCTGTTTCCTTCTCCAGGAGGTGGGAGGGGGCAAGGCAAAAAGTTGTCTTCTTGTATATCATATTACTTAATTAATAGAAGACTCAGACTGAGGTTTGAATGTATGATTTTTTCTAGTTTGTATACAGGTCTAGAAAATGTTAATTTTTAATAAAGCAAAAGTTACCTTTAAGAATTAAGCTCCTTGGTAATTTTAATTTGTCATAAAAATGAATGGCCTCTTTATTAAGTCTCGTGTGCATGTATGTGCTCAGTCCTGTCCAACTCTTTGTGACTCCATAGACTATAGCCCACCAGGCTCCTCTGTCCCTGGAATTTTCCAGCCAAGATACTGGAGTGGGTTGCCATTTCCTTCTCCAGGGGATCTTCCTGGCCCAGGGATCAAACTCACATTTCTCATTATCTCCTGCATTAGCAGGTGGGTTCTTTACCACTGCACCTTCTTATGAAGTATTACAGTTGAATAAATGACTCTGGCAGATCAAGCTATTTCTTAAGGGCATAACTTTTTTAGTTTTTTTCCTTTCATTTTTTCAAAATATCTTTTTTTTTTTTCTGTTTCTTTCCTCTTTTTTTTTGGCCAAACCTCGTGGCTTGTGGAATCTCAGTTCCCCGTCCAGGGACTGACCTGGGGTTCTGGCAGTAAAAGCCCAGCATCCTAACCACTGGGCCACCAGGGAGCACCTCTTATTTCTTTTAAGCCTAGGGTATTAGACACATGCATGGCCACAGTGCCAGCACTATGATCACAGACTGTGACCGTCAGACATTAAAAGTGGGTCATCATACTCTTTACTCTCTGAGTCTGCAGCCAGTCTCACACCTTTCTGAGCAAGAAGCTCGAGAAAGTCACTAATGACTGATCAATATTAAATACAACTTGTAAAGCTTTCTATCTCTGCTTCAATTTTTGTCAGTATTTGTAGCTAGTTTTTCAATTTGCTTATTCTTTTCTTCTGTTTTTGCTGACACCTTTCATTTTTAAGTTTTCCTTCCCAGGCCATTAGAATTGTTTAAGGAAAACCAGATTATACCTACCTACTGGTATAATCAGTGTAGGTGGGCTTTAAATGCCACAGAGCTAAATTTTGCTCTTTTCCTTTAAAGAATGTTTGTTGAGCATGTGTTACAAAGCAGCTTATTCTTTATACAGGAAGTAAAGGACAGAGTTCCTAGCTTCAAAAACTGTATATTTTAAACAGGGAAAGATCTTTTAGGGAACCAGTTATTCTGTTTCCAAGAGGGTCATTTGGGCTGTCACAGTGCTTTCACAAACTCTTCTGGATAAGCAACAGTCTCAGATACAAACTCTATGCACCATTCTCCTGAAACAATCCAGCTAGTTGACAGTATCCGTGATCAACCCCAACTGCTCTGAATTTTTTGGAGAAAGGCATGAGCCTGTGTATGCTGTGTATGATACAGGAATGCCACCGAAATCCAACTTAATCCATTAACTCATAAAACAGATTCAATGTTTGTTTAGTGCTTGGCAATACATTTTCTCCAATTTCAAAACTCATTGGAAATCCCACCCATGTTTGAACATATTTTTTCCTTCTAAAATTCTTCAAAGCAATCTTTGCAAAATAGGGATGACAGACCGTTCATGTAAGTAGGGTTGAAATTCCTGTCATCACCTGACAACTTGGCACACTGAAAAGAACATGGTCTTTGAAGTCTAGAAAGACCTTCCAGTCTTTTTCATATGAACTTCAACAAATCAGGGACATCTCTGAAACTCGTTTCTTCATCTCTTGAGTAGGGATACTATCTACCTGCCAGGACCATTATAAGGATTAAAGAAACAATGCATATTAAAATCTTGACACATACTAGGCACTTAATAAAAATTAGCTGTTACTATCATTATTATTATCAGTAGTAATACTGTAAAGAATCTCAGTTGAGCTTAAGTGAAGTCGCTCAGTTGTGTCCGACTCTTTGCGACCCCATGGACTGTAGCCTACCAAGTTCCTCTGTCCATGGGATTTTCCAGGCAAAAGTACTGGAACGGGTAGCCATTTCCTTCTCCAGAGGATCTTCCCGACCTAGGGATCAAACCTAGGTCTCCCGCATTGTAAGCAAGACGCTTTACCATCTAAGCCAGGGAAGTCCCAGTTGAGCTTATGTTTATCACTTATTTATTCATTTAATAGTGAAGAACTGACTCATTGGAAAAGACCCAATGTTGGGAAGGACTGAAGGCAGGAGGAGAAGGGAACAACAGAGGATGAGATGGTTGGATGGCATCACCAACTCGATGGACATGAGTTGAACAAGCTCCGGGAGTTGGTGATGGACAGGGAGGCCTGGTGTGCCACAGTCCATGGGGTTGCAAAGAGTCAGACATGACTGAGTGACTGAACTGATTGACTCAACAATGTCTATTGTACATGGGGTCCTGTTTTGGGTGCTCTGGGGCAGTGGTCCCCAACCATTTTGGCACAAGGGACCAGTTTCATAGAAGATGTTTTTTTCCACAGAGCAGGGGGAGAGAGGGATGGTCTTGGGCTGATTCAAGTGTATTACATTTATTGTGCATTTTATTTCTACTATTTGCATTGTGATATATAGTGATATAATTATACAGCTCACCATAATGCAGAATCAGATCATCAGGCATTAGACTCTTACAAATACTGGGCCACCTAGATCCCTCACAGGCACAATTTAAAGTGAGGTTGGGACTCCTATAAGAATCCAATGCTGGGGCTGCTCTGACAAGAGGTGTTCAGGCTGTAATGTGGGTGATGGGGAATGGCTATAAATACAGATGAATCTTGGCTTGCTTGTGCGCTGCTCAAACTCTGTTGTGTGGCTCGGGTCCTAACAGACCACAGACCCACCAGTATTGGTCCATGGCCCGAGGTTTGGCGACCCCTGCTATAGCGTATGGGTGGGCATAATACAGATGCATACTTTTGCCTTCAATAGTCTTATTTTCTCATTGAAAAATAAGGTTTAATGAGAAGAGGAAGTACCAGGAGAGGCACACTAAATGGTACAGGGATTAGCAGGAGGGAAACGTCTGATCTGATTAGGAACTAAGGTGGAAGAGGAAATAGGGAAAGGCTTCCTGGAGAAAATACAACTCTGCTCTCCCTCTCCACTGGGTAAATGGGTCCTTTCAGGTCAATGAGTTCACAGCAGAACTACCCCCACCTCCTCTGAAGTCTCTGACACTGACATTCTTTTTTGTTTCCAGTTGCTGTTAGCAGTCTCTTCTAGAGGTCTCATTGTCCTAGCAGATCTGAAAGGGACGTTAAAGATCAACTCCTTCATTCCCCTGAAGGATCGCATTAAAAAAAAAAGAAAAAAAGAAAGTGCTCTATTTTAAAAAGCCACTGTTTTCTTTTTTTGTAAGGTATGAAGAAACTGTGGGTCTTCCCTGGTAGGTTAGTGGTAAAGAATCCACCTGCCAGTACAGAAGACGTGGGTTCAATCCCTGGGTCAGGAACATCCTTTGGAGAAGGAAATGGCAACCCACTCCAGTATTCTTGCCAGGGAAATCCCATGGACAGAGGAGCCTGGTGGGTTACAGTCCATGGGGTCACAAAAGACTTAGTGACTAAACAACAGCAACAAATGAAGCAACTGTGTATCTATCTCTTATTTGCCTATGGACATCTTTAGTTTAGTTTCATATTTGGGCAATGAGATTCCAGGTTTTCCACATAATTACCTGATCTTTGTTCAATTTCATGGCAGTTATTTTGCTCTTCTTAAGTAGTTTGTAGTCATCATTCATTTTTTTAAAATGCATTGAAGTTGTTTTTATAATATATGGCTGAACTTGAGATTTTGGAGATGCATCTTTACAGAATCAAACATTTGTCTTTCCATGTTAAAGGCAATGGATACAATATAATAACATGATTCCCCCATTTTTATTAAGAAACTCCCTGTAAAATGCAAAACCTAGCTGTAAGAATTACTTTTTGTAAGTACCGTAATGGATATTAAAATAAAACAACTTTTATTGATTGTTCCTTGTAAAAAGTCTAGGAGGAACAGATTTAAGATGCTATTTTTTCATATAATAAATGTACATTTGCATACTCATTACATACACGCATACAAACACACATGTCACACACAGTGCCATTTCTTTAAAATCAGACACAAGTCAAGCATGTCTGTCATCCCCATTATTAACACACTGTTTTGGAAAAATCAGCCATGCAAATAGTTAAGAAAATAAAGAGATACAAATACAGAAAAAATTCAAATTTCCAACTTCATAAAAACTCAGGAAACCAAGTAAAAACTCATAAAAAGAGAAACCAGTCAGGTAGCAGGTTAAAAATTGAATCTATAGAACTCAAAAAGTTCTTATCTAACAAGAAGGGATCAGGTAAGAAATACAATGGTGAACATTCTGACACGAAATACAGCTTAATACATAAAACATAGAAGAATAAACAAAAAATAAAAGTTCACTTATCTGAAGAAAACTATAAAGCCATCAAAAATCACAGAAAAAAGGGGATAAATAAAGAGCTACATTTGGTTCTTGTATGAACACTACTCTAGTTATGCAATTATTCACTGAACAAACCTTTGTATTTAACACAATCTTGATCATTTTATTAAATTACTTTTAAGTTCATCTAAAAATAAAAATTAGTAGAGTAAAAAAGTTTCTGAAGAAAAACAGCAACTGAGGAGGGCACTGAGCTGCCAAATATTCAAATAAGATAAATGCAGGATGGCCAATAAGCATTTGAGTATATGCAGACTACACCACACAATCAAAGTCATTATCATGAATATTAATAATCAAATAAATAAAAGTTAAAATAAAAATGGAGTTTCAGTTTTGCTGTTTTGGCAAATGTTAAAAATAATAAAGATATCTAGGGCTCTTTAAACATAGGCATCAGGTTTCATATGCTGCTAATGTAAGTGATACAATTTTCCTGAGAGAGATTTGGCAATGTGTTTCAATTTTTTTTTTTTCAGAAAGTTTTTTGCAAGTTGCTTTATTTACAATGCCAACTTTAAAAGTCACTGAACTAAAATTAACTGGACAATAAGCTAGGCAGAAATTGCTTTACAAAAAGGGAAAGCCCAAAATGCCACTTTCTATAGGGAACCCACAGTTCAATTTTATTCAGAGCAAAGAAAAGAAACTTTCGATCATACTGGAAGAACTGGGCCGTAAGTTTGGGAATTGTACTGAAACTACACATGCAATGAGGACAACATTCTGCTAATACAGTTGACTTGCTGCTGCATTTGCTGACTGTTTTTCTAATGTTAACAATTATAAACAAAGCAGTGCAACTAGTATTTGGAATAATCCTTACAGTGTTACAGCATTAGACACGAAATTTCACTTCTCCTCACACCACTGGTTCTCTTTGCGTACCTGGGCTTCCTCTTCTTCAGTAATTTTTAAATGTGCGTACTCTTAAGGTTGTGCACCAAAGTATGTAGGCATAAATGATGTAATGAATCAGCTGTTTCATCTGGGAATTTTTCCTATGTAAATAAGTAGATGAGTGCTTCAAGATATATGAACAAGAATATTGATTATAGCTTTATTTATAAGCAAAAAAGATACAGATAAATAAAAAGAAGAAACAAATACTTTATTTATGAAGAATTGATATGACCATTTAGGTGATCATCTACTTAATGCAAGAGAAGAATCTCTAACATTTAGCTGAAAAAGCAGGCTATAGCACAGAAGTATGATGTATCATGTTAAAATATGTATGAACATATATATATGTATATGTATACATGCATATGTATATATACACACATATATATATATACACTCACTTGGCTCTCATTATCCAGGAGTTCCCCATCCATGTACTCAACCAAACTGCAGACCAAAAGTATTTTTTAAAAATTCAGAGATTTTCAACAAGTAAAACTTGAATTTGCCATGTGCCTGCAACTATTTATGTAGCACTTACATTGTATTATGTGTAACAGTGTAAACAAAAAAAATTTACTTTTGCTTCATGGTCTACTCTAAAGTCTTTGATTGTGTGGATCACAAGAACTGTGGAAAATTCTTAAAGAGATAGGAGTACCAGACCACCTTACTTGTCTCCTGAGAAACCTGTATGCAAGTCAAGAAGCAACAGTTAGAACTGGATATAGAACAATGGACTGGCTCAAAAACTGGGAAAGGAGTACATCAAGTATATTGTCACCTTGCTTATTTAAATTCTATGCGGAGTACATCATGCAAAATGCCAGCTGGATCAATCACAAGCTGGAGTCAAAACTGCTGGGAGAAATATCAACAACCTCAGATATGCAGATGATACTACCCTAATGGCAGAAAGCAAAGAGGAACTAAAGATCCTCTTGATGAGGGTAAAGGAAGAGAGTGAAAAAGCTAGCTTAAAACTCAACATTCTAAAAACTAAGCTCGTGGCATTTGGGCTTATCACTTCATGGCAAATAGATGGGGAAAAATTGAAAACAGTGGTAGACTTTATTTTCTAAGGCTTCAAAATCACTGCAGATGGTGACTGCAGCCATGAAATTAAAAAACAGTTGCTCCTTGGAAGGAAAGCCATGACAGACCTTGACAGCATGTTAAAAAGCAGAGACATCACTTTGCCTACAAAGGTCCATCTAGTGAAAGCTATGGTTTTTCCAGTAGCTGTATACGGATGTGAGAGTGGGACCATAAAGAAGGCTGAGTGCAGAAGAATTGATGCTTTTGAACTGTGGTATTGGAGAAGACTCTTGAGAGTCCCTTGAATAGCAAGGAGATCAAACTAGTCCATCCTAAAGAAAATCAACTGTGAATATTCATCAGAAAGGCTGATGTTGAAGCTGAAGCTCCAGTACTTTGGCCACCTGATGTGAAAAGCCGACTCACTGGAAAGACCCTGTTGCTGGGAAAGATTGAGGGCAAGAGGAGAAGGGGGCAACAGAGGATGAGATGGTTGGACGGCATCAGTGACTCAATGGACATGAGTTTGGGCAAACTCTGGAAGTTGGTGAAGGACAGGGATGCCTGGCGTGCTACGGTCCATGGGGTCACAAAGGGTCAGGCCTGACTTAGCGACTGAGCAATACGACATGACATAAACAGCACTAGAGATGACTTAGAGTATGCAGGAGGGTATGCATAGGTTACATGCAAGTACTATGCCATTTTATATGAGGAATTTGAGCAACCACAGATTTTGGTATCCATGAGGGTCCTGGAACCAATTCCCCACAAATACTAAGGGATGACTGTCCGTGTATAAATATAGAGAACACACGAGCGAGCATACATTTGGTGGAGAATTCACCAAAATGTTAATAATTTTAATCTCTGGGTGGAATGATTATTAATAACCTTTCTTATTTTCTTTCTTTAAATCTGGGTATTTAAAAATAAATGCTTAAACTTTCAGTTCTCGGTGACTCTTGCTGTAACTGTTGTTACTCAACCTCCTTTTGTGTGAGCCTTGAGCAGACATCCCTGCTCTCTCAGGCCAACAACCATCTTCTTTCTTCTTATCAGTAGATTCCCATTACCTCTGGCCTTCCTTGATGACTATGAAGCCACAAGAAGGGATTGCTTTTTCATCACAACAGCTGGAATCCTCTCTGAGAATGCTGGTATCTGAGTTGTTATCTGATGTTTCCAAAACTGTTGCTATGGTGGGGATGAATTCTCTGGAGTCTATTAACTATTCACCAGACTGATTCTTTTCCTTTGAGAATACCTGGTAGTGCTAAATTGCCACAGCAGTCCTTTATATTCTTTCCTGCGTCTGGCTAGGTGTTCATACCGGAGACAACCTTGAAAACCATGTTGAAGGTGACAGAGCATGACTCTTTGAATGACTTCTGATCAGAGTTGCTCTGGCAACCTAGAATTGCTGTGGACTATTTCTGAGTGTGCACTGCACACACACACACACACACACACAACACAAACAAAGCCAAAAGCAAACAAACAACAAAAGCAATTATGTGCTTGAGCCATTATACTTTTTTAAGTTGATTTGTTATTGCAGATACTTGACTGTAACTAATTCCCAAGCTGTCATTTTGTAATGCAGTGCTAGGCCAGTGTCCTTTCTCCCACTCAGCCTTGCATTTCGTGCCCTGGTCAGCCCCGCTTGTATCCATGTATCAGAGTCCTTTAGGAGTACAGCTTCTTTAGATGATGCCCCAGTCTCATTCTCCACATGGCTCCCCTAAGAGTTTGTGTGGCCCAGCAGGCAACATTCTTAGATACCTTCATTGTAGTATTCTTCCTTCCTCTTCTGCCTTCTCCTTAGATGTGCATATTGAACTTTTAGCCAAAACCATCACGGTGCTTGATTCATAGAGAAGACTCTTAATGCTTGTTGTTCCCAATTGATGATCTGTGCTGAGATAGCTTGAGGCTAAGCAAGGATTCCCATTATACCTGCAAGAAACTGTCTTTTTTCATGGGATGTTTGTAAGCTGCTAAGTCTAACCTAAATGAACTAGGCATTTAGTTCATATTTGAACAAATGAACCTCAGGCATCATGGTCATAAATGAGTAAGTGGGGTTTAGTGGAGAACATATCAGAGGGACCTGGATTTGAGTTCTGAATCTTGCCTATCAAGATGACATTCTCTTTGACTCTCAATTTCCTCAGCAGCAAAATGGAGGGCCGGGGGGAAGAGTTTCTACATGATAAGTGCATTCTGAAATATAAATGGGATGGTCTTTATAATTTGCTTGGCACTTAATGTCACAATAACTGACAGATAAATTTGATAAGAAGGAGAGTAATGACAATGATAGAAAAAATAATGAAAAAGTCCATTGGGTTGAAAATCTATAGGAGGAAGGGAGAGGGATTGAAAGAAAGAGAGAAACTTGAATACTCAAAGGGTAGATACCAACCCTGAAATAATTAAATTGCAGTCAATGGTATTTTAATATTCTACGTGACTCACAGTTATTAAATACAGCTTTAGAGCTAGCATGGCAGCTTAGTCTGCCATGTCTATGGTGCTCATTCCTTCACCTCCTCAAAATTTTCATTATTCTCCTTTGGCATATTTTGTGTGAATGGAGATATTTTCAGCAGATTATTATGCCCCATTGCGATATTAGCACCTTCTGGAGTACTTCATGATTTCATCTCCTTAGTATGTATTCCCATGGAAACAGAATATAGTATAACACAACTGAGAAGGGGCCCCATATGCCTTTCCTGTGTATATCTTCAAGAACGACATTAACTAGGGGAATGAGGCTGGCAATATGGGGTTTATTGTGAATTTTCATAGTGATTCCCTTTGCATCTCTCAAAGAGTTCTGTTTTTAATAAACTTTACTAGAAATGTAACATTACCAAAAAGTATAATCAAGTGCATTGTATATCTATGAATCATAATACATGGGGATTAGATAATGTTTTTGCTTACATAAATAGGCTGTTTCACAGTTGATATTTATTTTTTAGTGGAAAAATTTGCTTGGGTGAAGCAAGAGAAAGGCTGTAGAATAGGGTTGACTTATATTCAAGTAAAATGTATGAACACACATGAAGTCAACCACAGCGTTCTGTCTACCCCATGCTTTTCTCAAGCATGAGCTCAATTGGTGAATTCTGTGGGCTCTAAGGATTGCAGTCATCTGAATTCTCATAAGGAATTAACCTCATGGTATTTCTTAAATTTGTTACCTTGAACACCTAATTTGTCTTAGTCCTGATCTTTCTCATTCGTAAAACACAGCTGCTAAAAGTGGTGAGCCTAGCACATGTGACAGATGAAAGCATATCATTGTAAGCAACCCCCTCCTCTAAGTAACAAAATGATTTTCAGTAAGAGTAATACTAAAATGAATGAATAATAATAGTGGCAAGGAGAAATTATGGACAGTAAAATTTTTCTGTGACTGTATATATAATCATGCCAGTAGAAAATTACATCATAAAAAGAAAAAAATGAAGGATTAATGTTTTTAATTACATTAATGTATTTTTTAAGAGACAAAAGAGCTTACACCTACTGTTACATAATAGCATTATAGTTTCTGATTTTGTACTTTGTGCATATGGGTCAATGATGTTATCAAATTTGGTCTTCTTTGCTTATTTTTATTCAATAAATATTATAGCCAGACTTGTTAGTCTATCTTCTCCTATAGTTGATAAGAATTATTGGCTTTAATTAATTAATATTCTAGTTTGAGAGATATAATTGACATACAACTCTATATAAGTTTAAGGTATACAGCATAATGGTTTGACTTATATACATCATGAAATGATTATCACAATAAGTTAGTGAATATCCATCATGTCATATAAATACAAAATAAAAGAAATAGAAAAGAAACTTTTCCTCATGATTAAAACTCTGAGAATTTACTCTTAACAACTGTCATATACAACATGCAGTAGTTTTGATTGTATTCATCATGCTGTACATTACATCTTTAGTATTATTTATCATGTAAGTGGAAGTTAGAACCTTTTAATTACCTTCCTCTAATTTCCCCTCCCATCACTGCCTGCCCTTGGTAAACACAAATCTGATCTTTGTTTCTATGAGCTTGTTTGTTTTTGAAGTATAACTGACCTATCTTCTGTCATAGTTGATTACAAAGTCTTCCATTTTATTAATTTTATTTATTTATTTAGGCTTTTTTTAAATTAGTTTTGCCATACAATGACATGATATCGCCATGGGTTTACATATGCTCCCCCTCCAGAACCCCCCTCCCTCCTCCCTCCCTCCTCCCTTCCCCTGGGAAATCTCGATGCACCAGCCCCGAGCATCAATCCTGGGCTGGCGATTGATTACACATATGATAATTAACATGTTTCAATGCCATTCTCCCATATCATCCCACCCTTGCCCTCATCCACAGAGTCCACAAGTCTGTTCTATTAATTTTAATTAAAACTTTTTCTTTTGCAAGAATTGATTGATCCACACATAGTTAAGAAAAATATTATACAGAGGATAAGTTTTGCAAATTCATAAAACTCTACTTCACAATAAATGCCAGAAATTATTATATAGGCTATGTATTGGTCTTTGAGATTAATTATACCAGCTTTCAAATGTCTTTGAAATTAAAAATACTAAAATAACTTTTTCAGAAAATTTATCAAAATGTTTCACATTTTGTAAAATATTTTGCAAAAATCAAGGAAAAGGCTATATGACAAAAATACTGACATTATTTGATCAATTACTTTAGAACAAGTGTCCAGTTTCTAGAAAAAATGATTGAGGGAGTTCAGCATTCTTTTGTACTTTTGTTTTCTAGCAATGTAAGGCAAGCATCTTTTGTTGCTTTTTCTTCACTGAAATTTTAATCTTTTTTCCTAGGCAAAATACTCATTTTCTTACATCATGTTGTTGTACAGTTAATGACCTTTTGCACAATTTCTATATGCTGAGTGTCAGAAAATATAGTATTTCAAGGTACATTGATTAAGCTGATTCTGGGTTTTTGTAAGTAGTGCTTTCATATAAAAATTCAAGTTTATTTATGAGCTAAAATTTGCACTTAGCCAGCCAGCAACATAATACATTGAACCTTTGCTGTTTTAAGTTTTAGATGCAAATCAATCCTCCAAGAGGTCACTCAGAATGTCAAAAATGAAATCTCTGGTTCTGTTTCTTCATCTTTTTCAATTGCTGTGTTGTGATGTTCATTCCGAATCACCCATTTAAATATAGCGATAGATAAGACCACAAATCCTAGGGATGTGAGCTACACTTAATACAAGCTGGAATGGTTCCAAGTTGTCACAAACATAATCTCAACATCAGTACCCATAGCTGCCATACCTGTTGAGGACAGCCTGAATAATTGGGAGTTCTCTAAATGAACTTCTGGGTAGAATATAAGGTTTATTAAAGATTAAATAGCAAAAAAGTATTAATTTAAAGTTCACATATATATTATCAAAACTCAGTGGTAACCACAATAGTTGTTTAGAATTTAGACTAAGAGAAAATTTTTCTCAGGGAGGAATAGTTTATCACAGGTGTTGTTTAGAATTTCTGGCTCAAGGTGATAACGAAGAGCGGAATAACCTTTCAGTCCATTTTCAGTATTGCTTTATAATCCTTTTGGATAATAGACCCGTCACTCCCTGCACCTATCACAACATGTGATGATGTAACTGCTCACATCATTCTGCCTTTGATACCACACTAGGACAAGGGCTTGCTGGTGTTAGGTTCTCTGCAAAGACTAATTTTCAAGTTTAGTCACATCCACCCCAGACTTTACTCTGCAAGGTATTTGTCTACAGAAGTGTACAGGTAAAAGATAATTTTAAAACTGATTTTTATAATTATTTATTTGGCTGCACCATGGCACATGGGATCTTTGTTAGCCAACCAGGAATTGAACCTGCACCCCTGCAGTGGAAGCGTGATGTCCTAACCACTGAACCACCAGCAAAATCCCTGAAATATGCTTTATACATTTTCTGAACATCCATACAATATCAGACATGGACCTGACCCTTGGAAATACAAGAATGGAAGGCTGGCAGTCTCTGCATTTGAGGAACATACTAACCCATTAATGAATAAATTATTTTTCAAAGTCTCAGCCACTATTGGAAATTTTCTTTATGTATCTTCAAAATAAGGACAGCTTCAAGTCACAGTATGAATGGCTTAAACTGTAAGGTCATTTGCTATTGGATTTGCTTTCTGTCTAGAAGTGAAGAATGGACAAGACAAAGATCTTCATGGAGCTGTTTCTATCTTCTCAAGAAGAAATTTTGCTATAAGTCATATTCAAAGGACATGTTAAGATATATCTTTTTAAGTATCTAAGGACACTTCAAGGTACTTTAGAGGTGAGTTTTGCTCAAAAGATATGAGTGATTCTTAGCATTGATCTGTTCTTATAGGTTTTCTCAATACAATATAGCAGAAAACAAAATAGAATTGAACATTCCTGGTTTAAATGCTCCCTTTCATTATTTACTATCTGTGTTATCATAGGTATGGTATTAAACCCTCTTCAAGGCTCTGTCCTGCATCTTTGAGACAGGGATGTTAAAGATGGCCGACTCTATCTCCTAAAGTGAAAGCATAGCATCAAGATACAAGGAATGTAATCAGGAGGACTAAGCCTGCCACTAACTGTGTGGTCTTAGTGAAGTCCCTTGCCCTGTCTGAATGTAAGGTCCCACATGTGTACAATGAGGAACTGCACCCAGATCAGGTATTTTGTAACTCAATATAGCAGTTATTATACAAATGATCACAAGAGAAGGCCACCTATCAAAGAAGAAAGGAATCAAAGGATTCCTTTGGATGAAGCTGCACTAAGCCAGTTTTAGGGACTATTGGGACAGTCAGTGAGGGGGTCCAAGGACAAGACAGTGGAGTAGAATGACCTGAGCTTACTTCCTCTCAAGAAAGCACCTAAAATAGCAGCTAACTGCTGAACAAGCATCAACAAAAAAGACTAGAACCAACAATAACAAATAACGATATTTTACTTACAATGACAAAGAAGCCAAAATGAGATGGTAAGAAGGGCACATGGACGATACAGTCAAATCTCACATCTACCAGGTGAGTGACCCACAAACTGGAAAATAATTATATTGCAGAGGTTCTCCCAAGAGAATGAGAGTTCTGAGCCCCACGTCAGGTTCCTCAGTGTGGTTGTCTTGCATTGGGGGAGGAACCCCCAGAGCATTTGGCTTTGAAGGCCAGTGGGACTTGATCACAGAAACTCCACTCTTGGAGGGTGCATTCAAGGTCTCGTGCACACTTGGGCAAGGGGGGAAAGCAGTGACTTCATAGGAGCTTGGGACAGACCCACCTGCTGGTCTTCGAGGGTCTTCTGGAGAGGTAGGGGGACAGCTGTGACTCACTGCAAAGACAAGGACACAGGTGGCAGAGGTATGGGGGAGAAGGCATTGGTGTGAGCTGTCCTAGAGGCTGCCATTGTGATGCCAAGACCTGCTCCACCCAGATGCTGTACATCTGAAACTAACACAACAAATTTTTTTTTAAATTTAAAGAATAATGACAATTTTAGGACAACTATTGGACAGATTTGGAACCATCAAGGGCAAAAATTGTTCCATCTTTTGAAGAGTCCCTTTAATCATCACAAAACAGGTCCTAAAGTCAGTCAGTGATTTCACTGTACAACATGAGTGACTCTACATGACAGCAACTTTAGGGATCATCTTATTTGTATCTTCACCAGCCTTTTTTGCCACCCTTCCCATCACAAGAGTAGGACGACAAGAGGATGTAGAGTGATAGAAGATGGCCTCTAGAATTCTGTGGTTGAATTCTGCTTGCTTCCTGCATCCTGCTTCAACACGCTGCCTGTAGAGTGAAGAGGAAGTTTCCCAAGAGACACCATCTTTCCTAGACACTCCTGCCTCCATGCTGACTTCCTCCTTTGCTACCTGCTCAATTGTCCTCTCTGATTTTCCAGAGTATACCAACCAGTCTGGCTTTAAGTGGCAGTCAAAGCAATGGGGACAAAATTCTGGTTCTCACCATTGTGGAGCATTACCAAGTCTTCATATGGCACATTAGGAAAAATATTTACTTCTTTATTGACCTGATGCATTCCATTATCTCTTCATTAGGTTTTGTTATAACTTTGTCATTGACTCTCTGTTCTGTTGCCCTAATTTTATACGTATCTCTGTCACACTCCATCCTAATTATCTGTTTACTGGTCTTCACCTCAACAGACTTTGTGTTCTTTGATGGAAAGACCTGTGTCTGACCATCCTTACTGCCTGGTGCCTGGTACAGGACATGGCAGAAAGAGAAAGTGTTGGACTCAGTGACAGCTGAATGGAAATGTAGTCTGTGAGTCTGACCCCGCTTGTTGACTGATGCTGAGCCAAGCTCTTTGACAGCTGAAGAATTCTGCACCCTCCACAGGCCCCAGTTTTGGAACTCTGGTCAAGTTTGTGAGGAAACACTTTTCGCATTAGATAGAAATCCCCATCTGGACCACATTCCATTGCCTCAAAGATCAATAAATAATTCAGGAGGCAATAAGCTAACTTTTTGGACATGGGCTCAAGTGGCGGAATCTCAAAGCAAATACAATATGAGATACTGTTTCAAGCTGTAGTGTCAACACACATCAACACACATAGAACCATATCCATCCTAATTCAAATCTCAATGAAGCAACCCATAGAGTGCCACCAAAAGGATAAGGGTTTGTCTAGTCAAGGCTATGGTTTTTCCAGTGGTCATGTATGGATGTGAGAGTTGGACTATAAAGAAAGCTGAGTGTCGAGGAATTGATGGTTTTGAACCGTGGTATTGGAGAAGACTCTTGAGAGTCCTTTGACTGCAAGGAGATCCAACCAGTCAGTCCTAAAGGGAATCAGTTCTGAATATTCATTGAAAGGATTGATGCTGAAGCTGAAACTCCAATCCTCTGGCCACCTGATACGAAGAACTGACTCATTAGAAAAGACCTTGATGCTGGGAAAGATTGAGAGTGGGAGGCGAAGGGGACGACAGAGAATGAGATGGTTGGTGGCATCACCAACTCGATGGACATGAGTTTATGTAAGCGCCAGGAGTTGATGACGGACAGGGAAGCCTGGCCTGCTGCAGTCCATGGGGTTGCAAAGAGTTGGGCATGACTGAGTGTCTGAAGTGAACTGAACTAATTGATGAGACAGGAGGCTGACTCTTAGGCAAAGGAAGATCTAACAAGTTTCATAGGGTAGAGGAGGAAAAAGACATTCCTTCACACCCTCGTGGTTCTAAAAACTGAAGTGATTCAGCCTCATAGCACAAGAGGTTAGACTTAAGATTAACTGATAAGCTAACTGAATCCCCAAGCAATACTCAATAAATACCTATTCTGCCTTCATTTCTGAGATTTTAGAAATGAAAAAGAGCTTACGGTATTGGCAGAGACAGCTAGTTAGAGTACCAGATGGTGAGAGCTATAATAAAGGGAAGTTCATGGCATAATATGGGAGATCTAACACTGCCTGTAGAATAAGGGAAAAAAAGGTATGTTATGGGCTGAATGTTGAGGAATGAATAAGTGATAATCAGATGAAGTGGGATGGAAATTGCTCCATGTGGGAGGTCAGCTTAGATAATGGTGCAGGGACCAGAGAGTCCAGCAAATTGGAAGAACGGTAGATCCAGTAGAAACTGAATGGCCAGAGGAAGAACTGCAGAGTTTGAAAGATGTAAGAAGGGATCATAGGAGTTAGGTCGACTTCAGTACAAGAAAATTATGAAGGGCAAGAATGAAGTCAGAGGGAAGAGGGGAGTAGAGGCAATAGAGAACCCTTGTGGAACACCCTGCCATGGCCCACATAGCAAGCACTTGCTCCTTATGAGTATAGGAGGTAAATTTAAGTAACTCAGTCATTACTCAGTAATTTAACTTAATTTGGCTATTTATTAGAATCATTCAATAAATAACTGGTCAGGACTTCCCTGGTAGTTCAGTGGTTAAGAATCCACCTGTCAATCCAAGGGACACAAGTTCGATCTCTGGTTCAAGAAGATTCCACATGCCATGGAGTAACTAAGCCTGTGCACCACAGCTCCTGAGCCTACACAGCCCTAGAGCCTGTGCTCTGCAACAAGACGGGTCACAGCAATGAGAAGCCTGTGTCCACAACTAGAGAGCAGTTCTCAGTCACTGCAGTTAGAGAAAGCCCATGCAAAGCGATGAAGACTCAGGGCAGCACCCCCGACCCTGCCCCCGATTATCGTTTATTCATTTCTCAACATTCAGCGCATAACTTATCTCTTTTTTCCCTAACTCTCCAGGCAGTGTTAGATCTCCCATATCATGCCATATAGATAGATAGATAGATAAATAGTTAGATAGATATAAATCTGGTCAAACTTCTCTTGGTTTATAATGGTAAAGGGAAGTCAGTGGTTTCTGACAGTGACAGGTACATACCCCATATGGAGTACAAAACAATTGAGAATATTAATCAGTAGAAACTACAAATTGGAGAGCCAAAAGACTTATTCTGCTAACTTTCCTCTCTTTTGATCATATCTAGAGATATTTTCTGAAGGGTGAGAAGGATGAGATTGGATTCAGAAATCTGCCATAGGGATTAGTTACCATTTATTGGGTGCGTCCTATGTGTTAGGGGCTGAGCTAAGTGCTTTATGTATATTTCATTTAATTCCTACAGCAATCCTGTGTTACATTTACTATTTATCTCTATCTTCCTTTTAGAGATGAGTATAAAGAAACTTGTAAACTATGTTAAGAGTCAACCTGGTAAGTTGAATATCCTTATGCTACAAAATCTATAAAACTTTGGGGCAAAATATTGAAGGAAGCAGGGGGACATTCCTTTAAGTTGGTGAATTAGTATTTTTGAAACTGTAGGCCCTGTCCTACCGATGTGTGGGAAAATCAATTTAATGAGTTGTGACTTGCATTTAAAAAGCAAAATAGAATGGAGTGGAATGGAAAAGAATGGAATGGAATGGAGTAGAATAGAGAAGAAAAGGAAAAAATAAAATATCAGTGTGTAGTGTAGATAGTAAGGATAAATTTTGTTCCATGAGTGATAAGTTTTTGTGTATGCTGAGTTACAATGTAAAATATCTATCATTATGTGTGTCACTCACAGAATTTGTAATCCACTGTTTAAATACATAGCAGAGCTGGTTAGAAAATCAGGCAAATCTTTAGAAGACCAAACAGAGCAAGATCCCCAACCCTAGAGGTGTGACATGGATTTGCTGTGTAAAGCACTGGCTGAAAGAATGCATCTTTTTAAACTGCAGTTTTAAATGTATTGGTAATTTTTGCCATGGTTGAAAAATGTGAACAAGCAAGCAGAAAGTGCATATAAGCTAGAATTTTTATGTTCACGTTACCAGTGAACGTTAGAACATTCTTTTTTATCCAGAATTCTTTACAGAGTTACTTTTACCATTAAAATACTTGATTAGGGCACTGGGATACAATAATTGGTAAATTATAGAGGAAGATTTCATTTCAAAGTTAGTTTTGCAAAAATATATTATCAGAATGACTCTCGCAAACTGATGACGAGGCGAACTCCAGTGTTAGATTTTCCTCTTGGGACAACTCCTGAGGAGCAGCATTTCCTCGTCTCTAGTTCCATAGAAGGTATCGCTCTCATTTCTGTGATTCCATCTAACATCTCGGAACAACGCACTGAGGGAACATGCTGAGTAGTTGGCAGGCAGGCTTAGCATCTCAGGGAGGAAATTGATGACCGTTTCAGGACTTCCATACAGCCGCTGTCCAAATCACAGCGAACATGATAAACCCTAAGTTAAACTGACCTCCTGCTGATATGCCTGGAACACCATCAAAATCTTATTTCCAAATATCACAGAAGGGACTATGTGGAATCCTCTAACTTCAGGAGCATTCCATTGAATGGGGAACCTGTTTTTTATTATGGTTGGGATAAAAAAAATAATGTTTAACCATTGCATGACTCTAATGGAACACAGATTTGGTTTGTCTTGGAAATGACTGTTGGGCATCATAATTACAATTTGCTTTCTGCCTCAGTGAAGGCACACAGTGGAGTTGGCTTGCAAACCCAAAGGATTTGGAAGAGGCAAAGAAGTGAGAGCTTAAGCACTAAGATACATATGTGCACACACATGTGTGCACACATGCATGTGTACATATACATCACTGTTTCATTTGCAATTCATGAAACTTTGAATTGGGAGGATTTTTTTAAAGGCATATCCGTTCGCTGACAAACTCATAAATCATTTTATTTCTCTGCTATAAAGCAAAAATCATTTTTTTAAACCATTGAAATCTTTGAGTCTCTGTTCATTTGGCAAATGTACCTCATTCTGAAATAAACCTGCTGTCAAGTTTGACTGGAAGCTCACATTGCCTGAATGTGTGTGTTTTTCAGTGTTCATCAGAGGCCCACCAATTTGGATTTTTCTCTCATTGAAGTTGCCTTGCCAGAGGGCTGCACTCAGCATTTATGTTCATCCTTCGGGGGCCTTGCCAGGGTAGCCCTTTCTCTACTTTTGAGGGCTTTTAAGTGTGATAGTAGAGTCTGGAAAGAATCCAAATGGGGCAGGAGAATGAAACAGTTAAACTAATAAGATTCTGCGAGCACCATGTGTTAATTCTGGGACTTTCACTGCTTTTTCCTAGAAGCTATAATCCTAGGCTGAGTTAATGTTAGAGGAGGGATGGAGCTGATGGCTATTAATTATTCAGTGTCCCAAGTTTCATCAGCTGTGCCTTTGTGCTTATTCTCTCTCCCTGAAATGTGCATTCTCTGACTTTGCATGGCCAACTCCTCAACCTTTAGGTCTCAGTTCATTTAATTCTGTTAATTATTCATCGAGTTCAGTGTTACTATCACCTCTTGAAAGATAAAGAAACTGGGACTCCAAGAGTTTAGGTAATTCATCAACGGACTTAATACTTATAGAGACAGGATTCTATCTCCATTGTTCTGAATTCAGAGACCATTTTCTTAAAGATCATAGTATGCTGCTTAGTTCTCTGCTCTAAAAAGGATCTCAGACTAGTATGGAAGGAAAGTTAATTTTTACTAACCAGTTCCAGAATGGAGGTGCTTGTGTGATGCTGCAAAAGTCTGGGGCTTCATTGAAGATTTCCTGAAGGAAGAGTGGAATCTTGGAGGACTTGAAGAGGAAAAGATGTTTTATGTAGAGGAAAATCAGACAAAATGGAAAGACAGTATGGAGATTCCTTAAAATCTAGGAATAAAACCGCCATATGACCCAGCAATCCCAATCCTAGGCATATACCCTGAGAAAACCAAAATTGAAAAAGACACATGTATCCCACTTTTCATTGCAGCATTGTTTACAATAGCTAGAACATGGAAGCAACCTAGATGTCCATCGACAGATGATTGGATAAAAGAGTTATAGTACGTATACGCAATGGAATATTACTCAGCCATAAAAAGAAACACATTTAAATCAGTTCTAATGAGGTGGATGAACCTAAAGCCTATTATACAGAGTGAAGTAAGTCGGAAAGAGAAAGAGAAGTATCATATACTAACACATATCTACAGAATCTAGAGAGATGGTACTGAAGAATTTATTTGCAGGGCAGTAATGGAGAAACAGACATAGAGAACAGACTTATGGACATGAGGAGAGGGGAGTAGAGGATGAGATATATGGAGAGAATAACATGGAAACTTACATCACTATATGTGAAATAGATAGCCAATGGGAATTTGCTATATGTCTCAGGAAACTCAAACAGGGGCTCTGTATCAACCTAGAGGAGTGGGATGGGGAGGGAGATGGGAGAGAGATGGCAGGGAGGTTCAAGAGGGAGGTGATATTGTATCCCTATGGCTGATTCATGTTGAGGTTTGCCAGAAAGCAATAAAATTCTAGAAAGCAATTATACTTGAATTAAAAAATAAGTAAGTTAAAAAAAGAAGATACTTGGCATACTGAAGAACAGAATAGTAAAGTGATATATAATGTTGATATAATGATAATAATTATAATATAGATCATTTATCATTCTTCTTAGATTATAATTGTCCATGTACCATACATTTTAGTGAAATAAAGAGAAAATGGATACATGGTAAAAATATATATTATATATATATGAAAGTGTGTTAGAGAGAGTAGAGTCCTTAGACAGACCCACATGGCACAACCATGTTTACAGAGTCTCTAGAACAAGAACTCACGGGAGGGGCTTGCAGTCTGAATGAGGCAGGTTCCAAGAGGACTTCTTGGCCTCTGTCGCCTGTGGCTGTCTTGTCTTTATAAAATAAGGAACAACTTCTCTTTGGGGATGAAAAATAGTATTCAGAAGGACCTGCAAAATCATTGTAACCCTGTCATTTGTCTGAGTGTGCTGTGGTTAGGTGATCCTCAATGGAGGACGTGAAAGTCTCTGAAAGTTAAAATTGCTCTTGAAGAAGTGTATATTTTTAATGTGTTTTTATTAGCAAATTTCAGGACTTGGAGTTTAAATACATGAACATTTTGAATGTTCTGTTTATTATTATTTTTTAATAAATCCAGCTCTATGTTTTTATGGCAGTCACTTTCACAAAGTTCTGGCCCTTAATTGTGACAGTATGCTCCATGTTAAACAGAAAACGGGGTAAGAGGGAAAAAATTTATTTTCATTATTAATCATTCAAAAGTTTGATTTATGTAATTATTTTCTAATTAGACTTCATTTGCGGCCAGCCATTCCCATTCTTATTGAGATTTAACAAACTTTTAATGCATCCCTGCTATCTGCCTGGAGCTATTCTAGGCTCTTTGATGTGCAGTGTTTCCTTTAAACCTTGCAACAGGGCCAGAGTGAGGTCAGAATGATTTTGTCCATTTTACAGATGATGAAATTGAGGCTCTTAGAAGTAAAGTGATTTGTTAAAGTTTGTTCAACCAATCAGAGGAGGCCAGGGATTTGAATGTGTGCATGTATACCCACACACAAACACACATACACACGACAGATACTTTAAATTTTAAGTCTAGAGTTTTCCTTTTTCCCCTTTAATGTAACTGCTGTTTCTAATTCTAAAATGTGGTTCACATCTTGCTGATCTTTCTAACTGAATAAATTTTTTCTCTCTTTCTTTAACTCTTGAGCACCCTAGTCTCACTAAACAAATGTATAAAAGCAGGGAGAATAAGTGAATCTGTGACCTTTATAAGATAACCGTTCCTGTATCATCTCTCCAAACTGTTTTGGTCTACATATTTGATCGTTTTGATTACTGGTCTAGAGGAAATCAATGGGTGGTGTATAAAATTCAGTATCAATGATTTTCCCATCAACTTCTTTGAGACTAGAGGATTAGATGATTAATATAAACTCACAGGGCTGTTTGGTATCAGATTAACTATATGACATACTACATATTTAAATATATCCAAATTTTCTTTAAGGTGTAAAAACAAGCATGCCTTCAGTGAGGCAGTCCTTTAGGCTGCAGGAAAGAATCTGTACTAGCAGTCCTGAGTGGTTTCAGTTCCTAAGTAAACTCCCACACTTAGCTCAATAAAATATACATAATTGGTGTTACTAGAGTTCAGTTTTTTGTTTTCTTTTATTTCATTTCGTAGGAAACTGAGTGGATACTGAGTCTGTATTTGAGACGGAAAATCTTCTGTTTTACATCCTGATTTGTCAGGATGTAGGAGCAGACCATGGAGGGGAAAGAGGAGGTGACATGCTGCATGCATCCAGTATATCAGCAAATGCTATACACGAAGATTTTTGATGAATGCAACAAATTTTAGAAAATCAAATGATGATTGTCCAGGAAGGGTCAAAATCCAGTCTGTCTGTTCAGTTCGTTCATAAATTCAGCAGTTGTTCATTGAATACCTACCTAAGCTGGGACCTCTGCTAGACACTGAGCGCATGAATGGATATGGTTTCTGCTATTACTTTCCCAGGTATTAAGTGGGTCACTGTGAGAGCCTGCTATGTTTCCTATATATGGATGCATCGGAAGTGGCTGTAGATATTTGCAGTAGGCCACGTGTCTGATGATTAATCTCTCAGAAGACTCCCTGAGGAAGAAACTGAACGCTTAATTTAGAGGGAGGCTTTCTCTGTTTTCATTGCTCTTTCAGGCCATAACTATTAGTGGAGAAGCCCTGCTATGGGATCTGATAGAGAAGGGAAAAGAGGTTGAAATGGAGAATCAAAGTATATAAATTTGAATTTACCTGATACTTCCAAGGAGCAGAAAGGAACTACAAAATATGATGAGAGTTGCTAAAGAGGCCTCAGTCTAAAAACTTCCTTTTCACCTGTGCCAAGTCCCTAAAATGCCATCATTGTTGAGTAAAAATATTTAATACTAATTAGAAAAATAATATAAAAATGGCTAGAATCTATTGCGTGTCTACTCTTTGCTAGGTCTTATGCCAGTTATTCCACACACAAGATCTCATTTCATCCTCAGAACATTTCTGGGGGGGTGTACATTATTATCATTGCACCCGTGAACAGCATATCATAGATGTGAAATGACTGCACCCAAATTATGTAACTATTGTGCTTCCCACATTTGTGCTTCCCTTGATTGTTGTTCAGTTACTCAGTCATGTCTGACTCTTTGTGACCCCAGGGACTGCAGCAAGCCAGGCTTTCCTGTCCTTCACTATCTTCCAGAGTTTGCTTAAACTCATGTCCATTGAGTCAGTGATGTCATCCAACCATTTCATCCTCTGTCGTCCCCTTCTCCTCCTGCCCTCAATCTTTCCCAGCATTGAGGTGTTTTCCAGTGAGTCAGCTCTTCGCACCAGGTGGCCAAAGTATTGGAGTTTCAGCTTCAGCATCATCCCTTCCAACGTATATTCAGGGTTGACTTCCTTTAGGATTGATTAGTGTGAAATCCATGCAGTCCAATGGACTCTCAAGAGTCTAATTTCCTTGATGCCAACATGTAAAATCTATATTGTAAGTACTTTATTATTCAAGTTCCCCACCATCACATACTGCCTGGCATCAGTCAGACAGTCTCCTGTGGTAACCTTTCACTCATTTCTCTTTTTTCGTATTCCAACTGACAGATAAGCCAAAGACACTGCATATATTATCCCTATACATGTGGTGTCGACATCATCTCTATTTTATTCATATCCTGAAAGAGTTTTAGAGAGTCTAGGTGATTTGCCCAGGGTCATGCGGCTTTTAAGGAATGAGTTAACCAAGAAGAAGGAACATGTTCTTTGGAGTGATTTCCTACCCTCATCTCTGTTTCTTATCACCTGTGTTAGTTATCTGTTGCTGTATAACAAGGTACCTCAAAACTTAATAGCTGTAAATAACACATTTATTAGCTCACAGTTTCTGTGGTCAGGGATCTGGACTGGGTTTAGCTGGGTCTTCTGGCTCAGGGGGTGTCACAAGGCTACAACCTAGGTATTGCCAGACAGTAGCCATCTTGAGGTTCAACTAGGATGAGAGCCACTTCCAACCTCACACAGTGGTTGCTGGCAGGATTTAGTTCTTTACAGAATGTGGGACTGTGGATCTGGCTGTTGGCCAGAAGTGACCCTCAGTTCCTTACCACGTAAGTCTCTCCAGAGTATAGCTTACTGCATGACAACTGGCTCCACCAGAATGAAAAAGCGAAAGAGAGGGAACGAGCAAGATGAAAGCAAGTCTCTTAAAATTTAATTGTGGAAGTGACAGACCATGTTGTATTTTATTTACTAGTGGAAAATCACTAGAGCTAACCCACACATAAGGGGCAGAATTGCCTAAGAATGTGTGTACTAGTAGGCATGGGTCATTGAGAGTCATTTCATAAGTTGCCTACCACACTACCTGTCTGAGTTGGCGAAGTTTGCTCAGCTGTTTAGCCTTGGTTTCCCCATGTTTAGAGTAAGAATAATATTCACTGTTGATACGAGAATTAAATGAAATAGGCTATATAAGGTCCCTGCCCAGAATAGTTGTTCAGTAAATTATACTGATTGTTATTGTTTTGTTGATATTGTAAGTAGTCAAGCCAGAATTTGAACTGAGGTATGTGTGGTTCTAATCTATGCTGTCTCCTCATCACCTCCCACACAAGTTGGCTTTTGGTTTGAGGTTGCTTATTCTGAGATAGGTCCTCCTTTTCCAAGATAACTTGCTTAAAATAGTTCAAGAAGAGCCATCTATCCCGGTGTCATGTGCAAAGGGAGAGGTAAGGTGGATTTTTTTTCCTTTAACAACTATAAAATATGAGGACGCCTAAGAGAGATTTTCTTTGCTTGAGTCTTTAGCTAGTCTCATAAGGCATTTTAATGTTAATAGGGTTCCCAGAGGGATAATATAATTGATACAATACTCTTCCAAATCTGTCTAAACATTGCAGTCACTGGAGTACAGTAATATATCTTCTCAATGTCAGAAATGCTGAGTGGTTACTGAATTCCGACATGCTCAACTCTGGGATGGTTTCTTTGAAAAAGAATCTTAATGGGAAAGCTCTCCTTGGAGCCATGGGAGCAAGCCTGATGATTGTATTAGAAGTGCTGCAGTGGCTTTTCAAATGCCTGAATGTCACTGAAGGAAATACAAATGCTAAAGAGAATTAATGTGATAAGCAGTGCTGTTGGTGAAACATCTAAAAATCACAGACTGGATTTTATCAAAAGCAAGTAGTATGGTAGAAGGATCATGGGCTTTAGAGTCATCCTGACAGAGCTGGGTTTGAGTTCAAATTTTGCCTCTTTCTAGCTGAAACAAATGATTTAACATCTTTAAGACTCAGCTACTTACCCTCAAAGTTGGGTAACAATAATTATATCTATCACAAGGTTGCATGGGTATCAAGGATCACATTAAAGGTTATAGATAAGTTTCAGCTCTCATCTTCGTCTAAAAGCTTGCATGAATCCAGTAGAGGTAATACTTAACAATGGACTCTCAAGGGGTAGGAGCCAAACCCTGGTCTGTAGCATATGCCTGTATCTGTAGTGAAAAAGTTCTACCATGTCAACATCTAGCTACTAACCTGGTCACTGAGCATGGAGTTAGGAAGAGATGTGTGAAGTCGATTCTTAGGAGTTTCTGTCTCCCTATCTCTGTCCAGCTTTCACTCTCTTTATCCTGACTTATGCCTTTTGTTGGGGCTATGACCCATTTTTGCAAAATTAAAAAGGAAAAAGATGGTTCTGTCTTCTATCCCCTCTGAGTAGACCAACCCTCACTGGGTAGACCACACCCCATCAAGGATAAGGCTTGGTTAGCAGATGGCACCTTTGTCCAAAGAAAAAAATACCTCCTTCCCCCTTTCTCTGGAAGCATATAACTCTAAGTCAAGGCATATGGCTTTGTAAGAAGAACATGGGCTGGATTCCACTGTCCTCTCACTCCCTTGGCTGAGTACACTTGTACAGGATACAACCTCTCCAGTTTATCAGGTGGTCTGGCTTTTTGTGGTTTCTATTTGTAAAGTCCAATCCCTCCCCTTCCCTGCTGACAAAGTAACTGCTCACCAATAGGCTATTACTACCATGATAAACAAATAAACTTTCATACCCCATTTTTTATTCCTTCCTGAACAAGAAAGAAAGAAAATCATGGTTGTTTCTCAATACCTGGTTCTGTACAGAAATAAATGTGTCGATATGAGCATGTGTAGGACTCAAAAGATTGGAGGAGAGAAATCAAAAAAGATGTGTGTGAAATTTTCCTAGTTATTAAAATGCTTCCTTGGGACTTAGCTATTTGTTTAATCACTGAGATTCCTTTTACATCATAGAAAATGCTCGCTTCTATACCAAATAGGATGGATCACAAACCACTTTCAGAAACGTTATCTCATTTGGAACTCATCTTGTGAGGTCAGTAGTATAATCATCCTGTTTAGCAGATACACAGACTAAGACTCAGAGAAGTTTATGTCATAGAATGCTTAAAGTGGGCCCCAAACCAAGGTTTTCTGGCTGTGGATTTCTGGCTTTCTTGACTGTATTATCTCTGTTCCCTGTTATCAACTTATCCTTCTAGGCAGCCTTTCTTGATTGGGATTTCCCATCTGAATCGAGGAATACAGAAAATGATTAGAAGAGCCATTATCCAAATTCTCCCAAGGATGTATCTAGTACATCCTAGATGAACAGGGAGCAGTTCAGTCACTATGGACAATGGATGCCTTGGGGCAATACGACTTAGTTCTCTTGCCCAGAAACATATAATCTATACCTAAATGCCTCAGGACCCCGCATCACCAACACAACCTGCAGTGACCCGTTCAGGGCTGTACTCAAAGATATTTTCCTTCCAGTTCCACTGCTACATTTCCCTTCTTGCTAGCCAACATCCAACTCCATTCTAGGATAAATGAGATATTTAAAAATAGAACAAAACTGTGCTCTTAGAAAATGTCCTGTTTACACGTGCAAAACTGGTCACCTGGGCCTCCATGTTATATTAATATATCACCATATCTCTGGGCCTAGGTTTTTCATCTGTCTAAAAACTTGTACCTAAATCCACAGTCAGAAGATAGCATGAGCACTCGAGAGCAATACCACCAAGCAAGGCATGCTGGCATCTGTCTACTGTGCAACAGGACGAGAATTTAGAGACAAAGCATGATCTCAGCTTAGTAAAGAAAGTGGAATGTAAACACCTTATGATAGACAGCTGTAATAAAACAGGGAACTCAGAGGGCAAGCCTAGGGGAGGGGAGGGGAGTGAGGATTGGATGAGATGTAACAAAGAGAGAGATTTTTTAATTAAGTGCTCAAGTAGGAGTAGGGGTTTACCAGGGAAGGGTAAGAGATGGGGAGCAGAGGCTGGATCGATAGACTCAATGAGTAAATGATATGCCATAACCCAGGATGAATGCTATAACCCAGCGGGAAAAGAGGCTGAGAGTGTTGGCTAAGGTCACGCTGTAAAAGGACTTGAATGCAATTTTGAGTGGCTTGAACTTTATCTTGATGACTAGGAGCTCTCAAGACAGAGGAGGAAGAGTAGAGTTTATCTTGCGTCAGATTCATTTATAGCTTTGTATTCAAATGTTTGCCAAGTTTATGTAGTTAAATATATTAGTCTTTGCCAGAATAATTTGTGCTTTTGGTATTATGCTTTAGAAGCCTCATTTGTATGATTATTTGCTACATCTTTTTTCAGTACTTTGTATTTTTTAAATGTTTAAAAATATAATCCATCTGGAATTTATTTGCCATATGGTATTAGATAAGACTAATTTCCCCCTAAATTGTGAATCAATTACTAAAGCTCAATTTGTCGAATAATGCATGTTTTCCTTACTAGAGTTTTTAATTAGTTTCTTACCTGTTATTCTCTCCAAATCACCTAATTGGTATTAATGCTATGTTGTTTTAATTGTTGTCACTCTTTTTTTTTCCTCTGGCATGCTTAGCATCAGTGAAAGTTCCTCTTTGCTATTTTTAAGTTTTTAATGTATTTGGGCAAGATTTCTAAATTTTAGAATAAATGTGTCAAGTTACAGTAAAATCTTTCAATTTTAATTGGCAAGTTATTAAATTTTTATATTATTTTGGGAAGGATTGACCTATTTCCAGTATTGCATCTTCCCATCCAAAAGCAGGAGTTCTCTTCATTTAACCCAGCATTCTTTTATTATTCTCACTAAAGTGTTATTTTTAATTTAAGTACTGCATATTTTCTTGGGCTCCAGAATCACTGAGGACGGTGACTGCAGCCATGAAATTAAAAGACACTGGCTCCTTGGAAGAAAAGGTATGACAAACCCAGACAGCATATTAAAAAGCAGAGATTCCACTTTGCCAAAAAAGGTCCACTTAGTTAAAGCTATGGTTTTTCCAGTAGTTATGTATGGATGTGAGTGTTGGATCATAAAGAAGGCTGAGCACCAAAAAATTGATGTTTTAGAACTGTGTTGCTGAATAAGACTCTTAAGAGTCCCTTGGACTGCAAGGAGATCAAACCTGTCAATCCTAAAGGAAAATCAACCTTGAACGTCCTTTGAAAGAACTGATGCTGAAGCTGAAGATCCAATACTTCAGCCACCTGATGTGATGAGCTGACTTATTATTAGAAACCATCCTGATGCTGGGAAAGATTGAAGGCATGAGGAGCAGTAGGCAACAGATGGGATGGTTGGATGGCATCAGTGACTCAATGGACGTGAGTTTGAGCATACTCTGGGAGATGGTGAAGGACAGGGAAGACTGGCAGTCCATAGGGACACATCGAGTCAGACATGACTGAGTGGCTGAACAGAAACTGCATATTTATTATTATTTCTAAGTATTTTATTTTTTGCACTATTAATTGAATTATTTCCTATTATGCATTATATATGTATATATAATATGCATGTACATATATTCTGTATGAATACATAGTATTGACATAATAGGTATATATTTGTGAGCTATATATGTGTATGTAAATATAGTTGCATTCAAGAAAGCTCTCAGTTCAATCAGTTCAGTTGCTCAGTCATGTCCAGCTCTTTGCAACCCCATGGACTGCCACACCCCAGGGTTCCTTGTCTATCACTATCTCCAGGAGTTTGGTCAAACTCATGTCCATCTAGTCACTGATGCCATCCAACCATCTAGTCCTCTGTCATCTCCTTCTCCTGCCTTCAGTCTTTCCCGGCATCAGGGTCTTTTCAAATGAGTCAGTTCTTTGTATCAGGTGGCCAAAATAATGGAGCTTCAGCTTCAACATCAGTCCTTCCAATGAATATTCAGGACTGATTTCCTTTATGATTCACTGGTTGGGCTCTTTGCAGTCCAAGGGACTCTTAAGTTTTCTCCAACACCACAGTGCAAAAACATCAATTCTTTGGCCCTCAGCTTTCTTTATGGTCCAACTCTCACACCCATCCATGACAACTGAAAAACACATAATTTTAACTATGCGGACCTTTGTTGGCAAGAAAGTTATAGTTTGTTTAATTTAAACTCAGTCCTGGGCTTCTCTGGTAGTCTAGTGGTTGAGAATCCATCTGCCAAGGCAGGGGACACGATTTTGATCCTTGGTCAGGGAAAATCCCACATGCTGGGGAGCAACTAAGTTCATGTGCCACAACTACTGAGCCCATATTCTAGAGCCTGTACTTTACAACAAGAGAAGCCACCGAAATGAGAAGCCTGGGCACTATGATGAAGAGTGGCCCCTGTTCTCCACAACTAGAAAAAGCCCTCACACAGCAACAGAGTCTCAGCAGAGCCATGAAAATAAATAAGTAAATAACTTAGTCCTTTATTTTTTCTTGCTTGAATCTATCAGTTGATTTGGAGTAAGGGTTTTAGGTAGGCAATAAGAATAATTTTCTTTCCTTCTCAAAATTTAAAAGTCTCAAATCTTTGGTTTGTCTTATTCCTTCCATTGGCTAGGTCTTTCACAGTAAGGTTAAACTGCAGGTAAATAACAACTGAGATGTCATCCTATGAAACACTGTGCTCATGATTAGTTGTTCAGTTGTGTCTGACTCTACGGCCCCAGGGACTGTAGCCCCCCAGGCTCCTCTGTCCATGGAATTCTCCAGGCAAGAACACTGGAGTGGGTTGCTGTCTCTTCCTCCGGGGATCTTTCTGACTCAGAGATTGAACCCACACCTGTGTCTCCTGCATTGCAAGCAGATCCCACTGAGTCATGGCAGAAGCCACTGTGAAACCGCTGTGGGCTAAATGGCATCCCCCACCCCTCCAATTCACATGCCCAACTCCGTATTGTTCATATTCGGAGACAGGCCTTCAGGAGGTAATCAGGTTTGGATGAGGTCATGAGGTTAGGGCCCTCATGATGGAATTAGGGCCCTTACAGGAAGAGGTAATAGAGAGCTTGCTAGCTCTCTCTCTCCCCCCAAACCATGTGAGGACACAGAAAGAAGGTGGCTCTCTACAAGCCAGGAAGAAAGCTATTATCAGAAATGGATCATGCTGACACCTTGATCTCAGATGTCTAGCTGCCAGGACAGCTTGAAAATGCATTTCTGTTGTTTAAGCCACACAGTCTGTGACATTTTGTTATGGTAGCCTGAGCTGAGTGAGATACTGGCAGAAATTAAAAACTGGATAATACCAACTGGAGCATAAACATTGGATTTCAGGCTGTCTCATGAAGAAATGTATTGGCAGCCAGACTAGAGTGCAGTCTGGCACTACTCATTTAAATGATGTATGACCCAGGAGTTTCTCCTCTTCGTACATCTCCCAAAAACAGTTACACATGTAAAAAGATGATGGTTGCTTCACTAGGTGTAGTGGCATCAAGTTGAAGGCTACCAGGGTCTATATCACTGGGGAAGAATATAGGCAAATAGCAAGGAATATACATCATGGAGTATTATGCCGTGCTCTGAAGTTATGGTTTAGGTGTTCAGTAGCAGAGTAAATAGATCTTAAAACATGTTTCTGAATTTAAAATAGAAACATTTACATTATTTAAAATAAGTAGCATTAAAGGACAGTGCACATTTTAAAAGAATTAGTAGAATCAAAAATGTATACATTAAAGGTATTGGAAATGTATGCTCTTGCCTGTGATAGAAAAACAGAAACTCTGGTTACTTTCCAGCCCTAAATAGTTAGAAAATTAAACCAAATGGAAAGAATAGTTTAAGACATTGAATAGTGACTAATAGGCAACCTAGAACACTGACTCCTCTTGCGAGAAGGACAGTAAGTTCCAGAACATTTCTGGGAGGGGGTTGAGGTTATCGGATAGGGGGAAGGATCCTAATCAGAGCCCACTGGACTCCTTCAGTTCAAGAGGAAGACTTCAGAATTTAGGGAGGCTAAGAGAACTAGAATTTTCAGAACAGAAAATCTAAAAGGAAAAACTGCATGCATTCTCTCAGCTCTGAATGTCTATGGAGGTTTCCCTTTGAATCCTCAGTCAAGTATTGGTCTATTCATGTATGTGAGAAATGATCTGATGCTGGGAAAAGAGTCACCAGAACAGAGTAGATGGAGCAATCCATGACCCACACAGGGCTAGAAATAGTTTATTTCTCACCTGCTAGAACAGGAAGAAATTCTTATATGAAAGGCACGAAGAACTCCATGCTCTCTTGTATTGGAAGGAAAATGGATCAGCATCTAGCAGCATAAGATCTAGGCACATATGACCTTTGACTTGTTTTATGAGATTATCCTTCATAGTATCCTGAGAGCTGCCCCTTGTTCAGATGCAAGCAGTTTAGAAAGTTGGATGGGGTTTCTGTTGACAGTACTAACTTGGCGTTAGATGCCTCATTACATATCCAAGCATTGGAAGATGATTTTATGGCTAACATTTGGGTTAAATCTGTAAACAGTGTTTATCTTTGACATTATTTCCTTTAAAAAGGCAATAACAGCAACATTTTCCCCTCCTGTCATTTTGGCCTGCATGAGGGTTAGGAAGGCAATGATAAACAAGAGGTTGAGATGCTATCCCTCCTTATATCTTCCAGTTTTGCTGGTAGAGAGGGAAAATGTTGACATGACATAGAAGGTCTTGCCTCAGGGAGTCCCATGAGTGAAAATTGATGGATGCTCACTACCAAATCCCTTTCTGCATGGGATGTTATCATGTCACTTTTCTTAAAATACAGAATGCACCCTGGATAATATTTTCACGTATACTGATAAATGCAGCTGCCAAGAAAAGCATGCTTTAAAAAATCCAAGAGAGGTGGAGGGTTGTGACTCTTCTTGAAGAGAATTTATATTTTTGATGTCTTTCTCAATTCTCTCAGTGATATTTTAAGGTTTATCTATTCCCCTCACTGCTTATTCCCACCTTAACCTTGTCCAGAAAGGGAGAATTGGAAATAATTAAAGCTTGATTGTTAGTTTTCCAATAATAAATGATGATGGAGATAATAAACTTGCCCTATTTTGGGTGAAAAAGAACACACACACATCCCACACGCAGAGCCAAACCAAACCAAAATGAAAGGCAATTTTAAAAATGTGAAACAAAATTATCTCAAATTTATACATAATTAAACGTATTTTGATTTTTATTTTCTAATCTTCAGTTTATATATTTTGCATCAATGCAGTCATTTTGAGTTCAACCCTCCAAGTTTCATGAAGGAAATTGAGCCAATTTGGCAAAGTCATGATTATCGTTTTTTATGTCTCTAGAATGAGCCAATAGAAAAGATATTCTATACTGCAAATAGCTATTTCCCCTTTTTTGCATAAGTGGGTTGTTTTCAATTTAACTGTAGATAGAATTGCAATGACCATCTTTATTCCTTGGCCTTTGTTTTAGTTTTGATTGAATCACTTTCTTAAGAAGAAATTTAAGAATTTTGAATATTGTTAATCTTTTTTTTTTTTTTACCACTTTTGCCAAATCATTTTCTGAAAGAATTTTGCCAAGAGTTTTTGTGGATACCATCCCCCATATCCTTAATTTCAGATAGCAGGACAGCTTTCCATAGGCATTAGGGCTTTTTGTTCAGAGACACAATGAGCAGGTGTGGAAATTCAGGTGGTCAGGAGGTAGGAAAAGGAAACAAGCACCCCTGATTATTTCAATTTAGGATCAGTGGATGACACTTTGAACAGCAATAAGAAATTGCTTTTCTCTTTGCAGCGCCTCCTGTGAATAATCTGTATAGCCTATATTAATCAGAGTATAGAATTATATATTAGTTCTCATAGAATAATCTTACCTCTGGTGTCTTTTTTTGTCCTTATATTTACACAATCCCAGTTTCTTTCCTTATTTATTTTTGTATCCATCTTTTTCCAGTTATCACCATAAAATCATCTTTCATACAAGGTGGAAATAATTTTAAGAAAGAATTAATGCTCTGATGTAATATAGTCATTGGATAACTGCTGGGTGAGTAAGTGGTTGCACTGTTTAGGAAAATCTTGAATGGTGAAAGAGCATTTGTTAACACACATTTTCATAAAATAAAACCAGGCAATATTAATCCTGACCTAATAATTTTTAAAATTATTTATTCATTTATTTTTGGCGGTACTACATCTTCATTGTTGCACAGGCTTTTCTCTAGTTGAGATGAGCAGGAGCTAATATCCAGTTGTGGTGTGAAGGGCTTATTGCAGTGGTTTCTCTGGCTGCAAAGCACAGGCTCTAGGGCGCATGGGCTTCAGCAGTTGTGACACGTGAGCTCAGTAGTTGTGGTTCCTGGACTCCAAAGCACAGGGTCAGTAGTTGTGATGCATGGGTTTAGTTGCTCCATGGCATATGGGATCCTCCCAGACCAGGGATCAAACCTGCGTCTGCTGCACTGGTAGGTAAATTCCTTACCACCGAGCCACCAGGGAAGTCCCTGGCCTACTAATTTAGATTCTTGCTAATTTAAAATTTTATAGTTTAAAAAGTAAGTTTATATCCATTATCTTTTTTGGTCCTCACGACAAGCTTATGATTCAGAGAAGACGGACATTGCTTGCTCCATTTCACAGAAAAGTCAACAGAAGCCAAGAAAGGCTTTGAGGCCTTACTGCAGGTCATGCCCGTGACAAGGGCTTTGCTGTGTTTAACTCTGGCAGGTATTGTTATCCTTATTTTACCTATATAAAATGGAATTTCGTTGAAATTAAGTAGTTTGGGAGCTAGGAGCAGGGAGAGCACCCAGACCAGTTGGTTTTCAGGCCTCATGCTACACTTTTTACATCACTTTACATCACTCCAGCCATCATTTTACAGGGTTATAGCTATTCATATTCTACAGATGAGGGAACAGGCTCAGAAAGGGTTGTAACTTGCCTAAGCTCATGCAGCTCTTAGGAGGAGCATCCCAGTGTATACCACAGTCTTTGTCAAAGAAATCTGTGCTATACTCACTACTTAGTGGAAATGCAGAATACAACATCAAAAGTTATCTTTGATGACAAAAATCAACCAGAACAGCTAATATATTGAGTATGTATTTTGTGTCAAGCATCTTACTAAGTATTACACACACACACTCACATGCAGAGTTCTCACAAGAACCCTAAGAGGAAGGTACTATTATTAATCATCCTTTCCCCTTTTATAAAAAACAAAAATGAGACCCAGAGCTGTTAAATATTTGCCCATTGTCAGAAAGGTAGTAAGGGCAGAACAGATCTTGTGCCCAGTGTGTGAATT
The DNA here is from genome assembly GCA_007570785.1 of Antilocapra americana. NCBI lineage: Eukaryota > Metazoa > Chordata > Mammalia > Artiodactyla > Antilocapridae > Antilocapra > Antilocapra americana. Next base: position 4,140,730 of record ML661897.1, read on the forward strand.
ACTTTACACAGCTCAACAAGCAGTCTCTGAGCCCTTGTACCTCCAGAGACAATGGTTCTCATCTAAGGCAGTCTATCCAGCCTGCTGGAAAAGTCATTTGACATCTGCCTAACTGACCCCACTCAGGGGTTTAGACGAATGCCTGGCACATATTTAGCAGTGTATAATGTTTGTGAAATAAATTCATGTATTTCTTTCAAAGTCTTGCTATATACATCAGTTTGCTTTTCCTTGCTGAGACCTTTCTAAGACTGGAGTGCTAGGATCTTTTTTATTTTTCTATGTTATTTCTTCTCCAGAACATGCACCTTCATCCAATTTTCCCCAACTATTTCCCACCTGTCGTGTTTTTCAGTGCCTTTATTATTTTTCTTCCAGAACCTTCAGTGTAGAATGAGTACTAGAAGGCTAATGCTATATTCTACTAAATTACAGAAAACCATCCTATGTGGAAAATACATGTTCTCAGTTAAATAACAAACATAGATACATCTCCTATTTCATAGCCCCCTCTCCATTTCCATTCTTAAACCCCTGGAATAAGGGGCTAAAAGGAATCATCAAAATAAAGGAAATCCACTGGCTTCATGGTAAAATTGGCATAGTGACTTCGTAAATTCTTTTCTTTTTGTGATACATCTCCAAATTAAGCTTGGGTCATCTGTCTGTTAAAACTTTTTAGTATGTTTCTCCTCATTAAACTAAAATGCTTTTTATTATTAAAGATACTGCATTTGTTATAGTAAAACATTTTCCATAACTATCAAAGTTAAAGATATGCACAACCATTTGTCCAGCAATCTGTTCTAACTGTATACCATAAAGAAATGTGTGCACATATGTACCAGGAAGTTACAACACAGATATTTATATTATTCTTGGTCCAAATAGCCCCAAATTGGAGACAGTGTAAATATTCATCAACTGCAGAATGGATCAATATGTCATAGAAAATTTATATAATGAGATATTATAGAGCAGTAAAAACAAATCATTACAGATACATGCAACACCACCAATGAATCTTAAAAACATACTGTTGTGAAAAAGATGTCAGCCTCAAAAGAATACATCCAGCTTGAGTCAATTTATACAAAGTTTTAAAACAGACAAAGAGTGTATTGTTACAGGAGGTAGAGGAAAATGGTTGAACAATGAATATAAACAATTTCATTATCATAAACATCTAGAGAGTAGAACCTTTATGGTTGGGAGGGGCCAGCATCCTGAAAATAGGAAGGGCACCTTCTAGGATGTTGGTGACTGTCTCTTGAGTGGGGAGTGATAAACAGGCATCCAACAATATTTCACAAACTCTTTGCCTACAGGTTTAAACCTCTTAGTTTATGTGCATGCACCCTATTTTCCATTTTAAAATGTTTTAGGAAAAGAATAGCAGTTAGGAGAAAAAATAAATTGCCACATGCCTGCTGCTGAAATCCGCCATTAAACACATCTCAGAGTATTTCCTTGCAATCAAGAAAATGCACTTCTAGCCCCTTATCCACTTCACTCATGGCTTCTGTGAAAGTACAGCAGAATGGGTGAGGAGAAGAATGAAGATCCCTTTGTTTGGTTGCCTTTTTAGTTTGTTCCCCCTGTATTAGAATGAACTAGAGTGAATAAGCAAAGAGTTGATGGAGAAATATTGTCTAATTCAGACACACATCTCAACTGCATTTCAGGTCCCTAACATTTACCATGTCAAAGATAATGAAATGCTAGGTTGACCATGCTCTGCCCACAGGTGAGACCTCATTTTATGAGGTGGCATGCCAACTGCCAGGTCATGGAATTTACTAGAAGCAATAAGTAGTAGCAGCAGTAGTAAGCAGTGTCAGAGTGATCCATGTTGAGGCCTGTCAACCTTTCTGTCCCCTGAGGGGAGGTCAAGGGGCTCATTTCCACTGTTTAACACACATAAGATGAGAATAGAGTCACAATGCTCCGATGGGCTGCAAACAGCTCTCAACTGTCTTCTTGTCAAATCTTCCAAGACTTCTAGCATCTCCCCAGAACAATTCCCCAAATAGGCATTTGGTTTGTACCATTAGGGGTTTCCTAGATGGCTCAGTGTTAAAGAATCTGCCTGCCAATGTAGGAGCCACAGGAGACATGGATTCCATCCCTGGATTGGACGATCCCCTGGAGGAGGAAATGGAATCCCACTTCAGTATTCTTACTGGGAAAACCCCATGGACAGAGGAGCCTGGCAGGCTATATAGGCCATGGGGTCACAAGGAGTCAGACACAACTGGGCACACACATGTACACATGTGCTCTGTCACTGACCTTCACATACATCACAAAACATTTTTGCTTTATTTGAATTGCATCATTGCCTAAATACTTATCCTTATTTTTCTAATCATGCATGGAAACTGGACCAGGATAAATATGAAGCAAACCAGGCTTAATTCATCCAGGTCACTCACATGCATGAATAGTGAATCCTCCTATTCACTCAGATGTAGGGCTCATTTTGGATCCTTCTGGTGGTAACTGAGAGTGAGGCTCAAAACATCAACAGCTGCAAGGTCATGCATCTCCATGAGGTGGTTTCACCAAGGCAGGGACATATCTTGGCGTTTGGGGAGATTAATGGGCTGGCATGGTATGCCTGTCTTCCAGATCATCTGATGTATTCTTTTGAATCAGACAATGACTTTAGTAGGACAAATGCATCTTTGCCTGATTGAATTTATTCAGGGCTGCATTTATGTGCATCCACTATGTGCCAGGCCCTAAGCTCTGTCCTGGACTCAGAGGGAAATGAAACTTCACGACTGACATGGAAACAAATACATCTCAATCAAGTGAGAGAAATGCCATGTTGGGACGTTTATGGGACATCAAGAAAGAAATTATTAGTGATTAATATTGAGAAGGGCAAGGACAGGTAAAATGTCCCAAGTGACATTTCTATGACGGAAAGAAGATTCATTATAGCGCTGACAAAGCAATTTGGAAAAAGATGGTAAGACTAAACCATCCCTGGGCAAAATGAGGAACCTATTTGTTTAATGCCCCAAAGAACACTCCTAGTGGAGAAATGAAGAGCATCATTAGGTAGATAGAAGTTCAATTCTACTATCCCATCAAGGTGACCAAAACCAAAACAAAACAATACAAGCATCCAGCAGTGAAGAACCTCCAAGATTTTTCAAAGTGGAAATACAGCATAGTAAATATTCTTCTGTGACTTGTTGTATTCTCAGTACCAAGGATGCTTCAGTAAATGCATACTAATGGAATGAACAACATGAAAAATATGTACATACACATATGTATAAAGTGTGGGGCAGGTGTCATGTATGTGATATGTGGAAACAAATACACCTGCAGAAAGGGCTGGTTCTAAGTGCCCTATCTGTTGAAAGCGTGGTGCCCATAAGAGCTTGGTTTCCACACTGTCTCTTGTGTAACCTAGAGAGTATATTCAAACTGCCCAGCTGTATGTGATAGAATTTCTTTCCTCATTGCTTTAAAAGGAGATTGGGTGAGAGGAAAGAGACACATAGATATACTTCTGTTAACTTTCTTCCAAAATGGTCAGATGCATTAAGAAAAAAACTTTCAAAGAGAAAACCAAAGCCAGGCTTTCAGTTTCTGAACCATCCTTCAATAGCCCATTTCTGTCTTCCTTTGGCCACCTCACCCACCCTTCACTGTATTTCTCCAGAATATTCCAGTTAAACGTATTCTAAATGGCTTGGTGACCACCTCAGGGTAATCTCTTATATTTGAGCACCCACTCATTGGTATGGGGGAGAAAGAAGATTGGCATAATCTACTTGTCTCTGTCCAGGCTCATGCCGTTGTCTCCAGCCTTGCAGTAGAAATTCTGTCACTGTTGAAAATGGAGAAGATTTTAGCTCACCTTAAGACTAAGTCCTTGTACTGACTAATGGGGCATTGATGGGCAGCTAACCTCCCATACCTGGACCTCAGTCTCAATCTACAAAATGAGGTTTGAAAATAATGGTTCTTCCAGTTATTATAGTCTATTAAATTTCACTATATTCTCAGAGATGTAGTTTGGAAGAAAAAAATAGAATTTGGAAGAAAAGTCAGAAGCAAAACAAACTCTCAGTCCTCTCATTTAGCAGGAAAAAAAAAATCCAGACACAAATCCAAAAATGTCTATTTCAGTGACTTCTCATAATATATTATTTCAATAAAATGCAAATGACTTAGCAATAAGGCCCCCTGCATGAAGAGATTGATGACTTCACTGTTCCAGCTTCTTAATGACATAGCCTCTCAAAGACTGTATATTTACTTCCTTACTCCTTTCTTGAAAGCAGCTTAAATTTGTAAACACAGTGTCTCAGTTCAGATGAGTGAAATGGGAACACTTCACTCCCTCTTAAGATTTATGAAGGGCATCTTTATGACAAATTCCACAGTTGCTTTTAGGCCCAACTCTTGTGGCTGGTTATTAGATATTGCTGCTTAGATATCCCACAAACTTAGCATGTGTAACACTGAATCCCTTAATCCTGCCAAACCATCCTTCAGTTTTCATTGTCGGTTAATAATAATTACACTTGATATTTAAAAGAACTTTACAGCTTAGAAAATATTTTCACATGCATTCTTCCTTTGATTTTTAGTTTAAATTATCCTCAATTTTCAGGTAAAACAATTGATGCCCAGAACAGTTAAATGCCCCATAACTAGGAAGAGAGATTGTTTTCCAGAATATTAGAGATGCTTTACCTGACCTTATTTATCTGTTAAAAATCCTTTTCTGACTTTCTATCACTTGTAGAATAAAGTTCAGTCTCCTTCGCCTAGAATTCAAGGACCCCATCAGACCCACACATCGTTCACATTATCTTTCTGTAAATTTAGGCATTCTTCTCTCAGATGATGCAGACAAATCACCATCACTAATCTACTTGCTGCATTTCCTTTGTACATTCTGTTCCTTCTGACTCAGTTCTGTCTACTGGGACCTTATCCATCTTTGTGTGTGCATGTGTGTGCTCAGTATTGTCCAACTCTTTGAGACCTGGGGGACTGTAGCCCACCAGGCTCCTCTGTCCATGGGATTCTCCAGGCAAGAATACTGGAGTGGGCTGCCATTTCCTCCTCTAGGGGATCTTCCCAACCCAAGGATCAAACCCACATCTCCTGCGTTGGTAGGAGGTTTTTTTACCACTGAGCCACCTGGGAAGCCCTATCTATCCTTTAGGACAGTTCAAACACTGAACCATAATCCTTCATCTGAAACCCTTGAAGTCAGTTGTGTTTGGGGTTTCGAATCTTTTTAGATTTAAGAAAGAGAGTAGAGTTCATATTGTTATATTACAAAATATCTCCAGTGAGATCTAGAGCAGCACCTTCATTCAGCTACACTAATATTTTACAGCAAAGTATAGGGATACTCATACTAGTGGAATACATTAAGATACTAAATAGATCAAATGAAGTTTTACCACCTACTAAGAAAACAGTTGGTTTCTCATGCTTTGGGGTTTGGAATTACTCATAAGTGACTACAGACCTGTATTGCTTGTTTCTGAATGTCTCCCCAATTTGACCTGCTTTGCTCACAGTGCACCATTTTTCCTTGTCCCTGGAAGTTTTATTCAGGGACATGAATACTATGTATTCACTAGTTTGTTTGCTTATTCTGTAAATATTTATTGTACATTATGTTTGCCACTGAGACTTCTGTGATAAATCAGACTGCCCTTTGCAGGTCCTGGCCTGATGACAAAAAGCAGAGACTTAAAATGGCAAAAACAGGTGGAATGAGTCCTCGGATAGAGCTGAACACAGAAAACTACAGGAGCAAAGAGGAAGCACCAGCCAAGCCTGTGGTAGCAGGTGAAGGGGAGAAACAATAAAGATTTTCTAGAAATGAAGTCACCTGGACCGAGCCTTGAGCAAGGAATAGGAGTCAGCCAGGCTAAGAAATAGAGAATGGCATTGGGGGCGGAGAGAACAAGATGTTAATAACACAGAAGAAAGGCAAAGCTAAGGTGATTGGCATCTGCGCGTGTTTGGTTTCAGAGGACTGAAGGATGCTTGCAAGAAAGAGGGCAAGACGTGAAACCACTGAGCTTGGCTAGAACCAGAACTTAAAATACCTTGTTGTGGCTTAGTTACTCTTTGGGCCCCATGGACTATAGCCCATCAGGCTCTGCCCATGGGATTTCCCAGGCAAGAATACTGGAATGGGTTGCCATTTCCTCTTTCAAAGGATCTTCCCCACCCAGGGATCGAACCTGAGTCTCCTCCGTCTGCTGCTTTGGCAGGCAGATTCTTTATGGCTGAGCCACCAGGGAAGCCTTAAATGGGTGCCAATGAGTTAATACTTTATCGTTAAAGGTCATGAGCATAGGACAAAGCACTCACTGCATTGTGGAAAGTGAAAGTAGAGGAGGCAGTTCTCTTCAGAATGCTGTCATTATAATCAAAGGGTGAGGTCAAACGCGGAGGAAGAGAAAGCTCTAGCATTTTTTCACCCATGACAGCACTTATCCTAGATTGTCCCATGTTCAATTTAATTTTACAAGTACTCTTTCAGGCAGAGATGATGTCTTAATTTATTCATTCAGGACATTTTGTTGAACATCTACCATGGACTGGGACCTATTCTAAGCCATGGGGACGCTGCTGGGCTTAGATACAAGCCAAGGCAGACGCTTCTCATGGAGGTATTTATTCAAAGGGTGTGGCGATAGGAGGAGGTCAAACAAAATATAGGCAAAGCAGCAAGCTAAATTCCAAAAGTGAGAGGTACATGTTGTCAGGAAAGTAAAATAGAGTTATGTGATGGAGTGAGTGGAAGGGATGCTCTGAAAAAGGAAGTGATTCTGACTGAGGCTTTAATGATGAGAAGGTGTCAGCCAAGCAAAGGACTAGGGAAAGAGTTCTCTAGGGAGAAGAAACAGTGATTGCAGACATCCTGGTGTGAGAACGAAGCCAGCTTGAGTGATCAAGGCAGAGAAAACTTTCAGTGCATAGAGAGCTTAAGGGGATAGGATAGCTGTGTCAGAAGTGGGACAGGGACAGGTGGGCAGTGACTGGGTCAGGTGGGGTTTCTTGCCAATTGTTAGGAGCTTGGATTTTGTTCCAAGTAACTTAGGAAGTCATTGGAAGATGTTAAACCAAGTGAGTGTTATAATGTGGTTTAGATCTTACAGAATTCGCTTAGCTGCTGTGCAAAAGAGGGACTGAAGGATGACAAGGGTGGAATTAGGGGATGTTCAGGCCTACTGCAAGGATCCATGTACATGGTGATTGGCCAGGGTTACAGCAGTGAGATGGAGAGATGGTATGAGATCATGGCTCTATTTTGGACCGGTCTGCAGAATGTATGTGTGTGTATTAGTGAAAAAGAAAGAAATCAAAGGTATTGCGGTCACCTCCAGACATGGTATGTAAGCAGTCCTAAAAAGTGTTTGATGCATTGAAAGCATGTGTTTCTCCTTATTTAAAATTATCATCTCACTAAATGATGATGTAACTACACAGCCTGTATATCATGTGAGCTTACTGAAAGTGTCCTTAAGAGACAAAATTACATTTAGAAGTAAATATTCACTTGAGTACAACTCATTTGTGAAATTAAGTCATCTTTATGAGGCATACTCAATTGTTTTTGTAACTAGTGAGCAGTATTATATCTATGGAATTATACAGTGTGAAACCTTTCTATCTTACTTGGAAAGCGTAAACCCAGACTTTGTTTTTAAGTGCATTTACAGACAAAACAAGTTTCTTAGCACCTCAAAAACATCTAGCAAGTATGTGTGCAGAGCCTGACTAGGTACAAGCAGAGATCTAGAGAAGTGGGAAGCCGTCACTTCCTGTCTGCTTTCCCCCAGTTATAAAGCAAATTACAGGACGCTGGAATAAAATCCAACTGTGCATCTAGTCTATTGTGTCTGTGTGCAGCACTTTCCAGACTAACTGGGGACATCGAGAGGAAGGATATCTGCCCAAGAGGAGTTCCTCTAGATTAGTGAGGGGAAAGGGGGAGAGAGGGAGGTTGGCGGACAAGTCACTAGTAGTCGGGTGTGCTAAGGGCAAAAGTAGATGCAAACTCAGGGTGCTGCTATGGGAGCCCAGAAGAGCAGCCAGCTCACGGAGGAGTGGGTGGGGGATAGAGTCAGGGGCCAAAGGGGAGACCTCCGTTAGGGTGGGGGGCGTGATTAGAATCTTGAAGGATGAGCAGGAGCTATGCAGATGAAGTGTTAGTCACTCAGTCGTGTCGGGCACTTTGCGACCCCCAGGGACTGAGGCTCACCAGACTTCTGTCCATGGGATTTTCCAGGCAAGAATACTGGAGCAGGTTGCCATTTCCTTCTCCATGCAGATGAAGGGAGAGGGGAAAGACAGAGAAATCTGGGCAAGGGTTGGGAGAGAGAAAGCTAGTGGAGGAATTGTGATGAGGTGAGGAGGGTCATAGCATCTTGTGAGGTGGGAGCCCACCTAGTGACAGAGGGTCTTGCCTGCCTTGCTAAGGGCCTCATCCTAAAGATCATAAGGGACCCCTGAAAGGGACCCCAGCAAGAGAAACGAGCAGATTGGGCTTTTACAAAGATGTATCTGATCAGTGTGGCAGGTGGATTGATGGTCAGGAAGGAAGTGTAGGAGGTTGCTTGACATCCAGGCATACAAACTGAGGCTCTGGGGTTGAGAGGGAGACTCAGAAAGTAGGCTAAATAATGGGAATGTGAAAGGAGGGTATGAAAGAGGAAACAAGGCTGGCTTAGCTTTAAGCTAAACTCAGATTACTTTATATTTTAATAACAACAAAAAAAGCAAGCAAGCATGTTGGACAACATCATACTTCCAGTCTTTTTTCCTAATTTAATTCTTGTATTTCATAGATGAGATATATGTCCCATGACTGTCTCTTTACATTTGTTAGTGTTTGATGCTATTTGGTATGTTTGAAAATACTTTATTTATTTATTTATTTATTTTAAGAAATTTGGGTTGCCTCCTAAGCATTTTGCCTTATCTAGGCCTTGAACTAGACTCCTAAGATCTGACTGTGTTTTCTGTGAGCAGAGGGGTGTGGTGAAGGAGCTTGGTATTAGAAGCATCTGTGGATTGAGCTCATAGCCTCTACTGAGGTAAACAAAAGTGCTTTCCTCTCATTGGGCTGTCATTTGCTTATCTGTAAAAGGGGATTACAAAAATTATCTTGATACTCTATGAGTTATATAGTGATGTTCATTAATTCAAGGTGTTTATTTGAACTTATTTTATATATTTTAACTTTCTTTAATTCTCAGTAGCAGCTAGGAGGTAGATGGTCTATTTTTAGTGCCCTTTTACGGAGAGGGTCAGTAACTGTCCATGGTCACACTGCAAGCAAGTGGAAAATATAGGATTTGAACCAGGCAGTCTGGCCTCAGACTGCCATTGCCATTAACCACATGCCAGCCTTTGCCATTAATCACTTCACTTTGTGGGGTTCCCTCATAGCTCAGTTGGTAAAGAATCTGTCTGCAATACAGGAGACCCTGGTTCGATTCCTGGGTCTGGAAGATCTGCTGGAGAAGGGATAGGCTACGCACTCCAGTATTCTGGGGCTTCCCTTGTAGCTCAGCAGGTAAAGAAGCCGCCTGCAATGCAGGAGACCTGGGTTGGATCCCTGGGTTGGAAAGATCCCCTGAAGAAGGGAAAGGCTACCCACTCCAGTATTCTGGCCTGGAGAATTCCACAGACTGTCTGGAACATGGGGTCGCGAAGAGTTGGACAAGACTGAGCAACTTTCACTTCACTTCACTTCTTCACTTCACTCTGTAGCTTTGTGTATGGTTTATGGTCTATTCTGGTCTAGAAGAATATTTAAGTTGATCTTTTTTATTTTTGGAAAAATCAACACAGCTTCAGTAAATATGGCTCCACGGAACTCGCTGTTTTCACATGCAAGTATCTCCCACAAGTTAAATTGATTAAACAAGGAGATCATTAGAACCAGAGCTCAAATTTCCAACAACTGGTGGATCATCGAAAAAGCAAGAGAGTTCCAGAAAAACATCTATTTCTGCTTTATTGACTATGCCAAAGCCTTTAATTGTGTGGATCACATAAACTCTGGAAAATTCTGAAAGAGATGGGAATGCCAGACAACCAGACCTGCCTCTTCAGAAACCTATAGGCAGATCAGGAAGCAACAGTTAGAATTGGACATGGAACAACGGACTGGTTCCAAATAGGAAAAGGAGTACGTCAAGGCTGTATATTGTCACCCTGCTTATTTAACTTATATGCAGAGTACGTCATGAGAAACACTGAGCTGGAGGAAGCACAAGCTGGAATCAAGATTGCCAGGAGAAACATCAATAACCTCAGATATGCAGATGACACCACCCTTATGGCAGAAAGTGAAGAAGAACTAAAGAGCCTCTTGATAAAAGTGAAAGAGGAGAGTGGAAAATTTGACTTAAAGCTCAACATTCAGAAAACTAAGATCATGACATCTGGTCCCATCACTTCAAGGCAAATAGATGGGAAAACAGTGGAAACAGTGGCTGACTATTTTTTTGGGCTCCAAAATCACTGCAGATGGTGATTGCAGCCATGAAATTAAAAGATGCTACTCCTTGGAAGGAAAGTTATGACCAACCTAGATAGCATATTAAAAAGCAGAGACATTACTTTGCCCACAAAGGTCCGTCTAGTCAAGACTATGGTTTTTCCAGTAGTCGTGTATGGATGTGAGCATTGGACTGTAAAGAAAGCTGAGTGCTGAAGAATTGATGCTTTTGAACTGTGGTGTTAGAGAAGACTCTTGAGAGTCCCTTGGACTGCAAGGAGATCTAACTAGTCCATATTAAAGGAGATCAGTCCTGGGTTTTCATTGGAAGGACTGATGTTGAAGCTGAAACTCCAATAGTTTGGCCACCTGATGCAAAGAGCTAAAAGACCCTGATGCTGGGAAAGGTTGAGGGCAGGAGAAGGGGATAACAGAGGATGACATGGTTCGATGATATCACCAACTCAATGGACATGAGTTTTGGTAAACTCTGGGAGTTGGTGATGGACAGGAAGGCCTGGTGTGCTGCGATTCATGGGGTCTCAAAGAGTCGGACACGACTGAATGACTGAACTGAACTGAATTCTAATGCCTTCATAGCTTACATAAGCAAACCAAAACCTAAGCTAAAATTTCTTGAGTTTGAGAAATCAAAACCCAAGGATAACCAATCACAAATACGCAACTAGGCTTTTCCTGTAAGGCAACACTTAAGCTGTAATATAACCAATTAAATGAGTTACTTGCTTGGCTTCCACATCTTTTCTGTAAAAGTCTTTCCCCTTGCTTTGAACTGCTTCAGTTCTGGCTACTGATTCAAATCAGGTTTTGGTCAAATAAACTCTTAAATTTTTTATTTTATTTTATTTATTTATTTATTTATTTTTATTATTGTTTTTGCCATACATTGTCATGATATCACCATGGGTTTACATATGCTTCCCCTCCGGGTCCCCCCTCCCTCCTCCCTCCCCCCCGGGAAATCTCGCTGCACCAGTCCCGAGCATCAATCCTGGGCTGGCGATTGATTAGACACATGACAATTAACATGCTTCAATGCCCTTCTCCCATCTCATCCCACCCTTACCCTCATCCACAAAGTCCACAAGTCTATTCTATACATCTGCGTTCCTTTTGTTGTCTCCCATGTTGGGTTCTCATTACTGTCTTTCTAAATTCCATATATATGTGTTAATATACTGTATTGTTGTTTTTGCTTCTGGCTTACTTCACTCTGGATAATGGGCTCCAGTTTCGTCCATCTGAGTAGAATTGCTTCAAATGAATTTTTTTTTAATGCTGAGTAATATTCCATTGTGTATATGTACCACAGCTTTCTTATCCATTCGTCAGTTGATGGGCATCTAGGTTGCTTCCATGTCCTGGCTATTGTAAACAATGCAGCGATGAACATTGGGGTACACGTGGCTCTTTCAATTCTGGTTTCCTCGGTGTATATGCCCAGCAGTGGGATTGCCGGGTCATATGGCAGGTCTATTTGCAGCTTTTTAAGGAACCTCCACACTGTTTTCCATAGTGGCTGTACTAGTTTGCATTCCCACCAACAGTGTAAGAGGGTTCCCTTTTCTCCACATCCTCTCCAGCATTTATTGCTTGTAGACTTTTGGATGGCAGCCATTCTGACTGGTGTAAAGTGGTACCTCATTGTGGTTTTGATTTGCATTTCTCTGATAATGAGTGATGTTGAGCATCTTTTCATGTGTTTGTTAGCCATTTTTATATCTTCTTTGGAGAAATGTCTGTTAAGTTCTTTGGCCCACTTTTTAATTGGGTTGTTTATTTTTCTAGAATGGAGCTGCAGGAGTTGTTTGTAAATTTTTGAGATTAATTGTTTGTCTGTTGCTTCATTGGCTATTATTTTCTCCCATTCTGAAGGCTGTCTTTTCACCTTGCTTATAGTTTAAATATGATTCAGTTTATCTTTTAACACAATGAATGTATTGCTGAGTCACTCTCCAGAACACTACACACTGGTTTCTGCCTCCATCACATCATCCAGACTGCTCCTTTAGAAGTCACTGAAACCTGGTTTGGCTGACCTCATTCAACACATATCACAAGGTCTAGCCTACAGAAGGTGGTCTATTGATACCAGGGTCACAGAGAGCATGGGCTGGTCTAATTGCTGTTAGCTTTGCCATTTACCAGCCTTTGATATGGGAAAATCACTGATCTCCTTGAGTCTCAGTTTGAAGTATGGAGAACAATCACTATCTTGCCCACTTGAGTCATTTGCTGTTCAAGTAGGATGACAGATCAGAACGTACTATGTGTACCATAGGGCATGACATAAATGTTAATAAAATTGCTAGTGTTTGCCAGTAATTACCAGCTTAACCCAACTGTAAATCAGTTCTCTTCTTTTTACAGATCAGGAAAATGGTTCAGGGAGCCTAAACCATTTGCCTTGGACCCCAGAGGTGCCAACTTGCAGGCAGAGAGTACCCAGATGCTAGCACAGTCTAGCTCTTCTCCTACCTTTCCTCCTCCCTTCTTCTTCTTTGGCTCCCCATCGTCTCAACTCCCACCCCTGTCTCTTCACTTAATTACTTTTTAACACCAATAATCCTTGCTTGACCTCATCCTCAAAACTTTTATTCACTAAGGGACCATTTCCTACAACTTACTGCTACAGGAAACTATTTAATAGTGCCCAGTGTTGTGCTGAGAGCCAAAGCCACTCCCTAAACTGATGATTGGAAACCAGAGACCCAGGGGATCTGTCTGGCCCCCGACTCTCCTCATACACTGGAAGAGCAAGGAGTGATAAAGCAGCAGAGGGCTTGATTCACAAATGTGATTTGCTTCAAGATCCAGATGTGGTTTTGATGGGGAGAGGAGGCATGAAAACAACATTCATTCAATAGACACTTAGCATTTACTAACTAAGAACTGGCATTTATACCAGCACTTTATCAAGTTCTACCCTTGTTTTCCTATCTGATTTGAACAACTGCTCCATGAATGCCATTTTACCCGGGGAGTGGGGGAGGGACTCAGAAATGCTCTGTCAGTGTGTCCAGATCACATAGCTGGAGGTGGTGCCGATGTGTCTAGAGATTCTTAAGCCAAATCCTGCTTTTTTTTTTTTTTTTTCCCTGTTGTAGCAAGCTACCAAATACTGAGAAAGTTAGCAAGGGGAATAAAAAATTCAGGAGCGGAGTTTTTAATTGTCCCTTCTGCCTGGGATGCTCCCACCACCACTACCCAATCTTTCTGGTGACCACCACGCCTTAGAAGATCTCTGCTTCTTTTGAGAACCGTCTCCTTCATCCAGCCTGAGTCCCCCCTCCTGCCCCAGTGCTGCCTTCTTAATGCTCCTGTTGTCACCCCATGTCCCTTCTCCCCTCCCTTCCTGGAGGCTTCTTGTGTGAGTACGGGCCTTCTGCCTGGCTGGAAGCTGTGCATTCAATCATACATCACCCAGCCCTCTCCCTGTCTCCCACTCTGGCTCCTTTGGTCAGTTCTCTGAATTTCATTTAATTAACTGGAAATCAGCCAAGGGGTGGATGCCACTCTCCTTCGACCTGTCTCTTCCTAAAGCCCTGACTGCCTAGTTGGATCTATTCCAACCCAAGTGGCCAGATTTTGCTAGAGATACACGTATGCAAAAATTTATTTATTGTTTAGGATCTGGCCACCCTGTTTTGGTTTTAGCCAAATCCGGCAGCTATATATAATCTCAACTCTCCCCTTTCCAGGGGCCCAGGCAGTGGAAAGGAGCAGGGGTGAGAGGTTGTGTGGGCCAGCCTCAGAAAGCTGCTCTTTTCCAAGTTCTTCTCTATGCTCTCTGTGAAGCCCTGGTAGAGTATTCATCCCTCACAGTGACTCAGTTTCCATCTATGGACAGTGGGAAGTTAAGTCAGGTAGTCTCTGAGGGTGTTCCAGGCTCTAGTTCTGTGGCATAAGAGAGAGGTCTTCTATTTTCCATGCTCCTACCACCTTGCTAAGATGGTAATGGGGGCAGTTATTTAATTATGGAACATGATCCCACTAGATTTATGAAACTCCTAGAGAAGTTCACAGATTAGTTTGCATTCACAGGCAATTTGGTACTGTAGGGGAAAAAGAGACATTGACATCCTGAGTTGAAGACCTGGCAACACTATTTGCCGCTGTGCTGTGCTCAGTCATGTCCAACTCTGTGACTCCATGGGTTATAGCCTGCCAAGCTCCTCTGTCCTTGGAGTTTTCCAGGCAAGAATACTGGAGTAGGTTGCCATTCTTTCTCCAAAGAGTCTTCCTGACCCAGGGATTAAACCCATGTCTCCTGCATTGGCAGGCAGATTCTTTACCACTGTGCCACCTGGGGAGTCCAGCAACAGTATTTACAAGTTACTTAACCTGTGTAAACCTCAGTTTCTATATCTTTTTACAATGAGTGGATAGAGGTAAGCTCCTAGAACCCTCTCTGGCTCATAGCAGCACTTAATGTGCAGTAGTTATTATCACTGGGTTTAGATTTCCAAGCAGGGCAAGGGTTCTGACCCAGAATTGATACACTTAAGTTTTAGATGGAAAAAAAAATGATAGGATAACTGGAGACCTAAACTTAAAGGCTCCCTGGCCATTTGCACCAAGCAATGCCTGGAATCTTCTTTGTAGAGAGGATTCCCGTAGGCCTGCATCTACTGGGCTTCATGAGAAGTCAGTTGCCTTAGAGTCTATGAGCACTCAGCTCACAGGGATGAGTGTGGCCTGAGGCACTCTTCCAGGCTTGCCCAATCAGCTCCGAGTAATGAATCTTCACAAAGAAAACTCCTCCCAACTGTCAGAACCTGGCTCCAGTGCATAACTTGAGGCCTAGGATGTCTGGCCACCTCCCAGACAGTTGGAAACATCCAGTGCATTCTTGGCCATAGCACATAATATGTAGATGAGGAAATGGGAAGCATGGTTTATTCTTTGTGCCAACTGGAGGCTTGATAAATGGGTGTATCCACCCAACTTTCTGATTAAAGTACCAATTGCAGAGGATAAAGATCTAATTCTGAGGGACCTGAGAGTCACAGCAAGTCCAAGGAGCAGAGTGGAGGAAGTTGAGGGACAGCAGAAAGGCAGTGGAATTAATCCACTCAGAATAGAGCTGAGGCTCCTGGAAGGTACCATGTTGCTGTTAATAATGATAACAATAGCTAACATTTACTGAGCACTTACCTATAGGCCAGGCACTGTGCTGAGTACTTGACGTGCCTGGATTATGGATTATGAAATGTAATCATGATGACTGCTCTCTGAGGTGTTTACCAACAGCAGGACTCGTATTGAGCTGGTATGACTATGTGCTAAAACTCTGAAATAATTTCAATCCGGTTAGCAGATAGCTACTGACCTGCTCTCCCTGAGTGGCCCCCTCTTCCTGGATGCCTCTGCCCCTCCCATGGGGAAGGAGAGCAGGGGGCTGTTCTGAGGGATCCGTGTCATACTGCATGGGTTGATACGGATTTTTATATTGTTGCGGTATACTGAATAATGGCTCCCGAGGATATCTAGGTCTTAATCCTGGAGGCTGTGGTGTTACCTGACATGTGTTAAAAGAGGCTTTGCAGATGTGATTGAGGATTGTGAGCTGGGGAGGTTTTCCTGGATTATCCCCGTGGGCCCCAAGTGCAATCAGAAGTGTCTTTGGAAGAGCAGGCACCCAGGGAGATTCGACACAAAAGGCTGATGTGATGTGAGGATTGAAGCAGAGCGAGATGCTTCTGGCTTTGAAGATGGACAGAATGACCACCATCTGAGAAGTGTAGCTCCAGAGCTGAAAAGGGACGGGGAAGGAGTTCTTCCCTAGAACCTCTGGAGGGACAAACTTCGGGCCTCCAGAACTGTAAGCAAATACATCTGAAGCCTCCTTGTTTGTAATAGTCTGTTAGAGCAGCCTTAGGGAACTAATATAATTGTCCTGACTCGTTCCCATCCAGTTAAAGAGACTGAAAGTTGACGGGGTAAGTGATTTGCTCCAGTCGTTGGTCTGCCTTTGAATTTAGGCTGTTGACTCCGGAACCCATGTTCATAACCACTAAACCAGTTTCTGGAAATGCTGAAAGGAAACTGTCATTAAACCCATTTCAACACGAGATCAGTCACAGAGGCTTAGAGAATCGCATGACTCTGTCTGAGATCAGAGCTTTGCCTAAAGGGCAGAGCTAGGATACGGAGTGCTGGGGGATCTTGTTCTGATGACTTCTGCTTTACAAAGTCCTCCTGCCCTGTGGCCTGGGCTAAATGGTGGCTGCAACTTGGAGGTTTGTGGGTATCTAGAATTCATTCCTGGTCACCAGCTGCTGGCCTCAAGGGGCGGCAGTCTCCCCCTAGTGCTGGAGGTAGGGCTGCAGGTATTCATCTTGGCCAAGTGGAAAGGCTTAGGAATGTAGGTGGAGAACTGCCTGCACCAGGCAGGAGGGCTGCCTCAGGGAGCCGTGAACACAGGGTGGGGGGAGGAAGTGGCCCTGATCCAGCCAAGCCACACACTGCTCTTGAAGAGCCCGCTTTCTGGATTTAGCAGCATCCAGAAAGATCAGTGGGAGGACACTCCTTGGCTGGCAGGGAGGCTGAGGCACACACCACAGAGGGACCCATGGGGTGTCTGTTAGCCAGGACTTTCCTGGCCAGCTATGGTGAGTTTGTGCCAGTGCCTCTGTTCAATCCTGGATTCTCTGAAGAGTTTCCTTGGGCCATCACTGTGTAGAGCTTCAGATCTGGCCTAAGAAGGCGCGCAGACACTCTATAGTCTGTGAGAAGCAAATTGTGCAAGGCATAAAGTAGTACCTAGGGACCAGATGAATACTTACTTCTCCCTGCACAACCCATTCCTCTTGGTAATTTTCTCCAAAATATCACATCTTCTGAGGCAGTATAAGACAAGCACCAAAAGATAGAGAGACCAAATCCTGATAAGGAGGAGGGGGGGGTGGGCTCCATCTGGTTGAGGCACCCAGGTATGTTCCCCAAGGATATTAGACTGAGACTTGCAAAATGAATAAGACCTGTGATAGACTGAATTGGGTCTACCAAAAAAATATGCTGAAGTCATAATCCCAGGTGCCATGAATGTGACCTTTCTTAGTAATAGAGTCTTAAGAGCCGTGCATTTAAGTTGCTTCTGTCATGTCCAACTCTTTGCCACCCTACGGACTGTAGCCCGCCAGGCTCTTCTGTCCATGGGATTCTCCAGGCAAGAATACGGGAGTGGGTTGCCATGCCCTCTTCCAGAGGATCTTCTAGACCCAGGGATAGAACCTGTGTCTCTTATGTCTCCTGCATTGGCAGGAAGGTTCTTTACCAGTAGTGTCACCTGGAAAGCCCAGTAACAGTTGTAACCAAGATAAAACGAGGTCATTAGGGTGGGCCCTTAATCCAATATGTTTGGAGTCCTTATGAGAAGAGGAAAAGGCCATGTGAAGGCTCAGAGACCTACAGATACCCAGGAAAGAGCATGTGAAAACCGAGGCAGAGACTGCAGTGATGTTGCTGCAAGCCAGGGAACACCGGGGATTGTAGGGCCCACCGGAAGATAGTGAGGGGCAAGGAGGAAGTCTGCTTCTTAGAGAAAGCAAAGTCCTTTGACGCCTTGATTTCAAGCTTTTGGGCTCCAGAACTGTGAGAGAATACATTTCTGTTGTTTTAAGTCACCCAGTTTGTTGTACCTTGTTCCAGTAGCCCTAGAAAACTAATGCAGGGTCAGGGGGTTCATGTCTTGAAGTAGCTTGTTCTTTTTCATGTCTTCTCCTTCAGACCTGGTTCAAGACCTGTCACACAGGGTCTCCAACACAGGCTGAAAGTTGATGTGTGGGAAGATACATATGCACAAAGCCCTAGTGGCTGAACGCTTTGGATCATGTTAGAGGTTAAGATGAACTCGGCTACCCAGCGGCCAGCCGTGGTGAATGAAGCTGGATGGGCAGCCCAAGGCCAGGTTGTGACGGGACTCATTCCCAAGCCAAATGCAGTATTCTCAGCTTTGGACTAACTCTTTCTCAAAGGGAGTAAACCATGTGGATATCATGTGAATTACCAGAAAGACAAAACATCAGAGTCAGCCTCTTCCTTCCCTACCCTTTTCAGAGACGCATTGGGGTTTTGGCTGAGAAAATTTCCTGCTTCCTTGTTCTAAAAAGTTGATAACTTCCTTCATTTGCACCTGTATTTGGAACAAATTGAAGAGAAGATGCAAGAGTCAGCATGATGGATATCAAAAGATGTCTTTCAATATGAGAAACCTTTGTTTGGATGCATGGTTTAAGACGAGAGTCAAAGGCACCTTGCTCTGGAAGAGTTAAACCATGATAAAGCTGGAGTCTGCAGAGCAGACCCTCTGAACCATAATCACAGCATTGTTTTGGTTTGGGATGGAGGGGAGAAGTCGAGCAAATCCTTGGGATCAGGATTTTTGATGAAGATAACCTCAGGGAGCCATGGAGCAAGAAATGTCTGCCCACTCAGGACTGTACCCCTCGAGGGAGGAGTCAGGGCAGGGCAAGAGCCTGAGTGCTCAAGGAAGCACAGAGGTGTGGAGAATGAGCTTTCCATCCCTTGAAACTTTATAGCCTGTGTGTGTCTACGTGACACCATCCTGGAAGGAGGGCTCCAGTGGAAGATGGGGGAAGGCAAGAGGAACAGTCTTCAGATCCACACTGAGATATTAAAGGTGTGGAATACTGAGGAGGAGCCAGGTGAGAGGAAATACCAGCTTAGTATCAGAAGACATGGGAAGGGAACTCAAACCTGGGCTCTGTAACAACCTAGAGGGTTGGGAAGGGGAGCGAGGTGGGAGGGAGGTTCAAGAGGGAGGGGACATAAATATACCTGTAGCTGATTCATGTTGATGTTTGGTAGAAACCAACACAATGCTGCAAAGCAATTATCCTTCAAATAAAAATAAATATATTAAAACACACTGAAAAAAAAAGAAAATGGGATATTTTTGGCTTTTCTATAAGTTTGTTGACTGTTTTGCAAACTCTATTTCTTTGGAGGCCTCAGTTTTTCAGTTGGACCAAAAAAGGCACATGCATATGTGTATCATTTATTATCATTTGTATGGCATATATCATATGTATGGCAGTGATGGTGGTTTAGTCACTAAGTCATGTCCGACTCTTGTTACCCCATGGACTGGAGCCTGCCAGGCTCCTCTGGAATTTCCCAGGCAAGAATACTGGAGTAGTTTGTCATTTCCTTCTCCGGGGAATCTTCCCAACCCAGGGATTGAACCCAGATCTTCTCCAGTGCAGGCCGATTCTTTACTAACTGAGCCACCAGGGAAGCCCTGTGTGGAAGCACATGTGTGTGTGTATGTTTGTGTATGTCATATATATTCCTCTAAACCCAGAGCAAGGTCGTGATCTTGAGGACAGGGGCCTGAGTCAAATGCCTCTGAAAGAAACTGTAAGGAGTTACTTAACTGAACTTAATAGAACAAATGTCTACTGATGAGCCTTTGCCTAAAGGCAAACACAGTAAACTGGCCCTTCACTGCAGGCTTCTGGGCATCTCAAGGAGCAGCTTGTTTTCACCCTGACATTTGCCACCACTTTGAGGTAGCATGAGAGCAATGCTGGGCTGGTCTATAGAAAAAATGATTAGATTCCCACAGACCTCTCAGGATGGGGCCATTCTAAGGTGAAATGATGGTGTCCCTAGGGTTGGGAGGCAGAGGAGGAATCCCCCCCAGCCTGTAGCCCTATTCTCTTGGTGGGAGAGGGGGAAGGAAGCAGGCAATTAGGCCTCTGGGTAAGAGGTACCCTTCCCCCAGGCCCCTGGCTTCTCATGCCTTGTCTGCTCCCAACTGACCTCTGTGTGCTTCCCAGAGCTCCATCAGTCCGCAGCTCTCCTCTGTACAGGCTTTCCTCTACTGCTTAACCACCTCCTACGACATGCTGAGAATTCCCAGGTCTGAGTCCCAGGCTTGGCTATTCTATTGCTTGGGTGACATCTCCACCTAGATGTCCCAGTGCATGCACGAGTGCTAAGACGCTTCAGTCGTGTCCAACTCTTTTCGACCTTATGGACTGTAACCCACCAGGCTCCTCTGTCCATGGAATTCTCCAGACAAGAATACTGGAGTGGGTGGCTATGCCCTCCTCCAGGGGATCTTCCTGACCCATGGATTGAATCCACGTCTCTTGTGTCTCCTACATTGGTACGCAGGTTCTTTACCATTAGTGCCACCTGGGAAGCCCTAGATGTCCCAGAGGATCCTCAGACTCAACATGTTGAAATCAAAGTCTGCATCCTTGTATTCAAACCAATTTTGCTTTCTCTGTGAATAATGCAACCTCTAGTTGGTCACCCAAGAGAGAAACAGGATATCACTCTGAGCATCCTTCCTCTGTCCCCCATGGAACCCTGAGTCCTGACAATTCTACTCCTTTAACATCTCCTGTATCTGCCTGGCCTCTCCATCCTCACTCTGCTGGCTCTTGGCAGACTCCTAGCTGGTCTCCCTGCCTCTGAACTCATTTTCTCCTCTCTCCTCCTATAGACCAGGAATCAGCATTTTTTTTTTTTTTTTTGTCTATAAAGGGCCAGGTGGTGGACACTTTTGGCTTTGTAGCCCCAAAGGTCTTCAGCGCAACTACTCAACCCTGTCATTGCTGTGTGAAAGCAATACAGATAGTACTCAGTAGAATGAGTGTGGCTGTGTTCCAAACAAGCGTCACTTACTTACAAAGACAGATGGAGGGCCAGATTTGCCCCACAAGTCATAGTTTGCTGGCCCTGGCTCTACACTGGGATCAAGACGATCTTTCTAAAAGTCAAGCTCAGCTGTATTTGCTGTCTTGCTTAAAGACCTTCACTGTCTCCCTCTCAGCTCCAAGCTCTTCCCAAAGCCTGGTAGATATGACCCCTTGCCAGCTCTCACACTGGAGACTGCACTGTGCCCCCTGCAGAATTTGTAGCATGATATATCTTGTTTGCTAAACCGCTCCCTCATGGCTCAAGTGGTAAAGAATCCACCTGCAATGCAGGAGACACAGAACACAGGAGTGAGATCCCTGAGTCGGGAAGGAGGAAATAGCAACGCACTCCAGTATTCTTGCCTGGAAAGTGCCATGGACCACAAAGAGTCAGACACGACTGAGCACGCACACGCTAAATATATCTTGTTTGCAGTTCCCAGAACACGTGGTTCTGTTCATCAATGCCATGCATTAGCCTATCTGTTCCCTGGGCCTGGAAGGCATTTCTCTTCCTACCAGCAAGTTTCTGGGGATGCTGTTCATCTTTGTAGACTCAACTCAGGTGCCCTCCTTTCTTGTCTTCATTCACTGATCCCTTCATATGTGTTTTCATTTCACATTTATTTATGAACCACTTGGTGAGCAGTTCCTATGCTCCAGGAATGCCTCAGGGCATGATAAACTAGGAGTGAAGCCTGGGAACTATTTGGCATGGACTTGATGTCAATAAATTGAAACCTGAGGCATTTTCTTCAAATGAGAATACTTACAGGATTAAGAGAAGTTACTTATACAATTTTAAATTTGTGTCCAGTAACTGGAACATTTGTCCAAGGTACACTATAATTCAGTTTTTAGAAAATACTTGGAGTTATTCTGTGACTAACAGAATAACAGCATTCTGTTTATAGAATGTTCATTTATTACATGCAAACATTTTAAAAGCAGCATAAATTTTGTAATCTCTTTCTGGCATTGTTTCTTCTTGAATTTTATTAGAAGTATAAAGTAAATGAATACAGGCCTCTCTGGAGTTCTAAAATGCTATGGGACCATGGCATCCCAACGGGGCAGCGGAAGGAGGTATCTTGAGCTGCTTTCCTCATCTCTAACACTTCCCCATCAAAGCTATGCCAGACATACTTACAACATAGGGCTTGTTTGAAAATAGAGCTTTAATTCTATTCCTATTCCACACGGGTTGCTAGCTCCATCAGTTCCTGGGTAGAAGTTCTGCAGGTGTCACTGACCAGAGCTGAGCACTGTTCTAGCTGCTGAACATACCGTGGTGTCCCAGAGAGACACAAGGTGTCCCCGCTCCCAGAACTTTCATTACTATGTAAGTCACAAGTAAATAGACAAGATGGCGTGAGTTCTTAATGACAAAAGAAATTATCCAGGTGATGTGATGTAGAGGGATGTAGAGGGATGTGAGTGGAAGAGAGATCAGACAGAGCCACCGAGCAGCTCCACTGGCCACAGCGAGAGTTCTGAGTTGCACACTGGAGACCATGCTCCCACTAACCTCGACTAGCTCTGTAATTAAGCCTGACACTTTCCATCTATTTGTTTGTTTGCTCCTCTGTCTCTCCCTGTTGACGCTGAGCTTTTCATCAGCAGCCATCACACTGAGCACTCCTACATTCTTTGTTCCAGAACTGTTTTGTTAGAATTTGCTGAACAAGTACCTACTTGCTGCCTGCATTGTTGCCACTAACCGCAATAAGTGATGTAGGGAGACCAAGGAGGCATCAGGGGAAACCTTGAAGTTCAGTTCAGTGGCAAGCCAATGAAGGGCCCACTTCAAAGGCTGAAGAAAGATAGTAATGCATGTGCCTTAAATTTACCTTGGAAATCAAGAGCAGACATCTCCTAAACAGGTGCCATGGGGGGCTCACCAATCATTTAAGTATCTGAAAAATAGTCAAAGATGAACACACAGAAAATGTGGCTGATTATGGTGACACCTCTAAATGAAAATAGTCACTCTGAAGTTTGATCCTTTGGTAAAGACAAAGTACTCTCAGTTTGGATAGGAGAAAATCCTAGATTTTAAATCCTACTTTTCAAACAAAAATATTTTTAAACATATTCTTTATTTCCCAAACATGAAAGGAATACTCACTCACCAAAGAACATTGGAAAAGCATGGAAAATTGTATGAAGTGCTCATTTTAGTCTGTGATCAGTACGACTCCTATGATCACAACAATTAGGAATAGGTGGGGAAATAACATTTGCTTCTCTTTTTTAATTGTAGCAAAACAAACATAACACAAAATGTACCATTTTAACTATCTTTAAGTGTGAAATTTAATGGCATTAAGTACATTCCTAATGTTGTTCAACCATCACTAATATCTGTTTCTAGAACTTTTTCATCATCCCATACTGAAACAGTAGCAATTCATCTGCCCCTCCCTCAGCTTCTGGTTCAGTTCAGTTCAGTCACTCAGTCATATTTGACTCTTTGTGACCCCTTGAACCGCGGCACACCAGGCCTCCCTGTCCATCACCAACTCCCGGAGTTTATCCAAACTCATGTCCATTGAGTCAGTGATGCCATCTCATCCTCTGTCGTCCCCTTCTCCTCCTGCCTTCAATTTTTCCCAATGTCAGGGTCTTTTCAAATGAGTCAGCTCTTTGCATCAGGTGGCCAAACTATTGGAGTTTCAGCTTCAACATCAGTCCTTCCAGTGAACACCCAGGACTGATTTCCTTTAGGATGGACTGGTTGGATCTCCTTGTAAGGGACTCTCAAGAGTCTTCTCCAATACCATAGTTCAAAGCATGAATTTTTCAGCATTCAGCTTTCTTTATAGTCTAACTCTCACATCCATACATGACTACTGGGAAAATCATAGCCTTGACTAGGTGGACTTTTGTTGACAAAGTAATGTCTCTGCTTTTTAATATGCTGTCTAGGCTGGTCATAACTTTCCTTCCAGGAAGTAAGCATCTTTTAATTTCATGGCTGCAATCACCATCTGCAGTGATTTTGGAGCCCAGAAAAATAAAGAGAGCCACTGTTTCCACTGTTTTCCCATCTATTTGGCTTGAAGTGATGGGACTGGATGCCATGATCTTAGTTTTCTGGTATCATCTGCATATGTGAGGTTATCGATATTTCTCCTGGCAATCTTGATTCCACCTTGTGCTTCTTCCAGAACAGCATTTCTTATGATGTACCCTGCATATAAGTTAAATAAGCAGGGTGACAATATACAGCCTTGACGTACTCCTTTTCCTATTTGGAACCAGTCTGTTGTTCCATGTCCAGTTCTAACTGTTGCTTCCTGACCTGCATACAGGTTTCTCAAGAGGCAGGTCAGGTGGTCTGGTATTCCCATCTCTTTCAGAATTTTCCACAGTTCATTCTGGTAACCTCTATCAGTACTTTTTATCACTGAATTTGTCTATTCTAGGTACCTCATTTAAGTGGAATCATACAATGTTTGTCCTCTGTATTGGGCTTTTCATCCATGTCACATGTGTCAGAATGTCCTTCCTTCTTAAGAGAGCTAGACTGATTAAACAATGAGGCCATTAGACTGGATTGCCTCTAATGCCTGGCTGGCCTTTGTAACCAAATCAAAACCCAAGCTTGTAAATGTCTCAAGTTTAAGAAATTGAAACCTAAATACAGTTGATCATAAATAGGCTTTCCCAAAAGAGGTAAAATGCTTAAGCTATAGCTAATCAAATCATTTCTTTGCTTCACACTGTCTCATAAGTCTTTCCCTTACTACTGCCGGTAGAAGACTCCTAACACTTCAGGTTTGGTGTTACTCACTATGAATCTATTTTTGCTCAAATATACTCTTAAAAATTTTAATATTCCTCATTATATCTTTTAACCAGAGTGAGTAATATTCCATTTTATATCACTGTTTATGCATTCATCCATCAATGGGCATTAAGGTTTTTTCCCACCTTTTTGGTATCGTGAAAAATGCTGCTATGAACACGAGTGTGCAAATAGCTACGTGAACCCCTGTTTTCAGTTCTTTGGTGCATGTGCCTAGGAGTGGAATCAATGGATCATATGGTGATTCTGTCTGTAACTTTTTTGTGGAACTACCAAATGGTTTTCTATTTCTTTTAGCAATATGCACCAGTTTCTCCATACCCTAATGAACATTTATTACTTTTTCACTTTTGATCCTAATGAGTGTGAATTGGTACCTTATTTTAGTTTTACTTTTAATTTGCATTTCCCCAAATGCATGTCTTTTTTCCATGGGGGAGGAGACTAAGTTACAGCAAAAGTAACTTATTTGAATTCACAGAGCTGGTTTGTAGGTTACAGATGCTAATCTGTAGACACAAGATTCAAACCCAGTTTCCTCTGACTCTGTGTTTTTAATTGCCTTGCTGGTTTGCCTCCTCTTAGATCAGACATACTTGAGGTGGCTAGTGGTATAGGTCAGAAATGGTTTTCAGCAAGAAGTCACCCATTAAGTGGGAGATTCCCTAGTTATACAGACCTACATCACAGCGTTTGTTTAATGACCACTGAAAGATGGTCTTTGCTTTCAAAGATCCCTCAAACTTTGAGACAGTATTTTCAGACTTGAAGTGAAGAAGGTTTATTGCTTTAATTTTTAAGAATGATTTTATTTATTTTTGGCTGTGCTGGGTCTTTGCTCCTGTGCAGACTTCTCTCTAGTTGTACAAACAGGGCCTACTTTGTAGTTACAGTGTAGGTAGCATTGTGGTCACTTCTCTTGTTGTGGAGCACAGGCTCTAGGGCACGTAGGCTTCAGCAGTCACAGCCCTTGGGCTCAGTAGTTGTGGCTCCGAAGCTCTAGAGCACAGGCTCAATAGCTGTGGCGTATGGGCATACTTGCTCCACCACCTGAGGGATCTTCCCGGACCAAGGATCGAACCTGTGTCTCCTGCATTGGCAGATGGATTCTTTACCACCTGAGCTACCTGGGAAGCCCTGTTTCTTTAATTTTTCAATCCATTATATATGATGTTTTTATAAATCATATTAAATATGAAATACTAGAAGAAAAGACATTCATAAAATAAAAACATAATAAAAAACATACATAATATATAATATCTTGTTATTTGAGTCACTGCAAAAAAAAAAAAACTTGCTCTGTCAAATAACTGTAAATATTTACTTACTTTCAGTTTCTGTACTTATCTCATGGTGGATCAGTAAGAGAGCACAGAGATCACTGTCCACAACCTACATGTGGAGGGCAGAGCATGATCCTAAATGAGAAGACACATGTATTGAATTTAAAGGATAAATGCAAGTTGTGCCTTGTTAACATGGAATACACAGATCTCTATTGTTTCCACATATTTTCTTGAGGGACTAGAACTTGGAACACAGGGCAAATTCCATGAGCCTTAAAATTTGGCTGCCAAGAATTGATGAGGTAAAAATTAAAATAGACTTTGGAGTCAGGCTGATCTAGGGTTAAGTTCTAGAAACTGTGTGTTCCCAGTTGGGTGGTCTTGAGCAAGTCAGTTCTTCTTTCTGAGCCTTATTATCATCATCCTAAAAAAAAAAATAAAAATAAAAATAACTGAGGCTAGAAAAACCCTGTCCTATAGGGATGCTGTTAAGATGGAATGGCACCAAGTATGTAGTTCACTTAGCATAGTGCCCAGTCTGTCATAGCTACTCAGCCAATAAATGGTAGTCCCTTCCCTTTTCCCTTGGCAGAGCTCTGACAGCTTTCAGAAGCTGCCAGCAGAGTAAGACCACAGCAGTCTAAAAATGCATCCTCTCTTAATTACTGTTTGGTTTGGAGGGAGACTGACTCATCTTTAGCCTCAATGGCAGCAGCAGGTCCTGGTCAGGAGAGAGGCAGTCCTGGGTCTCTGCCCTCACCCTGGAGCTCTGCCTCTCCCCAGCATGCTCTGGGCTTCTGCCACACCAGGGCCATCCAGATTCAGCAAAGCAAAAATACTGGTAACATTCCTTTTAATTTGAAAAAGGTGCACTTTGAAAGAGCCCAATAAGGGTTCCTTACAAAGCAGATGTAGTGTTTCCCATTATCCTGGCTTTACTTTGAAAGAATCAAGTACTTTACAGAAGATTCTCACAGCATCTTTGAAAACCTGTGAAATCCTGATATCCCCGAATCTTGGTGAATAAATGGTGTTCCCCATCCTCTCCTTTTTCCTTTCGGCAGGACGTTTTTGGACATAATGCCCGGTAGGTATTTGGTTTGGATCTGGGTTGAAGTTCTAAACCCACAATGCCAGTTGTGTGACCTTGGAAGAATCACATATAAAATGGGTTTATAATTATCATTGTAATGCAAAAGTTTATTTCTTTGGAAAGGAAAATTTTCTCTCCCTAAGTAGAAAAGGGCAGATGGGTTTAGGTACAACTGAATGTTTTGGGGCTCATGGCTTTGGAAACAGTATCAAGGATGTTCTGTTTCTGATCTAGAGTAGCAGGGTTACCTCTGGGCTGGTAGAGTGTAAACTTTTACCGTGTAGAGGGCATACATCAAAGACTAGTTTGGCTGCCTGCACACCTCATAGTTAGCTATTCTGAAATGTGAGCACAACTGCTGAACAAAGAAATACTGCATTCTTCATTCTTTAAAGGAGCTCTAAACTTATGCCAATAACAGGGAACCTGTGTTTATCTGGATTACTTCTCTAAAAAATTGATAGCTCAGCACAGGCCTGGAAAAAAGGGATGAGGAGTCACGGGGACCACATGGCCCAAGAACTTTCAACTGGCTTCATGCTCACAATATGTAGGACTGTGTTTTCCCTGTTTCTTCAGTGGATTGGCCTTTCCACAAGCCTTCAGGAGAGGCCAGGCATCAGCCTGCTCCTGGAGAGTGGCGCCCAAGCAAAATGATAGATGTACCAGTGTTGGACCAGTGCTCTGAGAAGCTCAGCAAGGTGCCTTGATGCTGGCACCTTACTCATTAGCAGTTCACACCTTTCACGCATCTTTGGATTCACTCCATACCCTACTGTTTCCTCCTTGTCTTAACACCCAAAGAGCTTTTGCTTTCTAGGTGAAAACCTTGGTAACCTGGCCAAGCTGCCTTAGACTGCCTTATGCAACATCTCTCCTACTTTGACCTTGACCTTAGAATCCTTTCCACCTCAGAGCTGTCTTATAAGCAGCCCTCCACCTCACTTTTACCCCATGCCCAGCATAACTTGTTCATCTTGAATATGTATTGGGCTGGTGGGATTGGAGGTAGGCCACTTCTCTTGAAATTCAATCAGTGGATATATTAGGAAGCCTGAGTGTGGTAAGAGGATATAGATGGAAACGAACAGTCCCTTCTGTTTTTAAATCAACCATAGGACTAACCATAAACATGTTTTGAGTTTTCCTCTGTGTTCTGACTGATCTTTTAACTTTTAAAGGAAAAGAGCCCCTGAAAACATGCTCTCTTAAAATAGTCAGGAGAGAGATAACTTTCCATTTTCTTTGCTAAAGGAGGGACAGAGGCATGGGCAACCCAGAGGGATGTATATTCCCCCACATCCTTGATATTTTTATTTTGAATTTGTTATCATGATTGTACAACTGGTAGAACATGTACCACTGGAAAGATGTAGAAATGTCTGTGTGGGATGAAGGACTTTCATAACTGTTGTTAAAGACCTATAGGAAAATTTACTATCATAAATCATGCGGGTTTCTTTCTTTTTTTTTTTTTAATCATCTTGGAACATGGGTGAACTAACAGCCCAAACTAAAATGGTTCTGTAGAAAAGCGGACTTTGTGCTTAGAGGGCTTCATGATTCAGGGGAAGAGAATAGACTTTAGATTTAACTTTTTTTACATGAGACAGGACCAAAAAATCCACAAATTCTTTATTTAAAAGAACTGTATTTATGGGGCTTCCCTGGTCACTCAGACAGTAAAGAATCTACCTGCAATGCGGGCAACCTGGGTTCAATCCCTGGGTTGGGAAGATCCCCTGGAGGAGGGCATGACAACCCACTCCAGTATTCTTGCCTGGAGAATCTGGATGAACGGAGGAGCCTCGCAAGGTACAGCCTGTGGGGTCGCGGAGTTGGTCACAGCTGTGTGACTAAGCACAGCACATACCTATTTGTGTATTTTAACAGTTCATCTTTGGAGTAATACTGCTGTTTTGTTATAAAAGCATTTTGATGAAGCTACTGGTTATTCAAATATAAAACCCTGGACCTAAAATGGAGGGGAGACCTAAGACAAAAGGAAGATAAACTATTCTGCTTATAAAGTAAAAGGAGTCTCTGTTAGTCAGAGAGGTTTTTGATTGTTAACTAAGAAGGTAGAGAATC
Organism: Antilocapra americana; assembly: GCA_007570785.1. NCBI lineage: Eukaryota > Metazoa > Chordata > Mammalia > Artiodactyla > Antilocapridae > Antilocapra > Antilocapra americana. The sequence continues at coordinate 4,170,224 of ML661897.1, forward strand.
CAGAAATACAGAGTCTGGGACTCTAAGAGACAGAGTGAAAAGAAGACTCAGGAGTAGGGACTTACGTGTGGGAGGAGTAGGTCCAGCAATATGATGGCAGGTGGGTGATGGGAGAGGCAAGGGTGTACTGAGGCATGGTTGTTGCCCAGATAGAGTTCCACGCCAGTGCTGGAAAATTCTCCACCACCTCTCCATCTTTTTTCCAACTTAAATTACAGTGGAAGAGGAAGGGAAAAAAGAGGAGACAACCTTGAGCTGACCAAATTTTAATCTTGAATTGGCCAAGTTTATGCAAAGAAGCTGTTAAATTAGCCATGATTTTAGTTAAATTTTATTAAATTATAATTATAGCATCATCCTTCTTTGAGTCAATGCCTCTGAAACACACACCAACACTCAGGAAGTCTGCTGAGTTTTCATCCAGACTTGGTGATTACAGTGGTCATTTTTTTCCTGGGAATTGATGACATGCTAGAGTGGTTTCCTGTCTCCATGCCACCTATTTCTTCCCCATCACAGCCCCTCCCACGTCTGTCTGTCTGTTTCCCTTTCTCTTCTTCTGGAGCTTCAAGAGGGCAGACACTCTGGAGACCACTTTCATGTCTGTATCTTGATTCTTAAGCAGAGTGCTCGGAAACGTAGTGGGTACAAACAATTGTTTGTTGAATGAATGCCTGAAAAAAGGAGGGAGGAATGCCCAGGAGAGGAGGAGTAGTCTCAGTGGGAGCAAAGGAAGGGATGGTCAATAGTCCTGGGGATGAAGTAGGCCTTTGGTTGGATCATAAAACTTGGTGTCCGGAAGCCACCAACATGGCTGCAGGGTATAAGGACCAGACAATTCAAGGTGGGACAGAGATAGCACAGGAAAGTTGCTGTAATCCTGTATCAGTGAGCTAGTATTCAGTGAGCTAGCAAGTGTCTGATTCCCTCTGATAGTCTAATTAACTATCAGCCTGCCGAAACGGTGGCTCAGACGTAAAGCATCTGCCTGCAATGCAGGAGACCTGGGTTCAATCCCTGGGTCGGGAAGATTCCCTGGAGAAGGAAATGGCAACCCACTCCAGTACTCTTGCCTGGAAAATTCCATGGACTGAGGATCCTGGTGGGCTATGGTCCATGGGGTCGCAAAGAGTCGGACAAGACTGAGCAGCTTCACTGAATACTGATAAAATGTTGTCAGGTAGGGAGGGGATTGAGTAGGCTGGTTCGGTTCAAAGTATCAAAGTCTTCCAAATTCTCCCTAAAAAACAGGTATGATGCCAACTCTGTGAACAGGACTCTCATCCTGTCTCACTACAGTCATTTACTTAACATTTTGAACTCTCCTTTAGTATGTTGTGCCAGTATGTGAAGCCAGAAGCTCAGAGAAAACCAAGATGTTCTGCCACAAATCCTAAAACACCACTGGATTATGTTATTCCCTCTTCTGGCACCTTCAATGGCTTCTTCTTGCCTTCAAGAGGAGGTGGGGCTTGTCTCACACAGTGGTTATGGGGAGTATTTGATGCCTTGCTGCTAGAGTAAACCTTCTTGAGTGGGAAGGCTGAGAATCCTCATTCCTTACAGATTCTGTTAGGGAAGAGGAATGGGAATGAGAATAGAAGCCCTGGGGGGTGGGGAGGGGGAATCCCTAGTGGATGGAAGAGAGTGAGAGATTGTTGCTGGGCAGAGACTTGAGTAGGCTGGGTGATAGTGAAAGGAAGTGGTGAGAGCTGACACCTCTGTTGGCAGCAAACTTCCTCTTTCCTATTTCCTCCTCTTCCCACTCAGCCTCTCTGGCTGGATTCTTCATATTGCTGTCTAACCCATTATTAGTTAATAGATAAAAATCCTTAGAGCTGAGGCTGACTCAGAGTTAGCACTGAATAAATATTTGTTACTCTTGAGCTTATTCTATTCTATTTTTTCTGTTTCTCACTGCTCATGATTTTGCTACTTTTAAAAAAGGCTTGAATCAGTGTGCAGCACGTCACGGTGAATGTGGGGTGAGAGTGGTATCCAGGAGGTTTGGTGAGGAGACCAATCCAAGTATGAGATGGTAGGTAGGAAGGTCCAATGTGAGAATCAAATGAAAATGACATCCCTCTGCTGCTGGGCTTGGGTCAGAAGGCACCAGTTAGTTGCCTCTTAAATTTTCACTGAACAACATGCAGGGTGGTATTTGACTGGGCTTTGAAGTGAGGCTAGAATTATCTGCTAATGAGAGAAAGAGATGTTCAAAGTGACATTTTCTCTGTTGGAGATCTAAAGAAGCGGCAGCAAGAAGGAATTCTGTGACTATAATAATAAAAGAATGTGGGCCAAATGGAAAAAGAGAGAGAGAGAGAGAGAGAAGAGAAATGTATGTAAAAGCATGGGAGAATTTTGCCTTCCAGATTTCTGAATAAGCTTTCCTCATGCCATGGGACTTAGGAAGATCCCCATGGAAGTCAGATGTGTGTGCAGTGACACCAGGCGGGTGGTCTTCCTGCCCAGAGATGTTGTGCCCACCCACCAACATAAGCAGAAAGCTGAGCATGGTTCCTGGGAATGCTATTAGCATGCGCTGAGTCATTTGCTCCGGAGCTGTGTTCTTAAACATAACGTAAGAACAGTTATGTTCTTAAACATAAGTTGGGCAGAATTCCTCTCTGCCCCACTGTCTGAAGAATAGGTCCTGCTGTTTAGTTGACCAGGGTATGTCCCTGGTGAGTTCTCCAGCTTCATCTCCTGCTTACCTCACCCATCTGTATCAGCCACGATTCTGTGTCATAGAAATGCTGGTGAGTGCTCAGACACACTATCCTCTTGTCCAACTCCATGTCTATATACATATCTTCTCCCATCTGGATTTCTTTCCCCTCTTTATATGCTTGTCAAGCTTCTATCCATCCTTCAAAACCTAGATCAAATAGTCTTTCCTTTCGATAGCTTTCTCTGAAATACTGCCATCCTTGTTTAATATAATCTTTTGATAGCAATAAAATAACATGTACTTATTTATATTCTCTTTGCCTGCAATGCAGGAGACCTGGGTTTGATCCCTGAATTGGAAAGATCCCCTAGAGAAGGGAATGGCAATCCACTCCAGTATTCTTGCCTGGAGAATCCCATGGACAGAGGAGCCTGGTGGGCTACAGTCCATGGGGTCACACAGAATCTGACACAACTGAAAGACTAACACACTTTGATAGCAATAAAATAACATGTATGTATTTCTATTCTCTTTTAAGTGTGTTTTTCAAGAGCATTCTTTTATTCAGTAGATATTTATTTAGTACCTACTATGTACTGGACACTCAGGGTAAGGGATATATATTGCTCATCTTTGTTTTTCATTGAAATAAGCAAGTGCTGTAGAAGTTAGAAAAAATGAATGAGTGACTATATGAATGAATGAAATGAACCATCTCTCCTCAGCTCTTCAAGTTCCTACCAAAAATCTGGTTTGATGTGCCATGAAAATTTGAGTACTCTGAGCTCCTAGAGAAAATTCTGACACTTTTCTCTGGGATTCTCTGGCTGCCTATAATTTTTTGTAAGCCAGAGAGTTCTATGGAGTTCTCCAGAGAAGAACTCTCTCTGATGATCATCCAGTCTCTACTTTTCTGAACTCATGTGTTCCTGTGGTTCTGGAGGTTAAAATAAAGCAATGACATCATGAGTTATCATCCTTTTATCATGTCATGGATGGGCTTCTTGGCCTATATCCCACCAGGGGGGAGGCTGACCACCCAAACCTGCCTTTCTGCCTGTCTCTGTCTTGTTGTCCAATTAAGACCAAGGCTGAAGCAATTAGGTTTGTTTGCTTGTTTGTTTTCCTCTAAAAGTACTCTGTACCAATTTCAAAGACAACTCTCAAAATGGGATTTGAGGAATAAATAGGCCTGCCATACAATCACATTCTTGTCTTCTCTGGGAAAGACATAATAGAGTCCTGTTTAGATTTGATGACGAATAGCTTGGTCTATGTGTTTCCAGGTTCTTGGCTGTAATTAGAACATTTCTATAAAGGGTGACTGAATCAATAGGACTGATTTCTTCTTACCAGTGCCTGAATGTAGATATAAAATGATGGATCGGCACGCTCAAGATGATCTCCTGGAGAGTGATGTACTAGAAACAGTACTTATTGGGAGTCAGAAGTACCAGGCATCAGCTCCCAGCTCTACATTTACCAAAGGGTGACACTGGGTAAATCACTCACCTCCTCCTTTGTAAAAAGGCAGATAATGCTAACTTGGCAGAGATGTCTTAAGGTTCAAATGAGGCGATGTAGACAAAGATCCTAGCACACAGAAGATGGTAATATGTGTAAATTTCCTATGTTTCTTTGGAACCTAGGTGTTCTTTATACTCATGTTGCCTTTGGAGCCTCCCTTTGAAAATGACTATCAGAGTCCTATGTCAAGTGACAATATTACAGCTACCATTTATTGAAATGCTGGTGATTCATTCTCTGCTCTGTGGTCCTGTTCTCTCAGGGTCTGCATCTTTAAGGAAGGGAGGACACTTGTCTGGCCATGGACTCCCTTCCCAGTTGTCCATGTAGAATGGAAAAAGAGAGACTTAATCCAACAATTTTGAGATGCTTGAGAGAACTGTCTACATTATCTGAGATCAGCGACTGTGGCCTGTCAATAAGGTAACTTATCCCACCTTTATTAGGTGGGGTGAGGGATACAGCAAGGGGCCCACAATGTTCACAGTGGACCACATCCAAGAGGACACAACCTGTGACACTCAAGCCCTGGCTAAAGCCAGGCTGAGCCTCTCTAGGGGGCTGGGTCGTCCCCTCAGCACCCCAACTACTGCCAGGATCCAATTACTGCAGCGTTCACCGCCAGTTCACACCCTTGCACAGAAAGGGCATACTTGAGCATCCTGAAGGTGCTCATTCTGCCTGGAGTTGTCACTTGGATTCTTGCTTGTTCCTGGTTCCCTCCTGTCTTGCCAGCTGGCATTGTATCGGTGTTTTGATTGACTCTTAATGAGGCTTCTGAATAATTCTTGCTCTTATACTTTTGTGGATGAGCTGTTCCCAGTACGCTTTTTCTCATAGCTGAGAGCTGCAGCCTCCCCATGAGAGTAAAGAAGAGATCAGTGGATGAGCTGCCTGAGTTCTCACCAAGACTGGAAAGTCTGAGTCACCTGGCCTCACAGAGTGCCCAGCAGAGCTCCAGATCAGAAGGAGACAGAAACCTCTTCCCAAGCTGTCAAGTCGGGCCTCAAAGCTACACTTTGCCCTTTGTTGGGAACTTCTGTGAAGACTAACCTTGGGCTGATGACTTTTGTCCCTGTTTGAAACAGAGAAGGGAAAGATCACAAGTGCCTAGAGTGACTCAATGCTGAGTGATGGAATTTCTTCTTCAGCTAATCAGGATTTTTTCCAAGAAGAGTCAGTAATTAGAAAGACACTTTATATAGTGACTTAAGAACAAAACCCTGCATTTTATATTATTGAACTGTCAACATATGAATGAGGTTCTTTGTGTTTTCTTCAACCTCTGTTTTAATCAGGTAGCAGGATTTAATTAATTTCACAGTTCATGAAATTGTACAAGGTAGAATATATAGCCTTTCACTGAAGCCTTGACTTGAAAGCATCATGTGTCCTTTATAGAGAAGAGTGATGGAAAATGTAAGCAGAGAGAGCAGAGTATCTTGGAGATGGAGAAGGGCTCTAAGTTCAATGATGAGTTCAGCTCCTGCTCCACCTTGCTTTATTCTCTAGGAAAATGAGCAAACCTGAGAGTGACTGGCTTCTTGGTGTGTAGAAGGCAGAGTTCTGGACACTGGAGTGGCAGAGTCCCACCTGGCATGGAAACAGCTGGTTTTCAAGGGGCTGCTTTGGGTTCAGCAAAGACTCATGATGACAATGATGGACTTGGAGTTAGAGAGCCCTCCTCTTGTGGAGGCCTCCCATATTTTGACATGGCTTTATGAAAAGAAGGGTCTACCCCTTGTAACTGAAACTGGATTAATGCCACCCTGGTAGAATGATAACTCAGAGTCATGTTTAATTTGATTTAAAGAGGATATGGAAGTTTTTTCTTTCTTGTATGCCTGGAGATGCAAACTGAGATTCATACTTTCATTTATAAAATAAGTAGAGCCTTTAGTGTTACCTACTTGCAGAAAGGCCCTCAATAGGAATGTTATACATTGGTAATTTTATCCTTAAAAATAAGAGTTTGGTTTTTTATCTTGTTTTAGCTGAAATGTCAAATTTTCTTTGAAACCCCATGGACTTTAGCCCACCAGGTTCCTCTGTCTATGGAATTCTCCAGGCAAGAGTACTGGAGCCGGTAGCCGTTCCCTTCTCCAGGGCATCTTTCTGACCCAGGGATTTAACCCAGGTTTCCTGCATTGCCTGCAGATTCTTTACTGTCTGGGCCACCAGGGTAGCCCTTATGCACCATGTCAATATACAATTCAAGTGAAAGTGTAAATGTCCTAATTGGAGTTGGTGGAACCCAGAGCCCTTCTACTTGGCCTGTCTGTCACACTGATTGACTATAAGTGAAGCCTGTGGCGTACAAGGGCTCTGATAGTCAGCTTGGAGCCATCCTGTGGGTCACAGACTTGCTGTGATAAGTAGGTGGCTGAGATATCAAGTAGCTAACTTCTGGGTCATGCCAACCTTCCTTACCGTTTTCCTCAAGGTCCTTTATCATGTGGCCCATTTCCCCCCTGACAGCTCTATCCTTTGCTACTTCTGTCCATCTTTGTATTCTGAGGGACAGCCCTGGTGTCCAGCTCAGTGCCTAGTGCAGGTAGGTGCTAAATAAATGAATATCAATGATGTAATACATATCATTTGAGAGACATCATCTTGCAGCCCAGATTATTCAGGGAAATGGAATAAAATTGGGGGGATGACAGAGAGAGAGATAGAAAAAAAGTTAAGCTTTATTTATTTATTTTTTTTGCTCTTTTAGTTCAGGATGACATCTACACAGTTCTACCCACACTGGAATTTAACATACAAGCTACTTGCATCTTTTGCTATACCTCTTCCAACTCACAGGGCATGGCTACACACACATGCATACACATTGTTTAAAACCAATTGAGGGATAGAGAAGTCAAAAAGAAGGTGATCAAAATAACATGCTAGCGATGCTACATCAGAGAATGTGTTTTGAGTAAGCTTCCTCCTTCTTGTCCTTAAATCTTGACTTTGGAAAGAGCTGCCTTAGCTCAGTAATTGGCCTTATTTAACCAGCCAGCTTAACCTCAAGGCTCCAAAATCACTGCAGATGGTGACCGTAGCCATGAAATTAAAGGACACTTCCTCCTTGGAAGGAAAGTTATGACCAACCTAGATAGCATATTGAAAAGCAGAGACATTACTTTGCCAACAAAGTTTCGTCTAGTCAAGGCTATGGTTTTTCCAGTAGTCATGTATGGATGTGAGAGTTGGACAGTGAAGAAAGCTGAGTGCTGAAGAATTGATGCTTTTGAACTGTGGTGTTGGAGAAGACTCTTGAGAGTCCCTTAGACTGCAAGGAGATCCAACCAGTCCATCCTAGAGGAGATCAGTCCTGGGTGTTCATTGGAAGGACTGATGCTGAAGCTGAAACTCCAATACTTTGGCCACCTGATGTGAAGAGCTGACTCATTGGAAAAGACCCTGATGCTGGGAGAGATTGAGGGCAGGAGGAGAAGGGGGTGACAGAGGATGAGATGGCTGGATGGCATCACTGACTCGATGGACATGAGACTGGGTAGACTCCAGGAGTTGGTGATGGACAGGGAAGCCTGGCATGCTGCAGTCCATGGGGTCACAAAGAGTCAGACATGACTGAGCGACTGCACTGAAATGAACCTCAAGGAATCATTGGCACAGCATACCTGGACATCAGGGTAAGAACAGAAAGATTTGAGTCTTTAGAGCTGCCTCTGGACTCCAGTCCAGATACACTTCCATTTGGAAACCGATGCAAAGTACAACACACACACACACACACACACACACACACACACACACACACTCCCAAAAAGAGAAAAGAGAGATTTCTCAGAGAAGTCTTTCCTACTCCTTGCAGTTGGGGGTGGGAAGTAGAGAGTTAGGGGTGGGGGAATTACTTCCTAGTATTTATGACAGGATAGTAGACCTCAGTCTATAGAACAGGGGAGAAAATGCAGAAGATATCGTTAAGAGTCATGTCCCACTACATTAAACCCATGAAAGGCCCCATGTGGATCTTCATGTCAATCAGACTTCTTGAAATGTGGCTTGTATGTTTATTGACTGGGACAAACCCTAAGCTCATTTCTGGCAAGGCAACCATACTTGGTGGGTACTGCACAATGGATGAATTCTACAAAAATGAAGCAAAACTAACGCGAAAGATATGAGGACTGTGTTTACAAATGTATAACGAAGCTGTACATTAAATGCCCTAAAAGAATTTGGCTTTAGCCCTAGTGTATACAGTTAAGCCCTAGTAAACACCAAACATGATATGTATGAGTAGAAATTAGGAACTGTAAACAGATGGGCACAGATGAAGCACAGCTATGCGAGTGAAAAGACACGGGGCCAAACAGCCTATTAGGCCTAAGAAAGCAGTAACACAGTTAAAAATCAACGTATAAAATTAATCTTCCCGTTCAGCACCCCTGCTAAGTGAAGTCTTTAACACCAGCAGTTTTCAAGGGGAGAAGCCAGTGGAGACGATAGTCTGAGACCAGGTTGAGGGTAATATAAAAAGAACCTGGGTTGGACAGGGTCCACAGAGAATGAAGACAAAGGTGTCAGTGATGGTTCATAGGGAGAAAAATGGTGTGCCAGCCAGACTCCACGGTTGCAAGCAGCATCCAACTCTCTTGGAAGAAAAGAGAATTTTTGTAATTCATGGAAGCTTGAAGTAGATTTGACAAACAGACAAGATTCAAGAGCGTCTGGAAGCCAGGCAGCAACCTGACCAGGGTCATAAACCACCCTTGCTGGACTTGCCTGCAACGGAGGCGTGTGGCTTCCACTGCTGTTTGTGTCTTGCTCTGTGGGTCATCACTGGCAGCGCCAGACACTGAGCTTAAATGCCATGGGTCTGTGTGACACCATAATTAGTCCCACCATCACTTCTTTTTAGCATCTCTTGTTCTGATTTCAATTTCCTAGTAAAAACGCATCTTTGGCTCAATCTAGGTTATATGCCTGTGCCTCTGACCATCAAAGGGAGAGTAGACATTTTCCTTCATTTGCTATTAAGAAAACACGCCATGGGAAATGTTCCCCACCTCCTACCCGCCAATGCAAGGAGAGCTGAATGATGGGCCACTCTCCTGCCCTAAATACATTCACATATAAACTAATGGAATGTTAATTGTCTCTTGAGTAGATTAACACTCAAACGCCAAAATTAAATGTACATCTGAAAGTATTATGTGCCAGAAAACAAACAAGCAAACAAAAAGAGTTTTTCTCGTCACAAAAAGTAATATTTAGTTAGTTTTATGATCACTTTTTAAAACTAAAAATCGAGTTATACGCCATCTTATGTTGACAAATGACAAACTGCCTTGCCTAGCCCACATCTTCTCTCTTATTATTTCTTCTTTCCCTTTTTTACCTATGTGCCCTTGCAATTGTCAACATGTATACATTATATGGAGAGTTAGGCAGTGGCCAATGGAAGTTACTATGGAAAAAAAGAGCAAAATCAAAATGGAGCAATGACACAATTAGCTTTTTTTTTTTTTGGACACGAATGTTGACTCATATGTTAACAGACAGATTGTACTAGTTAAGCCCGCTAAATGAAATACCTGAGATAAAAATAATAGATAGTATTGATTGCATGCTACTGAGTCAGATGCTTTGCATATATTATCTTGTTCAATCATCATAGCAACTGGGTTGAAATTATGATTGCCATTTTACAAAAGAAGAAACTAAGGCTTAGAGAACATAAATGACTTTGGTGAAGGTTTTAAAATCGAGCAAAGGGCAGAACCCTTTACCTATGTAACCCGGAATGTCCTTTCAGGCCCTGCCTCCTCTAAGTTTCAGCACATTTGCATGGACCTGCGTCAGCGTTGCTCTGAGGGGTGTTGGCTTCCTGCATAGGCACATTCCTTCAAAGATAAAGGCATTGCCCCACTCACAGGTTTCTTGGCAGAGAGAATGGGAATCTCAGCTGCAAACTGAAACTGAGGATTTGTTTCAGGAAATGGGGATTGGCAGAAAAGGGAAAAAGAGGGTCTTGAATTGCAAGAGGCAAGCACTGGCTGAATAAGACTGCCTGGAAAAGCAGTGCTTTTTCTTGTAGGATGTCTTGGCTAGTGAAAATAATTTGGGCCAAAGATGCCTTCTTCACAGTAGATGGACACTCAGGGTCTGCCCAGAATAATGCAACACAGTTTGCCTTCATTTGATGGTTCTTTCTGGCTGTGGGATGTCTTCCAGGCTTTTTGTTTGTTTGTTTGTTTTTTAATGCAAGCATTGATTTTAAAATTGAAAGAGAAAAAAGTTGTTAAACATTTCATACATCATGATGATTTTGCCTTTGCATCAGATTTAAAAAAATAATACCCAACTTCTGTAAGTAAAAATAATCAGAGCAGAGGCTTTAAATTGTCAGTGTGATAGGAAGACTTTATCAAGTGAAGGTCAATAGAAAGTAAAGAATCTGTCTTAGTGGTTTACTCAGTGCTGCTTCTTGCCATCATTTTGAAAATTTTAAACTGGTATAGTTCAGAAAGCAAACCCAATGCCTTTTTGGGAAATGAAGCCACATTCATGCTCTGGATAGGGTCACCTCTGCAGGAGGTCAAAATACTTGTAGGTTTTGCCTCTTCATTTTGTCCTCACATTTAGAGTTACATTTTGTTACAAAATTCTATATTTGGGATGCTTTTCCTATAATTTTGTCATTTGTTAAAAAAAAAAAGTCCAAGCTGAATTGCAGCTAAACTGGAAGTACAAATAAATTCATAAACATCAATATGCATTTCTTATAAAAAATACCAAATGCATTTAAAAACACATAGGTCTATACTATATATTACGTGCTAAGTCACTTCCCCATGGAATGGGAAAGTAGATGACCATTATACCTACTACTGTGGCAAGGATCCCTTAGAAGAAATGGAGTAGCCATCATGGTCAACAAAAGAGTCTGAAATGCAGTACTTGGATGCAATCTAAAAAATGACAGAATGATCTCTGTACGTTTCCAAGGCAAACCATTCAACATCACGGTAATCCAAGTCTATGCCCCGACCAATAACACTGAAGAAGCTGAAGTTGAACAGTTCTATGAAGACCTACAAGACCTTCTAGAACTAACACCCAAAAAAGATGTCCTTTTCATCATAGGGGACTGGAATGCAAAAGTAGGAAGTCAAGAAATACTTGGATTAACAAGCACATTTGGCCTTGGAGTACAGAATGAAGCAGGGCAAAGGCTAATAGAGTTTTGCCAAGAGAACGCACTGGTCATAGGAAACACCCTCTTCCAACAACACAACAGAAGACTCTACACATGGACATCACCAGATGGTCACTACCAAAATCAGATTGATTATATTCTTTGCAGCCAAAGATGGAGAAGCTCTATACAATCAGCAAAATCAAGACCAGGAGCTGACTGTGGCTCAGATCATGAACTCCTTATTGCCAAATTCAGACTTAAATTAAAGAAAGTGGGGAAAGCCACTAGACTATTCAGGTATGACCTGAATCAAATTCCTTACAATTATACAGTGGAAGTGACAGATAGATTCAAGGGTTATATCTGATAGACAGAGTGCCTGAAGAACTATGGATGGAGGTTTGTGACATTGTACAAGAGGCAGTGATCAAGACCATCCCCAATAAAAGAAATGCAAAAAGGCAAAATGGTTGTCTGAAGAGGCCTTACAAATAGCTGTGAAAAGAAGAGAAGCAAAAAGCAAAGGCGAAAAGGAAAGATATACCCATTTGAATGCAGAGTTCCAAAGAATAGCAAGGAGACATAAGAAAGCCTTCCTCCATGATCAATGCAAAGAAATAGAGGAAAACAATAGAATGAGAAAGACTAGAGATCTCTTCAAGAAAATCAGAGATAGATACCAAGGAAATATTTCATGCAAAGATGGGCTCAATAAAGGACGGAAATGGTTTGGACCTAATAGAAGCAGAAGATATTAAGAAGAGGTGGCAAGAATACACAGAAAAACTACACAAAAAAGATCTTCATGACCCAGATAACCATGATGGTGTGATCACTCACCTAGAGCCAGACATCCTGGAATGTGAAGTCAAGTGGGCCTTAGGAAGCATCACTATGAACAAAGCTAGTGAAGGTGATGGAATTCTAGTTGAGCTATTTCAAATCCTAAAAGATGATGCTGTGAAAGTGCCACACTCAATATGCCAGCAAATTTGGAAAACTCAGCAGTGGCCACAGAACTGGAAAAGGTCAGTTTTCATTCCAATCCCAAAGAAACGCAATGCCAAAGAATGCTCAAACTACCACACAATTGCACCCATCTCGCATGCTAGCAAAGTAATGCTCAAAATTGTCCAAGCCAGGCTTCAAGAGTACATGAACTGTGAAATTCCAAATGTTCAAGCTGGATTTAGGAAAGGCAGAGGAATCAAAGACCAAATTGCCAACATCCGTTGGATCATCGAAAAAGCAATAGCATTCCAGAAAAACATCTAATTATGCCTTATTGATTATGCCAAAGCCTTTGACTGTGTGGATTTCAACAAACTGTGGAACATTCTTCAGGAAAATTCTTCAAGGTCAGACTACCTGACCTGCCTCCTGAGAAATCTGTATGCAGGTCAAGAAGCAACAGTTAGAACTGGACATGGAACAGCAGACTGGTTCCAAATAGGGAAAGAAGTACATCAAGGCTATATATTGTCACCTTCCATATTTAACTTATATGCAGAGTATATCATGAGAAATGCTGGACTAGATGAAGCACAAGCTGAAATCATGGTTGCTGGGAGAAATATCAGTAACCTCAGATATGCAGATGACACCACTCTTTAGGCAGAAAGCAAAGAAGAACTAAAGAGCCTTTTGATGAAAGTGAAAGAGGAGAGAGAAAAAGTTGGCTTAAAACTCAACATTCAGAAAACTAATATCATGGCATTTGTTCCCATCACTTCAAGGAAAATAGATGGCAAAACAATGAAAACAGTGACAGATTTTATTTTGGGGGCTCCAAAATCCTTGCAGATGGTGACTGCAGCCATAAAATTAAAAGACACTTACTCCTTGGAAGAAAAGTTATGACCAACCTAGACAGCATATTAAAAAGCAGAGACATTACTTTGCCAAGAAAGGTCCATCTAGTCAAGGCTATGATTTTTCCAGTAGTCATGTATGGATGTGAGAATTGGACTATAAAGAAAGCTGAGCACCAAAAAATTGATGCTTTTGAATTGTGGTGCTGGAGAAGACTCTTGAGAGTTCCTTAACAGCAAGGAGATCCAACCAGTCCATCCTAGAGGAAATCAGTCCTGAATATTCACTGGAAGGACTGATGCTAAAGCTGAAACTCCAATCCTTCGGCCACCTGATGCAAGGAATTGACTCATTTGAAAAGATCCTGATGCGGGAAATGATTGAAGGCAGGAGGAGAAGGGGATGGCAGAAGATGAGATGGTTGGATGGCATCACTGATGCAGTGGACATGAATTTGAGTAAGCTCAGAGAGTTGGTGATGGACAGGGAAGCCTGGCTTACTGCAATCCATGGAATTGTAAGGAATTGGGCACAACTGGGCTACTGAACTGAACTGAAGTCATTTCAGTCATTTCCAACTCTTTGCGACCCCATGTACTGTAGCCAGCCATGCTCCTCTCTCCATGGGATTCTCAAGGCAAGATTCCTAGATTGGGTTGTCATTTCTTCCTGCATGGGTTTTTCCCAACCCAAGGATCACACATATGTCTCTTGTATCTCCTCACTGACAGGCAGGTGGCTTTGCCACTAGCACCACCTGGGATGGACCTATGTACTATAATGTTACTATAATATTACATACAATATTAAAATCTTTTTTCCTCCCTTGAGGAAGTACATAAGTACAGTCTTTGAATAAGATAGAAAGAAAAAAGAATAAACTGATTATAAGACTTGAATAAGATGACTCTTCTCAGATGTTTTCTGCCTATTAAGATTTATGTCTTGAATATTCAATAATGTAAATATATCATAAATCATTTAATAAAGGGAAAAATTACTAGTTATTTTGCCACTTTAGTAACTCAAGCACAGTAATTGTTTCTTTTTCATACAGAGTCAAGGTATATCTGAGTTTCTTTAACTTTATATCATTTCCCATGAATATGTAAAATTTTGAATTATAGTTTTATTGGTTGCATCAAATTCAGTTGAGGGGTTATGGCACAATTTGTTTAACCAGTTTTCAATCTGAAAACTATAAAATTGTTTCTAATTTTTCTCTATTATGGAAGGTACTATGGTAAATCTAGTTTTATATTTAATTTCCTCCACTTCTGCACTTTTAGGGAACTAGTTCCATAAAGTAAATTTCCTGGAATTGAGTCACTCGGTCTTATGAAATGAACTATTTGCTATTCTTGGTAGATATTATAAAATTGCTTTCCAAAAAAGTTATCAATTTACATTGCCACCAGCATTGTTACTGTAAGCCATTTTTTATTGCAAACTTAGCAGTGGAAGGTGTTTTCTGTCTTTTAAATTGAGGTTCTTTAGGGGAGATTTCTCTGAGTTGAAGTGTGGCTAAAAATCCGCTGCTTGGCTATTGTGTGAACTCTGAGAGTCTATGAGCACATAGCAATGAAAATTGAGGATGTCAGAGGCCTTTTTAGTTTGATCTGTCCCTCTGTGGCAGGTGTTAAATTATTACCCCTATGCCAGTGCTTTGGGGGACACAAATGAGTAGAATATATTTGTCAAACATATCAGTCAGAATTCCCATAAGACTTGGCCACAAAATGAGGACAGAGCTGGAATACAAAGGCCTGGCTCTTTGCCTGCCATCCCCTGCAAGGCTAGAGAGCCCATGAAAGAAAGGGCATCTCCTGGGTACGCTGCACAGACTCTCTGGGTTCCAGAACTTTGCTTGGACACCTGGAATTCAAATTTCCACCACTGCTGACCCGGAATAAACAAATGTACCCTAGGGCCACCTTCTACTATTTCATTCTCTGAATATGTCATTTGTAATGTTGAAATGTATTCTGCTGGAACACCACTGGACTCGAAAGTTGCCAAGGCATTGGAAACCATCTGGTTCAGACCCTTCAATCAAAGAGGAGGAAACTGAAGCTCAAGGAGTGGAAGGTTCTAAAGCTTAGGTTTCTGCATTCCCAAAGTCATGGTGGAACTTCCCAGGTGAGCTCAGTGGTAAAAGAATCCACCTACCAATGCAGAAGATGCAAGAGACTCGGCTTCGATCCCTGGGGTGGGAAGATCCCCTCGGGGAGGAAATATCAACACACTGCAGTATTCTTGTCAGGAAGATCCCATGCACAGAGGAGCCCCATGGACTATGGTCCAGGGGGTCTCAAAGAGCTGGCATGACTGAGAACACACTAATGTCATAGTGGTGCCCATTTTCTCTATGCATTATTTCTCAATGATGGGATGCTTTCGTACAAAAACTGATCTCAGGACTCTCTTGCTAAATTAATCTATTAGTGGAATCTTCCCTGGTACCAATGACTGTTTCTGGTGTATCAGGCAGTAATTATAAAACATGTACTGAGGGGGCATTAATCTCAGGAATTCTGTATAGTTCAGTTGCAATGAAAGTAACATTTATGTAGCTCACCCTGTGCCAGACTCTGTTCCAAGTAATTGTCATGAACAAACTTATATACTTCAACAGTTTTCTGAAATATATGTTATCATCATCTTCAGTTTATAGAGAGTTAAGTTGAAATTGGTTTTTAAATAGTATGTTAAATAATATAAGCCAAATTAAGCTGCGGTAATAAACACCTGCAGATCTCATTGACTTACAACAGTGAAGCTTAATTTCTCTTAAGTGCATGTGCATTGTAAGTTTGTATGTATGCATTTATGTATATCTTTTATAGATTATATTTCATTATGAAATATTTATGCATTGTATATTTTAAATATTTACATGTATTATATTATATTTTACTTATTGCATATCA